>VDFB02058242.1:519931688-520333819 GCA_007258455.2 Sequoia sempervirens
CTTTGGAATGTGGGTGCTAGTGGCCACCATCCTTGCCTCTATTGTATTTTTTTTTAGAATGAATTGTTATGAATATTACATAATAATTTTCTATCTCCTTCATTTTAACTTTTGTTGCAACATTTACATCTTTAAACAACTTCAATAGATAAAATATAACATGTCTTTCCTACACCAAATATAGTTAACAAGTTGAACAAAGGTTGTTTATATAAATGTAAAAATTTCAAAGGATATTCACAAAAATCTAATTATATATGAGTGCCAATGTTAACATCCATGTTTAGCTCATAACTTATATGGATACCTTATGTGGTCTAAACATCTACTTGTTTCTCATCATCCATTGAAGTGTTGCATGCAACACACATATATTAAACAAAATATTTACTTTCTTTTAAATGTATATTCCATGCATTTTATTTTGATCACAATAAACATATTTTAGAGATAAATAATGCATCTAAAGATAAAAAAAGATGATTAGAAAACTAATGTGGATAACTAACTCATGAACTAAGTAAAGAGGTTTACATTTTTTTAGTCAACTCTTTTTTGTTTTGTGTGTGCTTTTACATTTTGCATTCATATCTACTAGGGTGTTGCTAACTACAAAATTTGATAAATTTCCTCTATCCTTTATGCTTTAATGGATGTCCATACCCTATTCTAAAGATCCTATTTTGGCACATGTGAGACCATGCCACCAAATTTTAATTGCTTGGGTAGCAAATAGGTTGGACGAGTACTTCAATATACCAACATATTTTAATATGTATAGATATAAATATTAAAAAATAATTTATTTTTTGTTAGATGTGGGTTTTATTTCTTATTAAATGTAACCACCAAAATTTTAATAAATCAATAAAAAGGAAATATAATTATTTTTAAAAAGTAAAAAAAGGATAATAACTTAAAAAATTGAATTAATATTCCTCATTACACATTTTTTTAGAAAAATAGAATAAAAATAAAGACTTTAATATCTATTCCTAAACAAGAACTAATAATTCAACATGATTTAACATAAGGCTCAAGCTATAAGAACTCAAAATCAAAACTTAATGAAAAAGGACTCTTTGGATGTAAGAGGGGAGCTTCTTTAAGTGGCTAGAAACTTAGTTAAAAGAGGATTTTCATGATGTAAGAGGGGAACTTCCTATAGTAGCTAGAAATTTATTTGAAGAGGACTGTACAATGCAAGGAGGAAGCTTCTTATAGTAGCTAGAAAGAGGATTGTGACAATGCTAGAGGGAAGCCTCCTATAATAAATATAAATTTAGTTGAAGATTGTAAATGTAAGGAGGAAGCTTCCTATAATAGCTAGAAATTTAGTTGAAGAGGATTGTAAAATGCAAGGAGGAAGCTTCTTATAGTAGGAATGAAAGTTAGTCAAAGAGGTGGAAAATATTTTGTTTCATATGTTTGGTCCTACATTAGAGAAATACGACACAAGATTTAACCTTCATCTTCAAGTGAAATTTCATGCATTCCATATTCACTTGAAAACCTAGTGCATTTGGATGATCGATTACAACAGTTTAAGACATGATTATTTAGAGAGAATGTTAAGATACTAGGAGTGAGAGCAATGGGTGGGAATGACAAAACAACCTTGGCAACTGCTCTTTGTCAAGATCCTAAAGTCAAAGGTGCAACAACTTCATGTATTGTATTTTTCTTCTCAATTCCCAAATTATGTTTAGTGTATTTTTATATTGGTTTTTAGCTTTAACAAAGAATTTGATTGGACAATGAGGGAGATATTTTAGATCTAACCTTTCATAGTCCAAGTGTTTGACAAAATCTATTCAACAATTAACCAAACTAGGAAAAGTAGGTATTGTCTTACCCTTTGGTATAAAGAGCATCTTCAAAACCAATAATACCCACAATCGAGAGTGTGCTATTTATTTTCTTGTGATAAGAGTTCTTATGAAGTGAGTCAACATTTTTTATAGATTAAGTTAGGCTTAAGTTATGATAAGCTTCACAAGATAATTTCAGAAGTAAAGTCATATTGAGACAAGGGACTCCAAAACTTAGACGAAAAGACATGCTAAGACAAGGGACTCCAAAACTTCAAAAGTTCATCAACTTGTAAACACTTATAAATTATACAACTAGAAAAAACCCCAAACTTAGAATTATTGAGACCTTTGTAGCTTCTAACATATTGGAAAGTATATGGTTAATGATGATGAACCATACTTAATCCTTGACTTAGCTTGCTAAAATTAGGAAATGGACTTTTATTCCACAAGCACAACTTGATTGAAAGGGGACATTACAATGGATCATGCAAAAATTAAAAAATATGTCTTCTATGAACTTTCATGACAATCAAGTCTTTGTCAATGATGTTTGTATGAATTGTATAGATCCATACAACTATATGGACTAGTATAATGATGACCTAGTCAACTCTTTAAAAAAGTTCAATTTTTTTTATCACCAAACCTTGTCATTCCTTAATTATGAATTTATAGTGTTTGGGAATTTCTAAGCACAACCATGATCCATTTCACTCCAAGAAGAACCCTATAAAATTCCTTGAAAAAAACCTAAAAATGAGAAGGGATTTGTCGATTTAATGATCTGGTACCATGTTGGAGAAATGGAAGAACTCACAGGAACAAGAATCTAACTAGCAAGACCACATAGCTTCCACAAGAGAGATACAATAGAATAAATTGTTATATTATCAAAAAATAATGAATACACGATAGTAAAATGATTACAAATACTAAGATAACATTTCTATAAAGACAAGGATAAAGCCTTAGATGAAATCCTAGCACATACTAAGATCATGTAAGTGTCTTTATCCTATGATATGAGATAGAAAAAATAAATGACCTAAGTAAATTTAAATAAGTAGGTGTGAATAGTTCTTAAAATGTAAGAAACTAGGTAGTGTCTTGTTTACACTTACATGTATTAGAATTATTTTATTTGTTTTCCTAAAAAAAATTGAAGAACTATTTTTGCACTTTAAGAATTATTTTATTTACTTAATAGATATTTTATTTTACTTTACAATCATATAAGTATTATTTTATTGAACAGTTTCTTGATTTTATTTAAAGAGTTATTTCTATGTGTTATTTTCTTAAAAGATTATAAGAATTATTTGATTTTCTTACTATTGTTTAGTTTAGTTTTAAGTGAATGGCTATTTCTATTTACTTTATTCTATTTTATTTTATTGTCTTAAGTGTTTATTTATTTATTTAAGAGTTATTTTGTTCTATTTTCTTAAGACTTTTTTTTTTTTTTTAATATTATATTATGTATGTTTTCATCTATTTTTAATCTTTTTGTTCTATTAATTTTGATGTTCTTTTGATAATTTTTTCATTATATTTTGTTTTATTTATTTATTAAATTAGTCTATTGGTTCCTACTTCTCCTTTGTGTCCCTTTTATTTAAGAAGCTAAATATGTAGTCTACATTCAATTCTCCTTCTTCTTGATTAAGGATCATAGAATGTGATCTAAAATATTGATGCAAGAATTAAATATACAATTAAATTTAGTACTTTCTTTTAACCTTGCCAAGTTCCTATCCTCATATAGAAGTAATTTTTTTCCCACACTTTCATTGCACACCAACACATCAATAGCCTTCCATTCAAAAGATTTCTTCATTCCATTTACCAAAGCCTCATACACACCCACATCTACAACCTATTAAAAGTAAAAATTAGCACTTGCACCCCAATTAGGTGCAATACGTATGCCAATAGGCTTAGAAAAATGTGCTTGTCTACTATTTTCCGGCGTCAAACTAGAGGAGATTTTCCAGCGTTAGATTGGAGGAGATCCCGGTGGGGTTCCCCCACATAATAGCCTATTGGCTAATTACATTAGGCATCAAAATTTATGTATCTTTTGAAATGAATAGAATGAAAGAATAAAATAAACCTTGGTTGATATTTTATGTTTGGCACCACCATTGTCAAGATTTAGTGTTGCTTTTTCTAATTTAGAGAAGCTTCTAGTTACAAGTGTAATAAATGCTCCTTGAAAGAAAGCCTCTTTAGCAATGGCAAGCCCAATCCCACTTGAATCATGTGTTATCAATACATGCTTGTCCTCTAGAGATTGCAAGTACCAAAATTTTAATAAATCAATAAAAAAATATATAATAATTATTTTTTAAAATAGAAAAAATAATAATATTAAAAAATAAATTATTTTTCCTCACAAGTTTTTAGAAAAAATAATTAAAAAATAAAATATAAAAATACAATAAAAAATATTTAATATCTCTATCTAACCAAGAGCTACCAATCTAACATGATTTAACATAAGGTTTAAGTTATAGAATTGGAACGAGGATCTTAATCAAAGAGAACTAGATGAAAGGACCCAGTAGCCACCCACCCTAAATTTGCACACCCTAAACTTCTAAACAATACATTGGATTTCAATGATTTTTTTTGGGTTTCTTCATATGTGAGGATTCATTATGTATGATGAATGTGGGAGGATTCATTATGTGTACAAAGGTCAAAAAGTGGTCATTTAGATGCCTATTCATAGACACCCCAAGAACTATGCACTACAACCACCAAAAATATTTGTACAATTGATCCAATCTATTCTTCTAATAAATGTTTTGATCAATAATTATGCACAAATATAAATTATGAAACCAATAAAATTGTACAACTCTTCCAATTAAATATTCAAATTTTAACGAATTTTTAATTATAATTATCATGTATGGATTTTTTTAAAGATAGTAATTGGAAGATTAGATGTGACTAATAGGGGAGAGGGGCCCATAGTGGAGCGGGGTCCAATAGTGGGAAAAGATGTAGTCCTTAGTGGGTCCCATAGTGAAGCACCTTAATATCCAATTGCAAAACATTTTTTATCCATAAAATACACAAACTGACAAATCATGTGATGCCACATCAGTGCACCAATAAAATATGACTTAGTGCACCACTATGGTCTCACTTTTTTTGGGCCTTTTTTGGATACCTAAACAAAAAGCATGTTGATGTGGCCCTAAAACGAAATATAAAAGCACGTGAGTTGTCAAATAAACTATTGTACAAAATTGAGAGTGATTTAAAATTTTCACCTAGAATTTTAAGATAGGTGAAGTTAGGGTGCTCCACTATGGGCCCCTCTCCCCTAATACATTGGTGGGCTAGTGGGTCCTTTCCTCTACATGGTTCAACAGGGAAGCTTCCTTTTAAGCGACTAAAAACTCGGTTAAGGGGACCGAGACGATGTGGGAGGGAAGCTTCGTATACGAAGCCAATTTATTTGGAAGAGGACTGTGACATACTGGAAGGAAGCTTTCTTATAGCAGCAAGGAAAGTCATGCGAGAGGGAAGCTTCCCTATAATGGGTAGAAAGTTCAGCGGAAAAGGACCGGTCCGATTGTTCCTCGCTCTAAAATCTTTGACGATTCCAGTTGTTTTTGGCCAGAGGAAAGCTTCCCTATAATGGGTGGAAAGTTCCTCGAACAATGACTGGTCCATTTGTTCCTCGCCAAGCGCGGAAAATCTTTGACGATTTGAATTGTTTTTGGCGAAAGGGAAGCTTCCCTATAATGGGTAGAAAGCTCCACGAAAAAGGACTGGTGCAATTGTTCTTCGCCCAGCGCGGAAAATCTTTGACGATTCCAATTGTTTCTGGCCAAGCGCGTTAAATAATTTTCCAGACCATGCAATCGTCGCCCATCCAAACACAAGAATGGTTCATAAATAGAGGTCGAACTAACGTGCGCCATCATTGTATTATATATTTCCTTCCTTTCCACCCCTTCGATATCGTGTTTACCGGTATTATGGCTGCTCTAGCATGGTTGGCTGAAGGGATTGTGGGAAGGTGTGGTGAAGAGGTTATTTCATACGTTTGGCCCCGCGTTAGAGAAATGTGGAGTGAGGGTTCACCTTCATCTTCAAGTGAAGGCTCACGCATTCCAAATTCACCCGAAAACCCAGTGCGTTTGAATGATCGATTACAGGAGCTGAAGACACGGTTATTTAGAGAGAATGTTAAGAAGCTGGGAGTGAGAGCAATGGGTGGGAGCGGCAAAACAGCCTTGGCAGCTGCGCTCTGCAGAGATCCTCAAGTCAAAGGTGCGCTAACTTCTGTACTGCATTTTGCTTCTCAATTCAGTGTATTTCTCTATTGTTTTTTACTGGCGAGTTAACCAAACCAGGCTTTACCCTCCGGATATTAGGGCATCTTCGAAACCAATAATACCCACAACCAGATGTTTATTTGCTTTTGATCCCAGTGTCTAGGAAGTGCGTTAGCATTTGTTTTAGCTTATAATCCCATGCTTAAGTTAGGATTGAGTTTTGATAAGCTTCACAAGATATTTTAGAAGGGAAAAATAGTGCAGCCCAAGGCCTAAATTTAACTGTAGAGGTATATATATATTTTTTAATTATAAAAAAATTAATGTAATTTCTTTTGAAACAAAGTTTTTATAATATATAGTTTATTAATAATAAAAAGTTTGTGGTATGTTATTATATTTTAAAGTTGTATTTAAGTTATTTATATTAAAAAAAATAAAAAATTTAGGAAAACAAAAAAATATAAATAAGTTCAAGTGGAAGCAAGTGCAGTTATAATTTCATATAATTAAGCAAACAAAACAATAAAGTTAGTTGTAGGAGAGTCTCTATCTACTATTTGGAAAGTTTTGGCTGTTTAGAATTGGCTTCCAATTGGTAATAGTATTGTCTTCAAGAGGTTATTGGTCTTTATTTTGCTAATTATTCAAAATTCTTGCAGGGTGAAAACACAATATTGTGTTGCACTTTTTGATATTATTGAACCTTCAAAATTAGTTTTTTTTTATACAATAGGGTGTCCCCACACCCAGCCCAGCCTAGTAGTGCATACTTGGGTACCCAAAATTAGTATTTTTAACATTCAACACATTCTATAAGTTATACTAAACAAATTGTCAAGAATTTACAGATGATGTAAGATTCAATATATAAATTTTCTAAATTTTAAAAACAAAATATTTCTATTTATTTATACTAGTTTTCAATAATTTAAAAAAAATATTTTTCTATTATGTTACAATGTAACATTTTATCCTAATACATAACTTCTACTACAAATAAAATCATTTTAAGATTTTTTTGAAATACATCATTAACTCTAATATTAGAGTTTTTTTTTTAATATTTTTTATCAAATATTTAATTTTTTATTGATATCAACAAAAATTTAGACCTCCAATTTATTGAAATTGAAGCTTTTTGAATGAAACAAAATATTGATTGGAATGCAATACAATTATTTAATTTTTTTTTACTTAGTTTGCTATTTTTTGAATGCCTTAAAGAGAGGTCTTTAATTTAGTAATTTTGGTCATACTTTTTGTCCATGTTTATTTTTTATGGCTACAAGTGGAAGTCACTTATGTGCTTTTACCCCACCACCACATCATAACAAAACAAAGTACGTGCCAATTATCAATTCCCTATTTTAAACACATTTTACCAAAATTTTATTATTATTTTTTACCACTAAAATAAAAAATTGTAAGAAGGATTATTCACTACTTCACTCTAGACCCTAACACAAACACTCTTCCTTGCATTAGAAGATACGTGTTTTCAAAATAAAATAAAAAATCTTATACCAATACCTAGATTCAACAAATTAAAGCAGTACATTCATTAGAGGAACTGCACCCAAAATCTACTTGTAAAAAAAACAGAAGGCTACACACTTGATGCTTAATCTTGCCATTTTACAGGATAATTTCTCTATTTTCTTATCCTCATCTTTATTTTCTTTTTGTTGAATTTGATAACATTTACAAATTTATATCATCATCATCATGTTGACACAAGATTTATTTAATATGTACTTCATAATCCACTTATTTGTCTAATCCTAACCAAAGTTTTAATCAACATAGCGGCAATGTTCCATGGGGATGCGTCCCCCCGGAAAAACCACCCGTTCCCGAGACGGGGAGACGCCTAGGAAACATCCCTCCGCCGCCCCCCCGCCGTCTACACGTTTCTCCACCGTCCCCCCGAAGTCCCCTTCTGGGAGAAGGGAAACTTCTGGGAGACTTCCAGAAGCCCCCTCCACCCAAGGAAACTCAAGGAAACTTCTGGAGACTCAAGGGAAACTTCTGGGAGACTCCAAGGAAAATCTGGGAGACTCGAGGAAACTTCTAGGAGACTTCCAGAGGCATGAGGCCATTAGCCTGGAGCCATTTACTATTAGCATTTACTATTTTGTACTATGTTTTTGAAGTTTGAAGTTTGAAGTTTGAACATTGATGATACAGGATAGTTGATTGTAATTATGATTCATGAATCATGATTATGAAACTCAAATTATGAAACATCTAGTTCTTGTTGCATTTTCCAATGTCTATATTTTCATTTTGATTTTCAATGTTCAGTGGTTCACTAGTTCAATGAAATGATATATCATTGCAATGTGTTATTGTGTTTAAAGTGGTTCACTAGTTCAATGAAATGATATATCATTGCAATGTGTTATTGTGTTTAAACTTTAAACTTTTAAGTTTTAAGTTTTGTTTTTATGTGTTAACTTTACTTATTCCTTAGGCTTCTACAGTTATATAATTATATTGTTATACATCTTTTTATTACTAATTTCTCAAGTACTATGTATTTCAGCGCCGCACCACCCGCCCCGCCCCCCTCCGCCCCGCCCCGCCGCGCCGCGCCGCTGCCCCTCTGCCATCCCCAAACTTAGGCCCCCTGTCTCCGATCTCGGAAATGCATCCCCCATCGCCCCCCCGTCCTCGTCCCCGAAACTCCGTGGAACACTGCATAGCAGTGAGATGCTCCATTCTGGCAAGAAGGTGAAGGTTTCACTACTCCCAAATCCATCGTCTTGAGCTTTCTCCAAGTTTAAAGGTAATGTTGATTGAGCTCATTTCTCTATCTCTAGAATTGAGACTATAATTTCTACCATTTTACTTCTTTAATGGACTATCATGGCAACCCTTCATCTTTCCAATGATAGTAATAGATGGTAGTTTAATCTTGAAAATGTGTGTCAATGGATTCAAAATGCAAGTTGGCTCCATCTCTATATGTTTGATGTTCTTGTAAAAGAAATTATTGTACCAACAACTCTCTTCTCATGCGCTTGTTTCACTTCACTCGAACTTCCCAACTTCATCCTCACTCATTTTTATTCTCATTTTGTTAGATTCAACTACCTCATTACTTGCATTTTGGAAGAAGTGGAAATAACAAATGATTCATTGTATAATTCGATGTGTAAGGAGTTCTCCCATTTGGCTTGTAGGAAAAAGTTCCAAAATAGTTGGTTGACCCCATCTTTTATAGGAATATTTGGAAGGTGTTTTAATTGAAGTACCTTGATTGAACCATGTCTTCACACTAGTGTGCTGACTAAGTTCAATTAAAGGTAGTTCGTTCAAACCTAGACAATTTCGAGTGTATTTTCAGTCACAATTTTATATTTTGACCCAAAAGTGAGACTCATTTCTATATTTTCATCCTTTGATGAGGAAAAATAACAAGCACAAGACAAGGAAACATCCTTTCCTACCTAAGAGGAGGTCACCATTCATGTAGTTGAGAAGATGTGGAGGAAGGACGTCTTGCCTTGGGAGATGGAGACCAACTAGTGTGGCCCACCTAGGGAGGTGGAAACCAACCTGTGCAACTCCTAGAGTGTTGTCATGAGATGCTATTATTTATTCCTCTCAACGGAGAATAAGCATGGGCACTAGGAGGTGAGTTGAGAGAAACCCTTGTCATTATGTAAGAGGCATTACCCCAATGACCAAGAAGCACTTACAAATGTACAACCTTCAATACTATTTATACTTGAATCTACAAAAAAATATAAAGATGATAATAGATTTTACATATAAAAATATAGACTGATCAAACAAAAACATTCCAAAAAATAATTTGTTTATATTTTCAATTAGAAAACACAATTTCCACTCAAAAAACATACCAAATCTTGAAAAATTGCTAAAAATCTGGATCAAATTTTTAATAACATGTTATACCATAACAAAAATTCAAGCCAAAAAAATTGAAAGAAATAATGAATCTACTAACTCTATTCTTAAACAAAACCAGAACAAATGCTTAATGGTGTCCAAGTGCCCATAGAAGGAACACTTGAGAATGTAAATCCAAGATTAACGAAACAAGATTATGATAGAGAGCCCTCGTCTTCTAAAATTTTAGTTGTATTTTACAGAAATGTATATACTAAATTAATTTTTCAGTAAAATCCGCCATCAAATTTAATGACTGGTATGGTCTTTTGGACTGGCTAAGCTGAGAAGTCTTCTGTTGTTTAAACAGGGTAGTCCTTTTTCATTGGTATCGGTTAAGTATGAATCATTTCCCCATTCAGTTATTTTTTGAGAATCCTAGTCCCCTTCCCTTCCCTTCCTCTAAGAATTTTAGGCTATTCATTCCTCAACCTGCTCTCGTCAGTGTATTCATATCCCTTTCCCTCCTGATTTATGATGGAATATGATCTTAAAGACCCTTGGTGCCTCAACCTTCTTTCCTTTCCATGTTGATCTATCAACTGAGACCCTCAATCCATGAAACCCTTACGGTCAAAATTTTTTTAACCAATGGGCTGCGTCCCCATGCTTAGGTTAGCATTTATTTTCGCTGGGGAAGTGGTGTGGGCCTGTGATCCTAATGCTTATGTTAGAAGATGATTCAGCTGAGGAAGTGGTGTGTTTGAAGCTTCTAGTGTGGCTACGTCAAATTTGCAGAGAGACTAGAATATATGACCTCTTGTTTACTACACGGTGAGCTTTTTATTCACCAGTGTGGATTGTTAACAAACACCAAATTTGGATCAGACTTACAAACTTACATATCAAACTCTATATAAAGAATCCAAATGCCCGCTTTCATTCTTATGCACCAAATGCACAGTAGAGACAATGGTGGAAGAATTTGGCAGAATTGATGTTCTCCGCGGTGTTTTCTAAGCTGTCTTATTGCATCCGATGAAATAAACAACCCTCTAATAGAAGGAAAAGAAAAGAAACAGAAATTTAATACAGATCCAATGAGGCAATAAATAAATCTATTTATTTTGGATGCAGCTTCAGAATAAAGTTGAGGGAGGGTTTGATTGTCCCTTATCCTTCCACTGTAAAACTTCGCTGCCGATCAATTCTATTACTGAAAAGTATATAAGGAAAAGGATTATAGACTGCAATTTATCTTGGAACTTTCTTCTGACTGAGCCTCTATATTCTATTTAGTGATTGTTGTTTTGATGCTGCGGGTATGTCTTGCTGATATGGTTCTGATACCATAATTCTGTTTGCCTTGAGAGCTGAAAAATCTTTTCTAAAAAATGTATCTGTTTGTTTCCTTGCTGTAGCTGTTGTTTGCAGCTGTTTTGTAATCCTCCTGTAACAGTTTTATCTTTTTCCAATAAAATAAATAAATCTATTTATCTTTTTTTAACAAATTAGTAAATAAACCTTATAAATATCTGTTTATATGTTGAAAGTGGGTTTTATGTTGTTTTCTCATTATCCATTCTTTGTTGGTTCTTAGAACGATTTGGGGACAAGATCATTTATCGCAGAGTTTCAGAGTACTCACAAATCAAAGATATTCTTGAGAGCATATGGGTGGGGATTACCAAGCCTCGATCGGCACCTAATTTTCAGAGCATTCCAGAAGCTCGTGAACGACTTAAGAAATGGCTTAGTAGCAGGCAGACACAAAACATTCTGGTTGTGTTAGATGATATGTGGCTTGATGATGTTCATCTTAGAGATTTGTTGTTTGAAGGAGATGGGTACAAGACTGTTGTTATCTCCAGACACACTGTGGAATGGCTTGACGACACTTACGAATTGCCTTTGCTTGAAGAGGATGATGCTCTGTCCCTCTTTTGCTATTGGGCTTTTGAGCAAACAAGCATTCCAGAGAGAGGATATAATAAGAGATTAGTCCAACAGGTACACTCAACCATTCATTTTAATGAATCCTAAAGCCCATTGAATTTGTCATGATATTTTTAGTCAAATCTGTGTAGATGAGAGTCATTCTTTGTTTGCCATTATAAAATGAGATGGTATTGTTTAATTGAATCTGGGGTGTAAATTTGGTGGCCATTTTTTGATGTTATATAGGTGCTAACTAAAATTTATTAACAGGTAGCAAAAGAATGTCAAGGATTACCGCTTGCATTGGAGGTGATTGGGCGTTCTCTATATAGAGAGAGTGACGAGAATTGCTGGAAACATGCCCAAGTACAGCTTTCAGAAGGAGGAATCATTGATGATAAGCATGAAGAGAGTTTTCTCAAACGCTTGGCATTGAGCATAGATAGGCTTGATAATGATATGAAACAATGCTTTTTGGACTTGATATTGTTCCCTGAAGTGAAAGAAATCCATGTTGATACCCTGTTTGATATTTGGATTTACGTTCACAACTTAACCCCAACTCATGCTCGTAGGAATCTGAATAAACTGGAAAAACGAAGGCTGTTGACTCTGGTAAATCGTGATACAGGGTGAGTGTCTCCCATTTCATTGATTTCAACTCAAATTTCTAATAATTGAAATGCTGCTATTTTTGCCTGAATAATAGAATGATTCTAAATATATTTTACCCTGAAGATTGAATGCATCTTTACTCTTATGTTTTATATCTTTTACCCTGAAGATTGAATGCATCATTACTCTTATGTTTTTTTAGAGATCATCTAGGGATTAATCATGGCAGTGCTTGTGAGCTATATATAGTTCAACATGATATCTTGCGGAAGTTAGCTATTTATTGGGTGGACAATAATCAACCTGAAAACATACGCAAGAGGCGAAGATTATATCCACTTTGTAGTTGGGAAAGACGTGAGAATATTACATCTGCTGAGATTATTGCCATCCGCACAGGTTCATTGCTTCAAACTGATTTATTGATATTCATATACATCTTCAGCCAAATAAATGTCACCCATTATTGAGACCTGTTCATTTTATAAAATTTTCTATATACTTTTGCAGATCTAAAGAATGAGAATCAATGGCCTAGGTTGGACTTTCCAAATGCCCGGGCTCTTGTAATTATATTTACTGGAAATGAATGCCTTCTTCCAACATTTTTGGAGACAATGCTTGAACTGAAAGTTCTCATCATAATCAACCAGAATTCCGTTCGCACTAAACTTGATGGCATGTCAGCCTTTGGTTCCTTGAAAAAGCTGAGGAGTCTTAGGCTTCAAAAATTAAATGTCCCTTCTCTTCAAGATCATTGCCATTCTTTTAAAGAAAGTCTCAAGAAGCTATCATTGTGTCTTTGCAGAGGTGATAATGCAGAATTAAACATAGAAGTATGTTCAGAGCTACGTAATGTTGAAGAAATTAACATTGACTGCTGTGTGGATATCAAGGAATTGCCCGCTGGCATTTGTAATTTAACTTCCCTAAAAATACTGACCATCACAAACTGCCATGAGCTTCAAATGATACCTGAAAATCTAGGAGTGCTTGCAGGATCTATGGAAAAGTTGACGTTATATGCTTGCCCCGCTCTCGAAGTATTGCCAGATTCAATTTGTGAACTTGAAAAATTAGAACTTCTTGATATTTCAAAGTGTAATTACTTAGAGAGACTTCCATCTCACATTGGTAATTTACACAATCTCAAATCTCTTAGCATGAGGGACTGCGAAAATATCAAGAAACTTCCTGAATCAGCTAAAGGGCTTACATCTTTGCAGCGTTTGATTTGTGACGAGCAATTCAAAAATCAATGTTCAAGCCTGCATGAGTCCATTCCTAATCTTGATATAGAAAGTGTAGAGCTAGAACACAATTTAGATTGGCTGGACCAATAAATATGTTGATAATGTTAAGAATATTACATCATTTATTAGGTTGGTTAGTATGTTTTATTATATGCAAATAATATTTTTAGAATTGGTTAGGATTGTATCACGAATTGTTAAAATAACTCTTTTATGTAAAAGGATTTGTTATAAGAGGTATAACAATCCTTCTATAATATAGGATATGTCAATCCTATATATATAATATGTATTGAACAAAGATAAATAGAGAAGCGCCATATTATTTGTGTAAAATCTTTGCATGCTTCCATATTTCAGCTCAAAATGTCTGCTTCAAATCTTGGGTCGTGGCTTATTTTATGTTATAGTATCTAGAAGTGTTATACACATGACTTGTGAAGCAAATGAAGTGGCTTCTAGAGCCGTCCAACTGGCACACTGTTTTGACTGGAAACTTCTTCAACATTCTTAGCATTTACTCTTTACCGGCCCACCATCTAGTGTTTTCTAGCCTCTTCTCGTATGTTTTTCTGTCAACTACTTCCACATCCTATCAATTAATTATAGAAGTGTGTGGAAGGATGAAATATATATGTATATATCTGGGGTTTTCTTTTCTTAATAAAAAATTGGTGAAGCTTTCTGGGTGTATGCGTATGTGCAATTGGTGTTCTTGTATCCTCTGCATCCTCTGTTCCTGCTGTTCTTGTTTGCTCTGTTTCCTCTGTTCTGTTGCAGGTTCTCATTATTGCTGAGAACAGAACGATAGTCTAGGCAGAGAAAGCTTACCCAACAAGAAGCAGACATTCCTGCTAGTACCATTTCTACCCTCATGTTCAGTATTAGATATAGAAAAAAAACCAGCGTGCCAGTTGATCTCTCGCCCCTCACTTTTCACTCTATCTCTCCACGGGTGCGAATCTAATGAGCAAATATGGAGTGATTTCTAACGGCCATGTCGCACAGCTATTTTGGAGATAATATGAGGAGTTTGGCGTAGAGGCTTGACAAGGTAGAGTATTTGAAATAGTATAAGCTGCTTGACTGTGAAACTTTGCCATATACAATAGACTGCGTGGGAAACCAATAGTGACTCGATTTGGAAATTCAGAGGGAAGAAGACAGCAGTTTCACGTCCTCTCCATTATATTACGTTGCTTTTGCTCATGTTTGCTTCTACCAGAGTCTATACAATTGAGCATAATTTTCTATGATAGACGGTTCATGATGGCCCTAAAATGCTACAATTTCATTAGATGACCGATTCAGAGATGCCATCCGAGTGGAGATACTAAATCAAGAATGCTGCCAAAAATACCATTTCTTCATAGAGGTGGTTCGATAAGCTGCCCGACTGTTAGCCGCAAATTATGCAATCTATCTGAAGCAAGTTGTTTAAAGAGGTCAGGCAATGTGTAGATTTGATCTTTCATGTAATTGTGATGTAAATGGTTGGAGCTTTGTAAATAATTCTTACAAATACTATGTGCGATATCTGTCTTATGCAAGATGTTCTTAGATTCTAAGGCACCTCATCATTCATCGAGAATTCCTCCATCACTTCTTTAGAAGGCTACACAATCAACTCAACCTTCTAGGTTAACTTCACAAGATAGTTTCACAATTAATGGCTACATTGCTTGTTGACAATATTGAGGAGTAGCTATTGATTGTTTCTAGATTGGAGTTAAGTTTTAACAGTTTTATGGTGTTAGTGTTAGGGTGATTATTATAGTTTATTATTTAGTCATTGTTAGCTTGGTGTCTTATGTCTTATTAGTCTTTACAAAAGTATTTTGTGTCATAAGTATTGTATGTAGTCAATTTTTTTCAAAATTTAAGTGTTAGAAAATTATAAAATAATGAAAATGGTCTCAATTGTAATTGGACTACATGATCAATGATACCCAACACCTCTTGTTAATAGTTCACATCAAGGGGGGATATATTTTTTGTGACAATTAACGAAGTGAGCCTTCAAAACCAAATTTGCTAAGTAGCAAATCAATTGGAGGATGGAGGCACAAGAGGTTGGATGGCAAGTAGTGTCCTCTCATTAGTCACTAGCAATGGGGCCACAAAACTATTTTAGTGACAAAACTATGTGTCAAAATGACTAAAGCTAATGTCAGTTTCTAGGTGGCAATGGTAACTGCCTCATATCATTTGTGATTGATGTGGCAAAGATCTATAATAGTGGTTATATACGCAACAATGAGGACTACTCAAATTTGTATTCGTGATTGGATGTATGTGTCCTCAATCACAATTATTTGTTGTTTATGAATGGAGGTGTTTGTCTCCATTCATGAGATAATGTATGTGATTGGAAATGTTATCCCCAATCTTGTTTGTTGGGTAATTATGATTGGATGTGTTTGTCCCAAGTCATAATTGTTGTGAGCATATGTGTGTGTCCTTGTTCATAACTGATGTTGGATAGATGTGTTTGTCACTATGCAAATTTTTTGTAAGACTTTCGGCAAAAGTGTGAGTCCCTATCCTTGGTTCCATGGGTAGATGTGTTTGTCCCTATCCTTGGAAAATTTTTAGAAGCATAGTGAGATGATTTTCACTGTTGCTTGTCATGAGTAGAAGTGTATGTGCCCATTCTTACCTTGTGCTGAATTACTAAACGTGGTCATCAAGTATTATTGGTCCACTTACCCCCATTCGAAGAATGATGTAATATGGGGGGCGTTAGGCATATTACATCATTTATTAGGTTGGTTAGTACATATTGCTTACCATATGCAAATAATTATATCAGAATTGGTTGGGATTGTATTACAATTTGTTAGAATAACTCTTCTATGTAAAGGGAGTTGTTATAGGAGGTATAACAATCCTCCTGTAATATAGGATATGGCAGTCCTATATATATAATATGTATTGAATGAAAATAAATAGAGAAGCACCATATTATTTGTGTAAAATCTTTGCATGCTTCTATATTTCAGCCCAAAATCTCTGATAGATAAGTGACGCATGAACCTCACTGCCATGCAATTCACTTATGCATGTTTCCTTCACTACTATGCATAGTTTTATTTTTAGACAACTAGTTTTAGATGCAATTTTGCATGAATTTTTATAATTTTATAATTAGTAAAAGAAAAAAAATGAACAAGTTGTTGTTTTAAAGTGTTGCATACAAATTGTTTTAAGGTTGTGAACTACTTTTATTTAAAAGTTGCAACCTCTATAAAAACATATTCCTTGTGTTGTTTATGTAGACCAAAAAAATGAATGTTAGTTTGAATATTTTGATAGAATAATATATGTTTTTAAGCCTTTGTTTATCACAAAATTGGTCTAATTTTTTGGAATCTCAATCATATCTCTAAAGCTTGAAGTGGTTTTATTTGCTCACTTTTAGAAGGCTATTGTTTTGGGACAATTATGTCAAGTTCTAACTCCCTATCCATTCTAGAATTTAATAGAAATTATTATGATTATTGGTGCATCAATATGATGACTTTATTGATAGGGAAATATTTATTGGAGATTGTAGAAATAGGCTATGAAGAATTAGCTGTTTGGACCACTCTTGTGGCCAATGATAAAGCAACTAAGGAGGTTAAGAAATAATGCTCGAGCTTTATTTCATATTCAAAAATAGCTCTAGATAAGATCCTATTTCCAAGAATTGCAAGTACAAAGATAGTTGAGTATTCCTAGAAGACTCTACAAGAACCTTACCAAAGTAGTGATCAAGTCAAAGTTGTCAAGCTACAAACATTGAAAAGAGAATTTGAGAATTTGAAGATGCAAGAAGTTGAAAGTGTAAGTGACTATTGTGTGAGAGTAAAAGAATAAGATGACCACTCTTGGAGAAATTGTGAACAAAGAGGTTGTGATTAAAAAGATGTCAAGGTCTCTAATACCAAAGTGGAACCATGCTATTATAATCATTGAAGAAAGCAAGAATTTTACTACGCTTCAATTTGATCACCTAATTGAATATTTTATACATCTCATGAAGAAAGATTGAGAGATTCATTTGAAGAAAGTGATAAGAAACTTATTTCTTCTAAATTACAAATTACAAAGAATGAAGATACCAACATTAGCACCAAAAGCAACCAAGGCCAAGGTAGAGGTCAAAATCAAAATTATTAAAGAAGAAATTAAGGAATAAGAGGTGGTTCAAGAGGAAGAGGTAGAGGTAGATTTGATAAGAGAAATATTTAGTGTTATCAATGTAATAAGTATTGCAATTTTGAAAGAGAGTATAGATTAAAAATAATTAATAACAACAAAAGTGTTAATTATGCTCAAGATGGTCATGAGGCTTCTCCAAATAATTTATTTTTCTATTTTGATAAAGTTGAAATGGTACTAAAGATGTTAGGTATTTAGAGTTAGGGTTTTCTAATCACATGTCAAGAAATATGGAGTTTATTTTTACAATGAATGAAAGTCTCAAATCCAAAATCAAGCTTGGTGATGGAAAAACCTTGGAGGTTGTTGTAAAAGGAGCTATGAAATTCATACTAAAGAAGGTATGAAAAGTGTTTTAAACTCCACAATTAAATAATAATTTATTGAGTGTTGGACAATTACGTGAATAATTATAAAGTGGTGTTTAAAAATTATGTACAATTTAGAATAAGAATTAAGGCAATAGGGTGGTTATAATTGTGTCTATGTCAAAGAATGATGTTCCCATTGAAGATTGGAGAACATAACAACACTCTTTCCAATATGGCATACGAGGATAAAATTTGGTTGTGACATTTTACGTATAGATATTTAAATTTTCATAGTTTGAAGCTTCTAACATGAAGAGAATTAGTTTATGGGTTGCCTAAGGTTCAAAAACACAAGGAGGTTTGTGAAGGATGTGCTAAAAGAAAGCATGTAGGATATAATTTTTTTTTTACAATGCATGGAAGGCCCATTATCCACTTCAATTAGTTCACTCAGATATTTATGGTCCTATGCAAACAATTTTTTTGGATAATTCATCATATTTTATTACTTTCATTGATGATTACTCACAAAAAATGTTGGGTTTATTTTTTGAAGACCAAGGATGAATCCTTTGATACATTCAAGAGGTTTAAAGCTCTTGTGGACAATGTAAGGGGTTAACAAAATCATGTGCTTAAAGACTTATCATGGAGGGGAATTTTTTTCAAGAGATTTTCAACATTATTGTGATATGAATGGAATCAAAAAACAACTCACCACTACTTACATGCCTCTAAAAATGGAGTAGTTGAAAGGAAAATCTGCACAATGGTGGAAATGGTAAGGAGTATTGTTACAAACTAAGGGATTAAGCAATTTTTTTGGGTGATGCAATTGTTACAATAGTGTATATTCTCAATCAAAGTCCCACTAGTGCACTTGACATGATGAATTATTATGAAGTCTGGTATGAGAAAAATCCTAATGTTAATTATTTCATAGTTTTTAGTTGTTTAGCCTATATTCACATAGCCAATCAAAAGAGCCAAAAGTTAGATCCAAAAAGTGAATCATGTAGTTTTGTTGGATATAGTAAGATAAACAAGGCTTATAGGTTGTATAATCCTCTCATTAATAGCATTATTGTGTCAAGCGATGCAATTTTTAATGAAGGGGGAGTTTATGGTCATGAAAAAGGCCATGTTGAGATATTAAAATCTATTAGGAATAGTGGTATTATTAATGATATTGATCATGTGCAACACACTAATATTTCAATTCCAAGTACTACATGTAAGAAAATTTATAGTGCAAAAAATAGAGAAAAATAATAAGCACAATATTAACATAGTATTTACGTGGAAAACCTGGTAAAATTATACTAGGAAAAAACCACAAGCAAATTTTTTTCATATTTTATTTCTTAGGAAATTCACAATTACAACAATCTTTTAAAAAGTTAAAGAAAACACGACTTCAATAGAGTATAAGAAATCTGAATTGTAGAGTCCTTGTCGTAACACTACAAATCCACCAAGTAGCCCCTTTTATATTCTAGCAAAAGTCTAGCTTCAAGTCCAAGTTCTACAAGTAAGGTAAGAAGCTTAAGTGACATTTATCAAAGGAGTACAAGTCAAACACATGAAGAAAATCCAAGAGGTGAGACAACAATTTTTGTTTTGCTTTACTTTCACAAGTTGATTTTGAACCATCATGTTTTGAAGATGAATGTACTAATGACATTTAGATACAAGAAAAGATAGATCTCATTCACTAGAATGATATTTGGGAGCTTATAGAGTTTCCACATAGCCAAAAGAATATTGGCACTGAATGTGTCTCCAAGACTAACTACAACAGTGATGGGAGTGTTGAAAGACACAAGGCAAGGTTAGTTGCTAAAGGATTCAAACAAAGGTATGGGTTAGATTATTAAGAGACATTTGCTCCAATAGTAAGACAAAAGACTATTAGAATGACAATTTCACTAGCAGCTCAAAAGAAATGGAGCATTCATCATATGAAGTCTATACCATTAAATGGGTACTTAGAAGATGAAGTCTATGTAGCACAACCAAAAGGTTTTGAAGTGCAAGGAAAATAACATCAAGTCTACAAGTTGAAGATAGCTTTGTATGGCCTCAAGCAAACACCAAGAGCATGGTATGCTATAATTGATGGATATTTTTAGCAAAATGGCTTCAAGAAAAGTAAGAGTGAACCTACCCCTCACGACAAATAAGAAGGTAATGATATTCTTATTGTAAGTTTGTATGTTGATTTATAGTATATGGGCATTCGTTCTAAGATGAAGGATGAATTCAAAATTGCTATTATGAATAAAAATTGAAATGAAGTATTTAGGTCTCATGCAATACTTTCTAGGAATTGAGGTTTATCAAAGTGAGGATGTAATTTTCATTTGTCAAAGAAAGTATGCAAAAGATATGTTGAAGAAATTTGTTATGGTTGATTTTAAAAATAATCTCCACTCTAATTTCTCATGGATTTATGTCGTGTAGAGATGATGGTGTTGAAATGGCTGATGAGACAACTTACAAAAGTATTGTTGGAAGTTTGATATTTTTAACCCACACAAGACTAGATATTGCTTATTCAATTTCTCTTGTTTCAAGGTATACAAATGGGTGATCTAAAAATTATATGAAGGTATCCAAGAGAATATTGATGCATGCGAAAGGTACTAGAAATTTTGGTATTCATTACTACACTTGTAAAAGGTTTGAACTTGTTGGATTTAGTGATTTTTATTGGGGAGATAGTTTGAATGACCAAAATTCTATGTTTGGTAAGTGTTTTTCCCTTGGTTTGGGTTTGGTTATTTGGAGCTCAAAAAAAGTACAATTATCCCTTCATTTATAGAAGTAGAGTATATTATAGTCACTTCCATAGGTACACAAGCATTGTGGCTTAGAAAAGTTCTAGAATAAATTGGAGAGAAACAAATACAAATTATATGGATTTTTTGTGATAACATGAGTGCAATCAAGTTGGCCGAGACTTTAGTCCATAATAATAGGACAAAGCATTTTGATTTGAAATATCACTTCATTTGAGATTTGGTTTAGAAAAAGATGTTGAATTGAAATACATCAATGCTCAAGAACTTGTTAACATCTTCACAAAGGCAATTGCAAAGGTTCAATTTTTGAAGCCTTGAGATCATCTTGTGATTTTGCTCAACATCAAGGGGGGTGGGTGGTGCGTTATGTTGATAAGTGATGTATGAGCCTCACTGCCATACAATCCACTTAATTTTAGACTAGTTTTAAACACAAATTTTCATGAAGTTTTTGTTTTTTATAAGTAAAAGAAAAAAACATGAACAATTTTTTATTTTAAAGTGATGCATGCAAATTATTTTAAGGTTGCGAACTATTTTTATTTAGAGGTTGCAACCTCTATAAAGAGCAATCCCCTTGTATTGTTTATGTAGGAAAAAAAAAGAATGTTAGTCTAAATGTTATGATGAAATAATATATGTTTTAAAGCCTTTGTTGATCACAAAATTGGTCTATTGTTTTGGAATCTTTTTCATATTTGTAAAGTCTATTGTTTTGGAATCTTTTTCATATTTGTAAAGTCTATTGTAAGTGGTTTTATTTGCTACTATTATTTTTGTTGTTATAATTGTTTTGTCAACTAGTTAGACATGTATAGAATCTTCAAAATTTGCTCCAAAAATTGATTCTACTGTGTGGAGTTTGAAATAAGACAAGGAAAATAAATAAAAAATTATGAAATGTGATTTAAATAGTTTATTTAAATTTATTTTATTGTCTAATTTGAAATAAAGACTAGAAAGGTAATTCAAGAAAAATGTAACATTGCTTGGAGACACACACCCACACCCACACACACCATATGCTTTTATTATAAAGTCACTTAGTCTTCATGTGAGGTGGTTTAAAACACACACACACACACACACACACACACACACACACACCATATGCTTTTATTATAAAGTCACTTAGTCTTCATGTGAGGTGGTTTTTAAATTTTGCATTATTAAGATGTGTAATGTTTGTGTGGACAATATTTTAAAGACTAGAAAGGTAATTCAAGAAAAATGTAACATTGCTTGGACACACACACACACACACACACACACACACACACCATATGCTTTTATTATAAAGTCACTTAGTCTTCATGTGAGGTGGTTTTTAAATTTTGCATTATTAAGATGTGTAATGTTTGTGTGGATAATATTTTTAGCATATTATAACATCATGGAAATAAATTTTGTTGATTTGGATGTTAGATATTTGGTTAGCTTTATATTTATAACATGAAATGTTTAAAAGTGGCAATGTCTATAGACATAATTTAGGAGTTTGTTAATTTATAATTGTTCTTCTTTGGTCAAACCCTTATTGCCAACTCAATAGTATGAAATAGTGATCAAAGATAACAAACAATTATGTACCATGCTTATAGTGTTGATGCAATATTGATGTCATATGATGATACTTTGATGTCCATAAGTGCTAGTCTAAATTTTCTCAATGATTTCTTGATTCTAGATTCTTAATGATAATAATGGATTATGTTTGTCTTTATACAACACCCTAGCATGCAATTAAAAATATTATACACTCTAGTTAGTTACCAATCGTTATTTAGACAGGGAAAGCATAAACATATTTTTACATTTTAAAATTAGAAGTTCATAAGTCTCTTTTGTGCTTGAGGATTTGACCTAGTTTAGTTTTGGGAATATGGAAATGACCCAAGATAAAGAAAAAATATAATAACCATCAAGACTTGTTTCTTATGGATGCATAATTATGGAATTAAGTTGTTTGCCTACTTCCACCCAAGAGTGCCATATTTGTACTTTACTCATTACATTTGGGACAAACAAGTCATTGTGTCTAAAAGGAAGGGGAAAAGTGTTGGATTGCATTTTTCACCCTTGCAAGGTTTTGGCTATATTGAAAATGTTCATGGTACCATGGGTTGTTTCTTAAAAAAAAAAGAATCTTTAACTTGTAGGATTGACTTGGTAGAATGCAAACTCTTAAAAAATATTTCACCCTAATTTATAGTATTTGAATACTCATAAGGATGTTGGTATTTAAAAATACGCTTGGGGAAGTTGTCAAATTGTTAGGGTCATGTTTTCCTAGGTCAACTCCTATTTAGATCAAAATTTTAATTCTAAATAAATGATAAAAATTAACATTCTCTAGCATTCAAATGGCATATGTGATTTTCAATATAAATTTTGATTATTTTTAAGCTCTAATTTGAAATGTTCATAGAATAATTTCTCTTTGTAATCTCATATGAATTAATTGCACATTGAATGTCATTAAATACCAAGGTTGTTGTAAGTTGAACAAACAAATACCAAATCAGTGTATACCAACTATTAGGAAAGGGTATGAAAAAGAATTCAAATTTAAATTTTTGAATTTTAGGGGCAACACTGAGCACCTAAAGATAGACCCTAAGTGGTTTGGAAATAATCCTTGACATTAAAATATAAATATTGTGTCGGGAAGTGAATATATAAAGATAAGGGTTGTGATTTAACTATAGTCCTTGTTGAGGGCTAAATGGAAAATTTGCAAAAGTCATAGGAAGTTTGCTTTTAAAATTTGATGAATTTTTGTATAGTGTTTCTTCCCATTCTATTGTTCTATCTATACAAATACACTTGAAGAAAAACGAGTGCATTAATTTTTAGAGTTTTTGAAATGTTTTCTTTAATTATGTTGATAAGTGTTCCTTTATTGAGAAGTTCTATATAAAATATATAAATAAATATTCTAGATTAAAAAGATTACCATGAAATAGATCCTAACTATTAATCTTTCCAAGAAATACCATAAATAATAAGATTTTTTTTTACTTTAAATATCTATTATTATTTTATCTTCCTTTTGTGTTATCCTTAATTTATTTTAAATTGATAATATTTTGTTAAGAATTAATAATAATTTTCTTGGAAGTTTTCCAAAATAAATTTAACTAGTCCACAAAGGAGTACATCTCATACAATAAGTCTAATAGAAAATTTGAACTACTATAGCCAATTCTAGTGAGGAATATTTGATACAATTTGATATTATATATGTTTGGTGTGAATATTTAGTAGTAGATGAGGAAGCTTCATATTAAAGCATGAGCTTTTGCTCATGTCAGAAACATGCCATTTTACGTGGGATCTTGGTAGATATGGAACAAAGATAAAAAAATCTTTCTCCAAAGATGGCTCAAACATTTTTCTTTTTCAAGAATTGTATTTCTTTACACAAGACCATTTCTCAAGATATTGAAGCACTAATGTTATTGGAATACACCGATTTGAAAGCTAAGGAAACTTCTAATGAGAATTTTGTGTCTAATAGAAATAAGCTATTTTTGGACCTCTACCACTTGTATGTTGCCAAAAATTCCCATCAAGATATTTGGTCCATGACATGTACAATGGTTGCTCAAAGGTATGTATTGCTACTACTACTAAGTTTAACATATTATTGGCTCAATAAAGTGTAGATTGCATGGATAAATTTGTGCTATAATCAATTTTCTCAATGTCTCCTTGTTCATGAATTTGTGCAATAATGAATAATACCATTTGAAACAATATTATTGTATGTGTTTTTTTTTTAAATTTATAGTTTCTCCTCTAAAATATGGAAATTTGACTATTTTTAAGATGCGACAAATCTTAAGGGTAAGGGCTGCCCCAAGGGTATCTAGATGGAAAAAATATAAAATGTTTTGGTAGATAGACAATGTCTCTAAAATCCCACAATTACAAGAAAAAACTCAGAATATACTATTTTCTTATTAACTCCTATACTATAATTCTCTCTGTTGAACAATGATTAGTGTTTGAACCTTGACAATTTTCCTATTTTTCTCTTTTTCTCTATTGATAACAAAGCTCCATAAGTGCTACTTCTAGATGCCCAAAATGTGCTTCTCTCTCTATCTAATATTTATTTTATATTTTATGATATTTGAAATCATCTTTGCATACATTCATTTTTCTCTGAGTCTTCTACAATGATCAATGTCTTCTACATTCTCATACCACAATAGTTTCCCTATGCATGTTAGATGATAAAGCCCAACAAGACTTCTTTTATGCTCAATCTAGAGACTACTACACTAGAGTATCCCTATAGAACATCTTCCTTGCAGTACCAACACCATGCAGTACCAACATCTTCCAAGGGAAAAATAGTATCCACACATTTCATTTTCAATGCTATTCCAAATTAATGTGGAAGGTATACAGTAGAAAAATTCCATACAAGTTCAACTGCACCCTCCACCTCTTCAGGAATAATATACATCTTCAATGAATTAGCTTTATTTCTAGGTGTAATTAAATTAGGTTGAATAATTTTAGCAAGTTGAAAACCAACATTAGTATTTATTGAGGTAATCTTCTCTAGTGCATGCAGCTCAACAAGGTCATCTTTAGACTCCACCCCATAAGATTCTTGATTTTCCAATCTAAATTCATAGTGATGCTCAAAATGCATGTCTACCTTTGTTGAAGCACCTAATAAATCAAGTTTATTATTCTTCTCATCTTCATTTTTAAAGATATCGTGCAAATTTTCCTTGAATGACAAAGTTGAGTATTTGAGGTTTGATGGGTGTGTATAAAATAGGAGCATCTCTCTCACTTGTGCATTCAATAGGTGATATTTTTATCTTAACTTCATGAGGATATATATATTTTTGGTTTGCACTATCAAAATTCAATTTTTTTTGCATTAGAATCCATAACTTTTATTTAAATGGGACATCCTTTTAAAATATGCTTCTTTTCACATTCTTGTGACTTTGAGTTTTCTTCTTGGTCGTAAAATCAAGTGTCTAAGGTTTGATAGAGGTGGTGAATTTACTTCTAATGAGTTTGAGTAATTTTGTGAGAAACATGGAATTAGAAGACAGTATTATGCCGCAAGGACTCCTCAACAAAATGGAGTTGTTGAAAGAAAGAATAGAATAGTTCGGGAAGTGGCAAGGAAAATGTTAAATCAAGCTAAGCTACCTAATATATATTGGAGAGAAGTTGTTCATACTACAATATACATTCTCAATAGAGGACAAATAAGAGTGAATACCACTAAGACACCTTATGAATTATAGAAATGCAAATCGACATCAGTCAAGCATTTCAAAATATTTGGAAGTAGATGCTACATCAGAAGAGACGAAGATAATTTAGGTAAGTTTGACTCAAGATTTGATGAAGGTATATTTATTGGTTATTCAACTAGAAGCAAGGCATATAGATGCTACAACAAAAGATTGAAGAAATTTTTTGAAAGTGGAAATGTAAAAGTTGATGGGACACTGCACTATAAGTTGGAATCAGATGATGATGACAGTGATTCTGATGGATCATTCCACATTAGTGAAGAAGATACAGAGAGTGAGCCTAAGAGAACAAATAAAAAAACTTCAGAAATATATGTTTAGAGAGATCATTTTGAGAGTCAAATTCTTAGAGATAAAGATAGTGGAGTTCTAACTAGAAGAAGGTTAGTAGGGATAAATGAATAGATACATTTTTCTCTACTATCGAAAATTAGGATGTTTTTGGCATTATCTGCATTCAAGAACCTTAAAGTAGATCAGATGGATGTCAAGTCAACATTTCTAAATGGAGACTTGGAAGAAGTTTACATTGAGCAGTTGGAAGGATTTCAACTATCTAAGGATCAAAATTTTGTCTACAAATTGAAGAAAGCACTGCATGGAATTAAACATACCCCCAAAGCATGGTTTTCAAGATTGGATCAGTATTTGTGGCAACAAGGATTCAAGAAAGGTATAGCAGATAGTAATGTATATATCAAAACTTAAGGTGATCATCAGTTAATTATTATTTTCTATGTTGATAATATCATTTTTGGTGGTAGTAAAGACAAAATATGTAAGGAGTTTACTAATGAAATGCAAAAAGAATTTGAAATGTCCATGCTTGGTGAGATGCCATTTTTTCTTGGTTTACAAATATCTCAGTTAGACAAAGGTATATTCATATAAAAAACAAAGTATGTCAAGGAAACATTAAAAAAGTTCAACATGGAAGATTGCAAATAGGTTAGTATGCCTATGGTTACTAGATGTAAGCTCAGTAAGGATGATGAGTCCTCTGCAGCAAATCAAACTTTTCATAGATCTATGATTGGAATTCTATTATATATGTAACTGCATCTAGACCATATATTATGCAAGTTGTTTGTATGGTTATAATATTTCAAGTTGCAGCTAAGGATAATGTGAAGGCAGTAGAATTTTCAATTATTTGAAATCTACTATGGATTATGGTAGATATGGTATCCAAGAAGTAAAAACTTCAAATTGATAGTGTATATAGATGCAGATTGGGATGGAAGTGTTGTTGATAGGAAAATCGTTAGTGGTGATGCATTCTTTCTTGGAGATAGTCTTGTATCTTGGTTGAGAAAAAAAGAAAGATTTAGTGTCCTTATGTACTATAGAAGTGAAATACATTGCAACAGTATCATGTTGCACTTAGGTACTTTGAATGAAACAAACCTTGAAGGATGTGAAAATTGAATATGATGAACCCATTTCAATTCTTTGCGATAAAACAAGTGCAATCAATATTTCAAATAATTTGATAGTGTAGTTCAAGATAAAGCATATATCAATCAAGTATCATTTTTTGAGAGAAAAAGGTTTCAAATGAAGAGGTTAACTGAATTATGTTAAGATAAATGAACAAATTGTGGATATATTTACTAAACCCCTCCCAAAGGAAACATTCAAGTATCTTAAGCAGAAGCTGAGAGTGATATCTCCCTCTTAATTTATAAGAGGGAGTATAGTCTCAATGGGAGTTCATTAACGACTCAATCATGAATCCCCAAGGTATCTCTAGTGAAAGACTAGATCAAAACTCCAAAATTGATTCAAAGGAGTCTAAATTGAGTTGTGACTCTCTACTGCAATTAGGACAGATGGTTTGTGGTAATGTGCGTTAAGATACATTAAATGAAGTATATAACATAGGGGGAGAAGAAAGCCTAGAATGAAGAATCTAAGAGTCCATTTTCCATTTATGTCAAAGGGGGAGAAAAAGATGAAATGACCTATAATAACAGTGTTTTTGTGATCTACAAGGGGGCGAGCTATGGTGAGCTGAAATATTAGCACAAATATGCTCATCAATGTTGGTCATTTCCTTGTTTGTCATCAATGAAAAGGGGGAGATTGTTGAATATAATGTTGTCATTGATGTCAAAGTGGTGTGGATGGCATATATGTGAAAGTAGTATATCAGTTATATATGTTGTAGTTGTTGCAAAATGTTAATGCTATCATTATTAAAAAAGGACAACATGAGAAGTTAGGGTCTATATAATATCAGTGGTTCTTGTTGTCGACCACCATTGTGGAAGTCTAGAAATGTTTGCAGTAGTGTTTTGAGGTTTGTTGTTCAAAAGTAAATATGTACTATTTTAAACTATCATTATTTTTGGTGTCATATTCTACTATTGTTAATTGTTATGGCTTGTGGCTTGGAAGTTAAGTAGGACTATACATGTAGTATTCTATTCTATAGTTTCAACATATTTGGATCACATTGTAGTAAGTTGGGTAAGAGTAAATTTTGTATTTATTGGTTGACTATGAATGTTGTCTAAGTGGATGCGCTAGAGAAGGGAAGTGTGCGCCAATTGGAGGATGCATGTGAAGGTAATATAGAACCTATTAAGCACATAGTAGGAAGTGCATGACATAAGTTTACCCTTGCACTAGTGCATTTAATTTGGGCTCAAGCCGATTACACGTTTCATGAATATTTGAATAAAGGTCTTACCCTTGCTCAACATAGTGTGTTGTAGATCATGTTTTTCGGTCCTAGGCCAACTTAAAGATGATAATAATGTAATGGAATGCATATATTGGCAATCATTCACTTGATTGTGTGATGTGAGTGAAATTGATTTTAGAAGTGTGAGCGTATTGTGTGAAAATGAAATATCTTGTTTGTATGGTTTCAGTTGAATAAGTTTGAGCTTGTATGAGCTTCATGCTTAATCTTCGATTACAGATCAACATAATTGAGAAATTGATAAAGTTGAGTTGTATCTGAAATTGTTTTAGACATTCATCATTGTAATCTAAGGCTGGTGCCTCTAGATCTAAGTTGGTGCTCATTAACTCAGTTAGTGCTTAGTTAAGGGGATTGGTGTCTCCTATAGATTGGTGCCTGTGAATTCATTGTAAGGGGATTTGTGTCTCTAGTGGGTTGGTTCCCAAAAACTTTTGAAAGTTTCATATTTTTTGCAAGGCTAGATTTGGACAGTAGATCCAAGCATCTATTCTCACTGTGGTTTTTCTCATCGATATTTCTACATAGTTCTAGGGTTCTCTTGTGTGCATGTGTTCATTATTTACATTCCAACTGTTTAAGTTTTGATGATATTTTGAATCCAAAATTTTAAAATAAAGAGTATTAAATATTGATTCACCCCCCTCTCAGTATTTGTGAGTCAAATAGAAAGAACATCCTTTAATGCAACTATAAGGGGACACTAATATGAATATTTATCTATGATTGATATTCTAATTTTTAAAAAATACAATACTATTATAAATTATGTACTAATTGGTACATATATCCCAAACCATTTTTAAATACAACTACAATTAAATTTAGGAGGATGAAAAACTTATGTGGATATAATTCCTTCTATTAAGCTCTTGGATATACCACATTATCTCCATGTTCATCCATAAAAGTCATTACTATAGTGTAAAATTCAAGAGATGTAGAGTAAACTTGATGCAAGGGTTTTCGGGAGTCATAACTTTTGACTTAGGAGTCCATTTGGGCTCAAATTTTATAGGGAGGTGTGTTATGAGGAGTTTTTTGGATTGCTCACCGAGCTTAGCTCAGTTGGTGGCCGATTCAACACTTTTTAGGATCAAAATCTTTCATCTTGGCCCTTAAAATCAACTTTTATTATTATTTTTGAGTTTTTAGAAAGTTGTTTTCTTTAATAACTTGGAACTCATGATTATAATTTGAATTGTAAGTTGACAATTAGTGTCACCATAATGTTAGGAAGTTTTTAGAAAAATCTAAGCTTAAAGAGATATGTATGCAAAATTACCAAAAATGGCAAATTATAACAATTGTAAATTTTTTTGCTAAAAATGGTAATTTTTGGGTTTTCATTTTTCAGATTTTTAGATATAAGGATGTTCTCTTTCATTGTAGAGGAATAGAGCAGCTTGGTTTGAAAACAATTTTTGGTTTTCTGGATCTCTTTTATCAATAATGGTAAAATTTTGTTAAGTATTTCTTTGGCTACATCAAAACTAATTCACACATCCAAATACTCTTGCATTACATTCAATCATGGGTGATCCCACAATAATGAGTCTCACTTTTTAGCCAAAGTAGGACATTGAATTCAACATTTTTAACTAAATCTTCACTTTCTAACACCTATAACAACTAAACCGTTAAGAATTTGAAAATGATGCAAACTAGTGATTTGTGAGAATTTGTGTATAGATTCTAAGTATTTTTTTAATTAGAAATAAATTGTATTTTTTAATGTATTTTTTAAACTTGTTTATAGTAAACAAAATATTAAAAAACTAATGTTTATGTCATAACACAACTTTTTTTATAGAAAGGATAAAATTATAGTTTTTAAACTATAGATTTATAACATCTATATCTAGTGCATGGATTTGCTTTCATAAATTTTTATTGCATATATATATTTTAATTAACTTTTAAATCAAAGTAATTATAATTTGGACATAGATATATGTTGTAACACATAACTTGTTTCGTATGTATTGAAATTCATCTTTTTTTGCTAAAACAAGGTCATCAATACCTAATACATAAATAATTTTTGGATTTTTTTTTAGTATTTTACTATTTTTCCACATGTATAAGACAAAGAACTTGATTTTTGGTGAAAAACATATGTTCAATAAAATATAAAAAACAAATATATAATAAAGTCAAAATATTTTAAAAATTATACTTGTTGGAAAGCTTATTTTGAGGACTATGATCTTGCAAATTATCTTGTCAAATTCATTCCATTTGAAGGTTCAAACCGAGGTTTGTAATTAAAATTTCTAAGGAAAATTTGAGGCAAAGAGTGAAAGTGGCTATCTAAGGACCTTTGTTTGAAGGTCTTTCGAATGAAGGTATCTTTGATCGAAGGTATTCAAGGACCTTTGTTTGAAGGTATGTCATTCCCAAAAAAACCTTCGAATAAAGGTAATTTTTAAAAATGGAAAAAAGGGACCTTCGTTTGAAGGTTCCCTTTATTCCTTGTAGTCCCTTTTTATTCTTTTTTTGGTTGTTTCCATAAAAGAAATAAAACAGACCTTCAAATGAAGGTCCCTTTTTTATTTTTGGAAATTACCTTCATTTGAAGGATTTTTACATTTTTAACTTTTGAACAAAGGTCCACTTTCAAACAAGGTACTTATTGATATACCTTCAAATAAAGGTACCTTCATTCGAAGAAATACCTTCAAGTGAAGGTGTTTTTAAGTTTTCACTTCAATCCGAGTTAAAAAAAGTGGCGTCCTACAAGTGATACTTAATATTGTGGGTTCACCCTCATATGAGGAACCTAGGAGATAGAAATATTGTGCTCCAACAATTACGAAATATACCCTAGGCGTTCTTAGAAAAGAAAGTTTATGTAAGTTCTAAAGAATGATAATAAATCCTTTCTAGTTTTAATATCTTGCCTTAAATATAGAGCTAATTTAACCATTAAAAATGAATTAGGATTATGATTTAAAAATATATGTATTTATAAAAAGACCAATATGTTTAAATACGTGAAAGCCTTCTAGATCAAATAAATATCCCAAAAAATACAAAATCTAGCAAAATGAATTGAATTATCTAGAATTATAAAAAAGAATAACTTATACTCCAAGAATCCAACTCCCACTTATTATAAACACTAGAAAAGTAAAAGGTGCAAACAAAGCTATGTCTCTAGAAATACAAGTCATATGCTTTCACTATATTTAAACCCCAACATATTATATTCTATTTTCTCATCATTTATAATCACGTTGAAAACAAAAAGCCCTCATAGTTGTAACCATGCCAATTCTTATCATCAATTGAACATGTTTATTTATAAGGTTAGAGTTGGTACTCGTAGAAAAGGTAGCAAGCATGCACTATTTTGTGAAGTCATGACCTTTGGCATGGTATTGCTCATTATGAAAATGTTTAAAAATATTTAAAGGTTTTTCACCATAATCTTGTGCTGCCATGTTGGAGACAAGCCCATTATAATTATAATTATAATTATAATTATATATAATTGTTTCTGATAATAATGGCAGTCAATGGTATTTGTATTTTGTTGACCAAATAAAATATAACAAAATTTTGCAAGGTAGAAAATGTATTGTTGTTCATGGATTGTATATTTTTAATTCGAAATAACTCACCTTGTTATCAAGAATTGCATTCTTTTAACATGTTTTTAAAAAAATCATACAAATTTATCAAACTTGGAATCATTTCCAACTTTGGACAATCCCTTAGCTCTAGATGTGGAAGGGTTACTATACCACCAATACCACTTATGTGTTGGTATAGTATTGACCTCCCTTAAATTGGTCATTATATCAAAGCCTAAGAGCTTTAAGGTTGTGACAACAATCTTCAAATATAGAAATCTTGAACACTCTTGTGTTAGTGTAAATAGTGTTGTTACATATCTAGTTAGGATGTCACATTTCTAGGATTTATCTACTCACATTTAACTTAAATTTACTCAAGGTTTTTATGCTTTTGTCCCACCCCACATGATTGAGACATGTGCCGTCATCATTTGAGACACCTAGTACAAGAATACTTGCCACCTAGAACATATGTCATTTGAACTAGACAAGTGTTTCATCTCTGGAGAGATGACTAGTCATTATGTTCTACCTTCCTACCTCATCTACCTTGCTTATATATGCAAGGCCTCTATGTAAATTTTACACACTCTTTATATATTGATAGACGTACTATTGTGCCTCATTATTCACAAGTGGAAGGTTGTTTTATGCTTTTAGATTCTTGGTTGATCCCAACATAGTATTGGAGCCATGATTGTATGTTCCTTCTCACATCAAGACGACTCCAAAATATAGCCCTATCATTGGAGCATTGTGGAGCCAAACGTACATTGTCAGCAAATTCGAAAGACCCAAGAAATGAAAAATAGTCTTTCCTTTGATGAAATTCGATAATTTTCAATTTTTTACAATTTTTAATTTCCTATATTGTGTTGTACCATTTATAAAAAATAACAAGAAGGTCAAAATTATTGTCTACCCACTTGCCCATCTATGCAATTTTGGGTAAATTTTTTTTCCTTGGCAACAAATTTATTGGCCTATTTGGAGAATTCAATATTTCTTTTATTTTTTGCAGGGATCGTGGTCATTTTGATCAATTTTAGCAAGGTTTATATAGATTTTTGTGGCATACAAAAAAATCACCCCAACAATTCAGCAACAGAAAATTCACCGCCAACAATTCACTGTGGGAAAATTCACTGCCATGACAATTCACTGCTCGAAAAATTAATTGCATGAATTTTTGGCGGTTAATTTTCCATGGCAGTGAATTGCTGGTGGCGGGGAATTTTCCCGGGGTGAATTGTTGACGATGAATTTTCCTTCGATAAATTGCTGACGGTGAATTTTCCTAGAGCCAATTTTCGCACCCAGTTTTGAACATTGTTTTGGCCCTCATCGACTTGGTTGAAGTTTTATTACTTTTTTTTGGGGTCTCATTTGAAAGTGAGCAGCCCTCACACCATTCATTAGCGAGTGACCTTTTGCACACCATTCACAAGTTGTAGTGGCATCCACAAAGGTGTTTCTTACATTCATCATAGCCTATAAGAGGAGACCTACAATACCTCAAAAGGTTTACGAGGATTTTGCATTTGTAAGCTGATAATCGTGAGAAAAGGTGCCATTTTTGGCAAGTGGATACCATGCCTCATTTGTAGTAGTGTTTTTTTTGAAATACTAAGCTATAGCAACCTTCTCCTAATTCATGGCCTCTATCATCCATAGCAGCTCCTTTTATCCTATTGTGCATAGGTATGAGCTTGTCTTTTAGAAGGCATTTTATCTACGAGAATTCAAGGTTTTATTTTGTATTTTGATTGTGTGGTAAGTTTGATTGCTATAACCTGTATTTGATGTTCTTTACAGTGGCTCATTTTAGAGGTGGTTACCTCTTACATTCCCTTTGACTCAGCCTAAGCCACATCTCCAATGCATTTTTCAGTCCCATGAACATCTCATCCACTTGCTCAAGCAGTTTGTATTTTACACAGTTAGCATTATTTGTAAATTTCATCATAGCATCTTATTTAAACTTTACTATTAGTATTTTCTGTTAATATAACTACTATATCCCTTATCACTAGGACATTAAATGTTAACTATAAAGTTTTCCAATTGCCAATCTAACCATCAAATTTCTATGTTAATCATTAGTGGTTAGACTTAATCCTCTATGTCATATCTAAGTTTGTAAAAGGTTTTTTTTTTTTTTATTTTGTCATAACTTGCAAACGAGGAGGTATTTTTTCAAGTGTAAATAGTAACAAGAAGTTGGTTCCGCCATCTACACTTTGACATCAAAAAAATTTAAAAATGGTGTTATTTTGATGCATTATTTGACTTTTGAAATCACATATTGTAAGCAAATTTCAATGGAGCATAATTTTCATTCTAATTATAAAATTTTAGCAACAAAAAAAATATTTCTATCAAAATTTAACAAGGAATTCATTTTTTCTTGTAATTTTAAGATTTTGATTGCCCATTTTACCATAATTCGTAAAAATCACCATACATTATAAATGGTTGTTTTGGCATTTAATCTTAATATAAGTTGTAATTTCTCTTGCATATCTTTCTAGGGATCTATGTTTCAACACTAATCATTTTGGGAGGGCTCTCCTATTGAATCAAGGAGGGTAATCTAAGTGTTTTATTTTGAGATTTTTGATTTATGTGATCATATCTCTCACACTAAATCCTTTTCATTTGAGTATAAATGGACAATCGGATGTGGATATTATGAAAAGAAAAGGAATACAACAAAATATGGCATTCATCATCAAAATGATGAAATAAAGAAACTTCTTGATCATAGTATTTCCTTACTTGATCATCTAGTTCTAAAACCTACATAAACATCATATGGTCTCACTCAGACATCTTGTGAGACACCATCATTTGTGGATGGACAATCTAATCAAATTACTTGCATTGTGATCTCATCTCCACCATCATCACCTAATGTTGTATCTAAATCCGAAGTTGATATCTCCATGGATTCCAGTGATTCTTTGCACTAATCTACATTACTATTAGTTTTCCAAATCCTCACATTGGAATACATTTCTACCAAATATATCATCCTTGTTTGTAGAGTCTTGCATTGCAAATATAGGTAACAAATCATTGAGGAGATTGATCTTATATTTGATGGTAGTCACATCAACATTGTTGTCACCCTATCTCCATCTCTGGATCTTGATCTTGCCTTTCCTACACTATAAATCTTCATGAGTCTAATTTGATGCAGTCATCATCTATTTTGGTATCCTTTGTAGCAATATCAGATTTATTATCACTCTAGCTATCGACATACATATATGATTCTTGTTCCTCAATATTATATGGTAGATGATCCATCTTAACATCATTTATCATACATTAACATTGGATTGAAAATCTTTGAGCATCATTCAAAAAAATCATGGGCATCATCTAGGTCTTTGGATCATGTGAAAAATCCAAAGACATTCATCTTACTTCCTACATATTCCTATTAGGAATGGGAAGTCAACTTGTACACATTTGTGATGTTTCTTCCCAATGGGAGAAACGTTGTTCAACAATTGTGAATCATCTTCAACATCTAATGTTGAGCATATATTAACACTACATGCATTATTTTAAGGGGAGGTTGCATGGCTTCTCTTCTACAATCAATTTTGAGAGTAAATATTTCCTTGCATGGATTTCATTCCTTCTCACATTTTAGGGGGGTCACATAGACTTTCTCTTTTCTCTCCTATGGGGAAATTGTTGGTGTGAATAGGGGTATTACCTAACTAGTTCGACTATTAGGTCCTTTTACATCTTATCGCTTAAGTTTACATAGGATTCACATAGGATCTTATCACTTTATGTCTCATATCATAAGATTAAGACATTTGTCATAGTCTTATATTGACTTTTGTTTAGTGTCCTAGGTGATTTAGTATTAGTTTTCTCATGTCATAAGATTAAGATATTTTTCATGATCTTGTCTAATCATATTTCTCACCTTTGCTATATAACCAAGGGTCTCTCACATATTGCATATTGATTCTATTTTCATTATTTGACAGGAATACAATTTATTCTTGTCATATTGATCTTCTAAGTATTTTGTGTTTTTTATAGGCCTTTAGATCTTGGATGGATCTCCATAGACAAATCTTACATGGTATTATAGAAATTTGAGTGCCTTTAGTTAGTCTTTTAGGAGATATTAAGTGAAAATCTTGTATTTTCTTGAAGCATTGAGTATGCTATTCTCTTGCATCTTTGGATGATCTGGAGAATCAAAAAGGTGTGATAGAAAACCAAATTTTGGGAGGTTCCTCTTTTGGATTTATATTACAAGTGCATTTTAGAATCTTGCTACATCAAATCTGAGCTCACCATTGCATCTAGAGTGCTCAAGAAAGTTAGATCTACCTTTTGTTTCATCCCAATTAGACATTGGAGACCAAATTTGTAAGGGTTTGAAGATTTGGGAGGTGGTTGCCACTTCAAAGCATTTTTCTTTTTTTCTCTTTTTTGAGGAGGATTTTTGTCCCACTGGATTTTCTCCTTTTCTTCATTTGTCAAAGATTGCATTTTTATATGGGTACCTCATCAAGCCTAGTCATTGATACCCATCCTTGCTTGTGTGCATGGTTTTTGTTCCCCCTAAGTTACACTTAAGGGGGGTGTTGGTGTCAATAGGGGTATTACCTAACTAGTTCCACTATTAGGTCCCTTTCACATCTTACCACTTAAGTTGACTTAAGATTTGCATAGGATCTTATCACTTTATGTCTCATACCATAAGATTAAAACATTTTTCATAATCTTTTGTTGACTTTTGTCTAGTGTCCTAGGTTGTTTAGTATTAGTTGTCTCATGTCATAGGATTAAAACATTTGTCATGATCTTTTCTAATCCTATGTCTCGAATTGGTTATATAACCAAGAGTCTCTCACACATTGTATATTGATTCTATTTGGATTCTTTGATAGAAATACAATTTATTCTTTTCATATTGATCTTTTTTGAGTATTGTGTGCTTTACATAGGCCTTTAGATCTTAGGTGGCTATCTTCATAGCCAAATATTACATGAAAAATTATTGTACTTATGTGATAGAAGTAGTTCTTGGGGGTCATCATGAGTCCTCTTTCTATCTCCTATCTTATTTAATTTTACATTTGCATCATTTCTCTTTTGGAGAGGGGTTTTATTTTTCATTGAATTTTCTCATTTACTCCATTTATGAGAAATTTGCACATGAGTACCTAACATGGCCTAATATTCAAGACTTTCCATCTTTGCATACATTACTTCCTAAGTTACACTTAAAGGGGGTGTGAGTGTAAATAGTGTCTTTACATATCTAGTTAGGATATCACCCTTCTAGAATTGACCTATTCATGCTTTTCTTTAGTTTACTTAGGTTTATTATTATTATTTTTCACCTTATGTGGTTGAGACATGTGTCCTCATCATTAAGACACCTAATACATGCATAATTCCCATTTTCTAGCACACATGTCATTTGAACTAAATAATTGTTTCATATTTGGAGGGGTAGTCAATCATTTTATTATACCTTCCTACCTCCTCTACTTTGGCCTATGTATGCAAGGACCCTATGTACGTTTTACAAACTCTTCATATATTGATAGACATACTATTGCACTTCATTGTTAACAAGTGCAAGCTTATTTTATGCTTTTAGACTCTTGGCTAATCCCAACATCTTGTTCTTTGAAATATGAAGGTACAAATTCATTTTTTCCTTTGAATAATTCCACCAATGGCTTGATAGGTATCAACTTGCATGCCTCTTACTTATAGTGCTTTTTGGTGATTGGTAACATATGTGGCTCAGTTTTCTCCTTTCCTTATCAATCAACCCTTTTTTGTTGTATGAATTGCATATCATTGTAAAATATGCTCCCTTCGCCATTGTATTCATGATTCCTCAAAATTTATCTTCACAACATATCACAAGATTTATGGCATTCATAGGTGTGAGATAAAATTATAATAATTGGTGGAATTTGAAATTAGACTAGTATCAGTAAAAAAGGTTCAAGTTGCAGGGCACAATATACTTGTTGTAGGTGTGGCCATGATGGCAATGGGGCTTCTTGGATAGAATCAAGGTGATGTGGCCACTGTAATGGAAGAATGAAATATCTCCATTCTTTACATTGAGAACCATGGATATATGAGCTTGGAGATTTTTTTTTTGATTGGCTATGTATAGCCCAAATCATTTTGATAATCAAAGTGACATTGTGCTCAAGTAAATCGAATCACGTAATGAGCATTATATGCATGTGAGCACATAAATATTGATTTGTTTATTCCCATCCTTAGATTGTAGTGTTGGTCCTAAGACCAAAAAAGGTATATTTTCATATTTTATTCCAAAGCTTCCATTTTGATAAAGTTTAGGAGTACACTCAAATATAAATAGATTGTAATGGTGACCTATTATTTTCATATGATGAATTAGTGTGATTATCTCATGAGGAATCTCATATATTCTATGAGATGTCTCATTCTTTCATGATGTCAATATATTCTACGAGATGTCTCATTCTTTCATGTTGTCAAATACTTTAGTATCATCCATCAAACTTACTCACTTGACCTACATGTAAATAAACTAGTCATTAGAAAATTTGTATATAATAAAATAAAATTGCCTATGAACAATGTAAGAATGTATTTTTCCTTTTGAATCACATTCTTGAGAATACATGTCTACATTATTTGATGATATGCAAAATATTCTTCAAGGGGGGGGGTGTGCAATTCCTCTTTTCATAATGCTACGAGAGATAGTGTAGACTTGCAATTTCTCATATCATCTATTGTAAGTGATTAATTCTTCAATTATTTCTTGCACATCTTCTACATCATAGACTTCAAAATTGTTTCATATTTTGGCACTAGTCATGAATAAAATTTATGATTTTCAAATATCTATATGCATTTTTCTATACTTCATAGAGCTCAAAATATATTACTTGATGAATATGGGTGATTTGGAATCAATCTCTATTTTCTCAATAATTTATAATATTTGTATAATCATGCTTTCTTGGAGATCAATAAGGTTGAGATTTTGATTTTAATATCTCTAGTCAAATGGTTTTTTTACCCAAATATTTGAGTCTAACACAATTAAATTTATTTAACCACTTTGGAATGTATTTAGTTTTCTAATACATTTATCCCCTCATATGTTATAAGGTATGAAATTTATTTTAGTATGTCTTATATGCTCACATTTGTATTGTATGGATGTTAATGTGTTTGTTATTAGAGTTGCCATTTTATAAGAATGCTTGTTGGAAGTGGAATGTGAGATAAAGAAACATTTTTCTTATTGATTATTATATTAAATATTAGATAAATTTTTATTATTTAAAATATTAATAGCTATGATACCTTATATCCTCCATTTTTATTAAAATATCATGAATATGGAGTTCTAGAGAATATATGTAAAGATATAATTCATTATATTATTTTTGTAGTTTCATACTTATTATGAAATATCCATACCTTGATTTAAATTTTTTAGGTGGTACTCCTAAGTCTATCCTCCCTTGTTGCCAAATATAATTTTATAAATTTGTTCTTGAATAATTATTTTAGGTTTTTAATCTTAAGGCTTGTAAAATTTATTTCATATGACTCAAGTGCTTTGTATATGTCTCATTTAACACATGTATCTCATTTACATACACTATAAAAATTAGTTGATGAAGATTTTTTTTTGAAAAGTAGAAATATTTGATTTGGGTGAAGATGTATGAGCTCTGCTAGGGTTTTGTGGTTTCTGCAATCATCCTTGTTGGTTTTCCAGGCATGGACCCAAGATTTTGCTATCTCAAATGGCACTAAGTTGTGGTTCCCGGTCTGGATTGAATTCCTTGGTTTGCTTTTGCCTTGCGTACCTTTTTTGAATCATATTGCATCCTCATTGGGGAGGGTCATTTGTGTTGAGCCTGATAGGTTTTTTCAGACCTAGCCCCAGAAACGGGTTTGTGTAGAAATATACCTCTCCAAGGATTTGAAAGAATTCATTGATATTCAAATTGGAGCTCTTCGGCGTACCCATAAAGTCACTTATTTTAATCTTCCCAACACGTGCTATAGGTGTTAGTCAACAAACCACAAGATTAAGGACCGCCCTTTGGCAGTGCCTTGCACACATTCTCTACTACGAGATACTGAAAAGCCTCATTAGGCAGAGCCTTTTGTTGCCAAACCAGAGGAAAAATGGACCACAATCACAAATCAAAAAAATAAGTCAACTGGTTATGGGTTGGCCTTTGAACCATCGCAAGTTGTTTCAAACCCTTCAGGGAAGGGGACAAACGCTCCTGTTGGAGCTCACAATGTGTCTGTGCAACCCAGGGAAAAGACAATGCCTCGGCTTGCTGCCACTATGATTTCTCATCCAAGCATTTATCCTCTCGTGTCGGGAGCTCAAAGGTGGTCTCAAAGTCCATCTCCATCGCGTGAAGAGGGCGAATATGTGCAAGAAAAGTGGAGATTTTCCTCTCCTATTTAGATTGGGTCAGTCCTGCTAGAGTTTCTACAAAATTGTTTCTCTTCCCTAAATGAAGAGGAACCAGACTCTGACAATATGGAGGATTTTCATTCATGAATTTCTTCTCATGGAATGTTCGAGGTCTGACAGACCTCTCTAGAAATTATTTTGTGAGGGATACTTTGCAAAAATATTATGGTATTGAAGTGCTTTATCTCCAAGAGGTTAATTTTTTTTTTTTGCTTGCTTTGGCTTGCCATTCTATTTGGCCGGCCAGTAAAATGTTTTGCACTCTACATGAGGCTGGGCGTGGTGGAGCTATCACCCTTTTGTCCCCGCGGTGGCATACTTGTGTGGTTGACCATGGGTCTAATCCCACTCATCGGCTCGTTTGGATTCTTCTTAACATTGATAATCATTCCTTTGGGATTATTAATGTTTATGCTTCTAATGATGTCATGGAGGGCGCTTTGCTTTGGCATTGGATTGCTGATTCATTACCAATTGCTACCTAGTAATTATGTGGGGATTTCAATATGGTTGAGATGGCATATGACAAGGATGGCACCCTACCATTCAGATGGGTAGCTGGCGAGAGGGAGGCGTTGTTTTACATGCGCAATAAATTGGGGATTTTTGATCCCAATATTGGTCGCCGCCATTCTCACTCTCTCTGGCACTCTTGGTGTAATTTTAGGGCAGGCTCTGACAGGATATTTAAATTCCTTGATTGTACCATGATATTGGCTCAATCTTTCTTTTCTTTTGATAGCTCTTCTCTTCTAGTTAAGCCATTAGTGAATGTGACTCTATCTGACCACTTCCCCATTTCTTTTCACATTAAATGGGAGACGCGACAACCTCGCATGTGCAAGACGCAATTTTTTTTAAATACGTCTTTGCTCTGCCACAAGCCAACCCTAGCCCACATTTGTAGAGTGTGGAATTTAGAGTGCAAACCAACTCATCATACATGCTGGATTACTTGGTGGAACGATGCTATCACATGCACAACTAGATTTTCGCACATTTATGGGCGCCAATTGGCTATCTTTCGCTGGCGGTCTTATGATGCTACCACCGCTGAACTACGGTTAGCTACTGAAGATTTGGCGGCCAATCCCTTTTCTCCATCATTGCAAGTCAGGGTGGTGGAATTAAGGCACAAAAAACAAATTGCAAACAATCATGCTGCCAGAGGTGCGTAGATCAAAGCCCGACTACATTGGCTAAAATTTGGTGATTGTGCCTCCAAAGAGTTTTTTTTGGCGTTGTGTGCCAGGCACTCATCCCCGGGCATTAAAAAACTTAAAGAGGGTATTCAGGTGCTCTTTGAGCTCCCTGGCATTCTCTAGAACTTTGTACGTCATTATGAGCAGGTTTTCACTGCACAAGAACCTACAGCTGTGAGCTAGCAAGCCCTTTAGGATTGCCTTGCTGTTGTGCCAAATAGGCTTTTCCTAGCCCATAAAATTTTATGTGATCAATTGCTAACAATTGATGATCTCAAGGAAGCTATTCATTCCATGGCTGACGATAAAGCCCCGAGGATCGATGGCTTCCCTTGTGAGTTCTATAAAGCCTTTTGGGACAATGTTGGGCAAGATCTGTATCATGTTTACTTAGAGGATTTTCATGCTAATTCTCTAGGTGACTTAATCAACAAAGGCAATATCAAATTTATGGCTCTAGGAAAATTCATTGCTAGCAATTCACCGATGGAAAATTCATCACTAGCAATTCATCGTGGGGAAATTCAACGCCATGACAAATTTATCGTGAGAAAATTCACTGCCATGAAAAATTCACGGCCAAGTAAAATTCATCGCCAACAATTCACTGAGGTGGAAAATTATCCGCCATTAATGTTTTTTAATATACATTTCAAAAAATTTGATTTTTTTTTTAAAAGAATAATTTGATTTATGATAATAAAAAATTAATCGTATTAAATTTAGAGAATTTGATTTATGATAATAAAAATAAAAATATTTTTCAATATATTTTATGATAATAAAAATAAAAAATAAATCGATTAACTTAATTTTAATATCATAAATAAACACATGGAAAATTTATTATAATAATAATAAAAAATTAATTTAATATAAATAAACACATGGAAAAATATATATTTTTAATATTTGTGCAAAGAAACACATAGAAAAATAAAAAATTGTATATATAATATTTTATATAAAATATTTTTTTTTCCATCGTTTCATTATACAATATTGTATAATATATATTTTTTAAAATATTTTTTTTTATGTTTATTGTATAAAATAAAGGAACACACTGAAAAACAAAAAATTGTATATATAAATAAACACATGGAAAAATAAAATAATATTTGAAGTAGAAATTAAAGTAAAAAATTTATTTTTCTTTTAATTTTTTATGAAAATTAGTGCATAATTTTCATTTCAAAATAAACATAAAAAATATTTAAAAAATAAAATTGTATTGTAACAAGTTAAAATTATTTAAAAAAAAAAATTGAACTCTTTGAAATATATATTAAAAAACATTATTGCGGTTAATTTTCTGCTTTGGTGAATTGCTGGCAGTAAATTTTACTTGGCAGTGAACTTGTCATGGTGGTGAATTTTCCCACGGTGAATTACTAGCGGTGAATTGCTGGCGATGAATTTTCCATATGCCCAAATTTATACCTAAATCTGGGGATCTGGAGGACATTTGCAACTGGAGGCCTATCACGCTTCTTAATGTTTCTTACAAAATTATTTCCAAGGCTTTGGCACTGGAGATTCGACATTTGTTGCCTCAAATTGTGCGACTAGAGCAAACATGATTCATCAAATCCAAGTTCATTCTGGATAATATCATTGTTGTTTGGGAAGACATGGAATGGGACCGACGTTCAAACCAGAAAGCCATCTTTGTTAAAATTGATTTTTCTAAAGTCTATGACCGCATTGAATGGCCTTTTATTCTTGCTATGTTACAGGCCTTGGGATTTGGGCCTAATTTTATTCAGATTGTTCATATGCTTTTTGCGGATGCCTTTGCTTGTATTACCATCAATGGTCATCAATCTTCTACCTTTGGACTCTTTTGTTCCATTCAACAAGGATGCCCTCTTGCCCCCTCTCTATATGTGCTTGCGGTTGAAGGATTTGGCTACCTTTTGGCACACATGGTTTCCCAGCAGCGTGTCAAGGGTATTTCTCTACCTAACTCTCAGGCTCAATTGGTTAATTAAAATTTTGCAGATGATTCTTTCCTCACCCTTCTGGAGGAAGAAGAAAATATTAAAGTGGCCTTGGATTGCCTTAATACTTTTTTCTTTCTTTTGGTTCTGCCATCCAGTGGCACAAAACTTTGTGCTATGTACAGAAAATTTGTTCTACCTACTCCTCCTTGGTTTCAACAATATAGTTGGAAGTGGATTGGGCCAGGAGAATTTTTTTGGTTCCTGGGCATTCCCTTTACTTTTCAAGCTTCTCTGGATGAGTTATGGCAAGCTGTTCTTTCCAGGGTTGAGCAAAAGTTTTCCTATTGGATTACTAATCCCCTCTCTCTGGCGGGGAAATTTTAGGTTTTCTCTAAGGTGCTTGATGCCACCCATGTCTACTATTCTTCTTGTTGGGCCCCTTTAAAGGATTCCTATGGCAAGCTTGAAAAGCTGCTTAGAGATTTTCTTTGGGCCTCTGCAGATTCCCACAAAGGGTTTCATCATGTTTCCTAGAAATTTTGTTCCTTCCCAAAGACTCTAGAGGGCTTGGGCTTCTCTCCACTCAACAACAAGGGACTACCTTATGTGTCAAATGGATAATTCATGCCCTCACTGGTGATGAGGCCTAGAAAATTCTTCTCAAACATTGTATCCAGTTTGGTTTTCTTATGTGCAGACCTGCCTAGAAGGGGATTGGTTTTCAAACCCTTTTGGTCATGGAGGAACCAATCCAAATTGTGGGAAATTTTGTGGCTAAGAGCATTTGGAAATCCTAGGAGGCTGTTAAACCTTGGCTTCGTTGGGTTGGTTCTAGCTTTCGTGATGGGCTTTCACTCAACCAAAAGAATGTTTGGTGGTCACCCCTTTTTGCCAGCAATGGACAACCTTTGGATAAATTGCCTTGGATTAAGGTGCTCGGATTTCACAAAAAGGGCATTCAAACCCTGCATCATATTTTTCATAGATCCACTATGCATATCATCTAGTGGAAAGAATTTTGTGCCCTGTATAGGCTTCATAACCAGGACCTCCCTACCTTTGGTGGTTTGGTGAATGCTATCCCTACTAAGATGCTTCATAAAGTTGGAATTTGTGGGGCCAAACCCTGTTGGAAGGACTGGAAGTGGTATCCAAACACCCCTTTCAGGAATTACAAGCCTCGAATTGGTTACAGGTGGCTTTCACCCAACTTTCCTATGCTTGAAAGTTTGAACCAGAGGTGGCTTCTTCAATCTCCCACTCATGTCTAGCGTAAAATATTTTCTACCACTTGGTCTGCAAGTGTTGAGCCAAAATTTTCCCACTTTTCTTGGTGTATTCTTTTCCAAGGCTTGCTTGTGGGTTCTCGGCTTGTTCACCTGGGGGTCTAAGACCCTCGCTGCCCTTTTGTGGGCAAGCTGAGACTTTTAAGCATCTTTTCTGGTTTTGTCCCAGAGCTTAGCAAATTTGGACTTGGATTCATGACTTCTTTCAACCCTTCAAACATGAGCCTTTCTCCTGGCATATGATTTTGCTGGGAGACTTGCCCAGATTTCAATATACCCAAATTTGACACACTTTTAGGGTGGAAATCCTTTTCAATATCTAGAAAGATAGAAATACTTGTATATTTTCTCATTCTCAAATGGATATTAATGTTTCTTTATATGCTAAAGTGATTATTTGTTCTAATGTGCTTTTACAGATTCAAGTGTAAGCTAACAAAGTTGCACTTGAAGTTGCTCACCTGCAAGTGCTACTGGATCACTGGGGCAATGCCCCGTGCACTGTTGCTTAGGTTCAAGCTTCTCCCACCTCTTCCTGCTGTCGGGGCTAGTAGCAGAGTGGTTCTGCGTGCCTCACTCTCAACCTCCTCTTCGGTGGGATTCTCGCCCTCCTTGGTGGACTTGCTCTCCTCGGCCGTGGGCTAGCTAGGGATGGCCCTTTGGCGGCTCTTCGGGAAGTGGCGGTGGTGGTTCTGGGTGGCCCTCTGATGACACTCCTGCTTCTAGCTCTGGCTGGCCAGATTTTGGTAAATTATTTCTACACCTGGTGCTTGCAATCTCGCCCCGACGCGAGGATAAAGAAGAAAAAGGTAAAGATGTTGATGATGGTTGGGGTCCTCCTCCTGACATCACTAACCCCGCTGATGTATGGGAGAAGAATTTGGATGACAAAGACCCTCCTAGCTTTGCTAGCATTGCCCTGGCCGCTTAATGTCTCGTTTATGTTTTTGTACTCTTGGACTCTTGGGCTCGGCCCATGCTAGTTAATTTTGTGGTTTTTTAGGTGTTGCCCATGTGATTCTCAGGGTGTGCCTTCTTACCAACGATATTTTTTTGTGAATATGTATTTTATCTTTAAATTAATATAGATAATTGCCTATTCATCAAAAAAATTAGTTGATGAATGATCCAAGGAGGTCATTTATTTATTTCATGAGTCTCCTCACCACTTAAAAAGGATTCATTTAGTTGTAAAGAACATGCTTTACAAATATTTGATACAATTTATATTAATATGAGCTTCATGAATCCTTTAAAAAATTATTGGTTATAAATCACCTATTTATAAATGGGTGGTTGTATCCCTAATGAACTATCTGAGGAGCAAGCCTAGAAAAGATAGCTCACCCATTGCTTAATTTTTTTATGGATCATTACTATATGTTTAGTAGCATGAATATTATTTCATGAAAAATTGTTCATGCTTATGTTCATAAAAAATCTCTTATGATCTCCTTACTAATGATCATTAGATTATATTCTAGATTTATGAGGAATACTATACACTTACTAGAAAATGACAAATGCATATTATTATTTTTTACCAAGAATCAACTTTATTTGCTTATTATGTTACTAACTATATTGGTGATTCTATTTTCAGCTATCTTAAAAATAAATGGTGTAAGTGCTATTATGTGGACAGAGTAATAATTTAAAAAATATATATTCTATGCTTTTTTAATCAAAAGGTCAAAATACAAAAGTAGCTCCTAAAAAATCAATGTGACTTTGAAAATTTATGGAAGATTTTCAGTTGGATCCTTACTATATGATAATTGAAGCTATTTTACTCTTACCAAAGACTCTCATTTCTAATTGCAAAGAAAGAGAGAAAATCACATTGAAGATCATGGGCACTTCATTCAAGAGAAAGTATTCCATCATAAAATTTCTCTCCAATTTTGTTCATCTAATTATCCAGTTGTATACTATGTTCAAGAATAAATATATTATAATTTTAGCCATCACATATAAAACCTCTATCGATCGATTGGTCTTAAAGTGATGAGGATTGTGCATGTCAATGACACCTAGTGGCTAAATTTTGGATGTAAGACCTAATAGGCATAACATAAGACATATAGGAATTATATTATCCAAACTTATTTTAATGCTTGGCCTCAAGGAGCTACCATTGAGGGGGGCTATACATGAAATGAAACCTCATAATGGATAGATCCTAGATGTAAGGCTTGATAGGAATAATATAGGACATATAGGAATTATATGTATAAGTCCTGTGAGAATCTAGTAAAGTTCTCTCTATAAACTTTCCACTTATAAAAATATTGTATTAAGCCCGACAAGAACATTTTATTAATTCCTATGTGCACATTGTATTAATTCTTATGAGAAATTTGTATTAAGTCCTACAAGAACTATTTAATGAACCTAGGGTGAGGCTGATTTGAGGAGACCCATGCTTCAATAAAAATATTTATAAGACATATAGAATATATTTAAAACACTAGGATTATAAATTATGACAAGATGAATTTCATGTAGTTAGAAATACATGCTCTTCATTTTGTAATATATTTGAGTCCCTATTTATCATTGTCAAAGAAGACTATGTTACTAGGGAACTTAATTTTTTCTTTTTGTCATAACCCAATTTTATTGCATATTTATTATAATATGGTAAATTGAATTATTGCAGAAATTCAAAATAATTTAAATGGAAAATTTGAAATTCTCGAAATAGATTGAAAGAAGTTAACTGATGTTGACTGTATGCGATCTTTTGAAATTATCTTGTATGTTGATTATAATTGAACACTACTGATGAATTTTGCAAGTGCAAGTGTGTGCAGTTGTAGGGTGACAAGTTGAAGGACGAGAACACAATTAGAGTAGGATTGTTTAGTCAGATCAAATAGTAAGTTAGATGGAATATGGGTTCACACACCACAAATGGCATGATGACTTGCATTTGAACTAATTTTTCATATATAGAAGAATGTAATTACATGATTTGAATTATCTCAATGATTGAAAATGAATGGCTTGTAGATTAAATTTTCTACCTAAATTCTGTGTTTTGCAAATTTGGAAGAAAATGAAAGTACATATTTTAAGCATGATTAAAAAGGATAAGAGTTTCATTATGTGAAATTAAGTAAAAGAAAAATCCTTTTAGTTCAAATATATGGATGCTCAAAGTGAAATAAAAGTTATTTATTTAATTTGATGATAGCATATGGAACTCATAAACTTCTTCAAACAAACAATCTATACATATATATGTGTGTGTGTGTGTGTGTGTGTGTGTATACATATATATATATATATATGTATATATATATGTATATGTATATAAATGTGAATACATATATATAAAAATATATATAAAATGAAGAACAAATATAGTAAATGTGAATGAATGTCATATATATATATATTTTATAATTGAATTCGATAACTGATATTATCCATATCAGACTGTTTGGAATCAAATGAAAATCATGAAGGCATCCCATGAAGGATGTGGTATACCATTAAAATTATGGCAATATTTGATTCAAGATAGTGGCCGACATAAATGACAATAATGCCATAATGGTAATGCCCCAACAACATGCAAAAGCAATGTTTTTATTTTGAATTCATAACCTAGGAAAAACAATGAATATAATAGACTGGCTTGAAGGAAAAGATTAGGAAAATGAGCTTGTGGAAGTGGAAAAATCAAAGGGAAGCTTCACAAAAAGCTCAAATTTTAAGGTAAATCGATTTCTTTTAGAAATAAGCTCAATTTTATTATCATTTTTGTAACATGCTAGTGGTATTATTTTCATTTTGTCGAATGATTCAATAGCACAGTAAAATGTAATTCTTTGTCTATGTTTTTTATGACCTTGAGCCAAATGTTTGTGTAATGTTGACCATCTTTTGGGTTGCATGCCCAAACAGCTTGCCTTGCATGAGTATTGTCTAAATATAGAGCCTTATTAGCTAGCTTGCAGAGGTAGCCTAAGGTGTAGAGCCATTAATAAATTGAATGTCACTTGATCTTGCATGATGGTGCTAGCCATACTATGGCTATCAAAATTTCATTCCAATTGGTTGTGTATTTTAGCATAGTTAAACCTTGTAGAGGATCAACTATCAAATCCTATGGGAGGGGCATAATACCCCATGTTTCTTTTCCATTGTATCAACACCCATTATCGGTTGGGCTGATAATGGTAAAGGGGTAAAACAATTGCTTGAGAATGTTTCATATGTATGCATTATGATGTCGCCATTGTTCAGTAGGAACAATGACATAATTTAAGTTTTAGATTCTTTAAACCCTTCTATGGTTCGATCTACATGATAGACAAGTTGTTTGTTTGAAATGTTACAGATATAAGTTTGCATGTTGAATATATATATAGTGTAAAACCAATGAGCCTATATGGGCATTTTTGAATATGACCCTTGTTTTTCTAAGGAAGGAATTTATCAGTCATATAAGAAATAGTCATTCCTAGAGCGACTAGTGAATGCCTTGCTTATGACCTTGAAAAGAACAGATTTTGTTGAGAACCCTGAAAACTTCTAATTTATATCTCATGACTCAATGATTACTTAGGTTTCATAGTGATAGGAATGTCGTTCTCAGAATCATTTTATTTATCTATAGTTGCACAATGAATTTTCAATAATGTTATGTTTTCAAAGTTCTGAATAATGGGCAATTTTCTTTCATGTATGAAGCCGAGTTAGCCTGATTTTGTTAATGAAATTAAATGGCTTTGCCTCGATATTGACAGATGATTTAGTTGTAGACAATAATTGTTAATGGAAAAAACAACATTTTTCATTATCTGTTCATTGTAAGATAACCCCATTCTATTAAAAAAAATGAACGTTAAATTGTATGTTATCATTTTGTATCTGTTTAGTTGGAAACAACATAGTATTATTATAAACAGTGAATGTTTTGTTGGAAATGAGATTGTTATGTCATAAATTGTAACTGTTTAGCTAGAAACAACATTATATAATTGTAAATAGTGAATGTTTTGTTGGAAACGATATTGTTATGAAAGTGTATGTTTAGTTGAAAACAATCTTGATCAACAACTATTTAAATGATGCAGCGTTATGCAGTCTTGATCAACAACTATTTAAATGAAGCAACATTATGTAGGTTCAAAACCATGAACTTTTTCTTTTTCCCTGTCGATGTTGCTCAGCTGGAAACAATTGGCAGGAACAACTTAGCTTATACTGATAGGGATAGTGAGGTGGATGTTTAAATGTTTTCTGGTTTTTCTTTGTGGTGCCCGTTCTTGTTCGAGTTGGGCACAACAGTTAATTTGGTGATCTCAGTTTGCTGAGCTTTGGAAGTCTCCCTCCTTATTTATTTATTTTTTTAATTTTTCGGGTTCCTAGTCCTTTAAAACCAGGTTTCTTATATCAAAAAAAAAAAACCATGAATTTTTTTTATGAAACAACTTGTTTTGTAACTATTTAGTTTGAAACAGTATTGTTCTATAACTATTTAGTTTGAAACAATATTGTTCTATAACTATTTAGTTTGAAACAATATTGTTCTATTATAAGTAGAGAAGGTGTTCATATGTAAACTGCATAGTTGAATATTACAACTTGTATGAAACAAATGGAATAGTAGTATGTGAGAAACTATTATAGCATTTTTTATTCTAAATTCAATTATTCTTTGAATTCTAACAAATGGTAAAGTAAAAATGGAACTTTATTAAGTGATAGCACTTTGATTTAATGGTTTAGATTCAGAATGTATACACAAACCAAAAACTTAAGTAGGCACATATATGTGTATGCACACAGACTCGCGTCTATGTACATACACATACTTGTGACATACCTTCTTTTGTTCTTTTTTACTTAATTCATTTTTAAATGGATAATGCTTATGTTGGAAAGTAAACATGAATCATGTAAATGATATGACTAATTATTGAATTTCTCTATTTGAATCATGTATCTTATTTTTGTTTAGAGAGGAAATTAGTAATCTAATTCTTCTTTTTCGTAGACATATATGAGAAGTACATTCTTTTACTTGAAAAGAACAATGATACCTAAGTAGACTAGAGAACCTTAGAGTAGATGCTGCTAGAGGGTAGATAGTTGTTATGAAATGTTGTATTGTAGAAAGTTACCTTCTGGGATGGGTACCGAAATGGAGTTCTGAGAGTATAGATTTTCTTTACTATAACCTATTGTTTGTTGTTGTTGCAACACAATTTTTATGCTTGGCCAAGAAATATACTTCATTTTGTATATATGAACTTTGCGATATCACTCTTTGCCATTCCTAGCATAGATCTTTCATTTTCTTTTCTAACTTGTAGATATAAATTGCATGTTGATGTACACACTAGATTCCACCTTGCAGATTGTTCTCTTGCTAAACTTTCCATGCAGGGTTGGGTATTGTTCAAGTTGGAAGAATTTCGAGGAAGTGTAAGCTTCGTGGTTGGGTGGTAAAGTGCTTCAACCATGTTCTTGTCCACCAATGGAGGCAAGCATCAAAAGGAACCTTAGTTGTACACAAGACTATTTGAGTGTAAGTTGTAACTTGATGTAATACTTGATGTACTTTTTGTAAAGATGTACAATGTAATGACTTTGTGGCCTTATGAGCCAAGTCAAACTTGATATTATAATTTGACTTTTGAATTGAATATACAAATATTTGACTCATTTTAAATGGACATGTGTCGCTATGATTGACTATAGCTACTTAGTTATGTCTTTTTAATTTGAAAATATTCATGTGTCATTTATAATAATATTAATTATGTAATAATTTAGGATGGGTTATTACATTTGGTATCATAGCTTAGGGTTCAACTCTAGGCCTTTTGAGTCTACCATGGTTTTGACTAGGGATAGTTGACCCTTGACCAAAATCTAGTTGTCCTAAGAATTGATCAAACCTGGATTGAATGCAGGTATGGGAAGGTAAAAGGAAAGACAAAGGAAAGGGAAAACTATTAGAACCTCACGTAAGAATAACATAAAGGAAGAAAATGCCAAGATGGAGGTTCAAGTTGAAATTCCTGATGACGAAACTCCAGCTCAAGCTCTTACACAACTTGAACTAGAAAGAGGTTTGAAGATTCAGGAGAAGTGAATACCTAAGATCAAAAATATTTTTGTAATCCGGGATTGGCCTCTAGGGTGTGGACCCAACACACCCTTGTTGACTAAAGAGGAAAAGGAAAGCCTGCGAGCTCAACCATCCTCTTCTATAAAGTTTGATGTAAATTCAAACGAGGACCCAGAGGAATGTCCTCTTTATGATGATAAGAAAATAGAATAATGCAACAAGAATCCTTTTGTAAATAAGGGTCTATTGACTCACCTTTAATATAAATAAACTCAAATAATATTTTTGGTGTGTTCAAATGAAGTGCTCCAAAATATGTTTATTTTGCATGAATGTGTATGTCTTCTATGAGTAAGGGATATATGCATATGTAAATTGTGTGATGCAGAATAAGAATGTTTATTCGCAGAACCTAGTGTTGAGATGCAATAAAAATGAATGTGTTGCAGGTTAAGTGTGAGTCAACATGGTGACGATCAGGAAAGAAGTGGGTGGTAGTGGTTCCGATAACAAACCTAACAAGAGGCTGAAAAAATTCTAAAGCTTTTGAATCGACAAGAGTCTCACATGGATCACATAGAACAAGAAGCCTAAGTGGCACATGTGGTTTGGGACCACAGGAATGCAGAAGTCAATCAAGGAGATGGTGGTCCAAGGGTAGGTCCATGAGGATGAGATTCACAAGGATCTCAAAAGGGTAGCACTGCCCAAGTTCAATGGTAAGACTATTAGAGCAGGAGCAGAGGCTTGGATTATAGAGATAAAAAATACTTTGGGCTCTGTAACCTTTCTAAATAGACTAAGGCGACATGGGCTACATATTATCTTTCTGGTGAAGCAACGAATTGGTGGGATAATGAGAAGTTAGAATGAAATATTCAACTGGTTGAGATCACTTGGGAGCTCTTCCTTCAATCTTTCAGGAAGAGATGGTTACCACAACTTTTCTTTGATAAGAAAGTGATAGAGTTTTAGAATTTAAACCAGGGAAACATGACTGTGATCCAATATTGGGAAAATTTCACCAACCTATTGAAATATGTGCCTCAGTAACAAGGAGATGAACATTTTCACATTCAAAAAGTCATAATGGGATTGTGACCCCACAAAGGAGATAAAGTGGATATGCATGGTCCTCTTACCATGAATGAAGTCTTCCAAAAAGCCACCAAACAGGAACCAAAACTACAAAAATTATCCAATCTCTGTAACAACTTGAATCCTAAGTCATGGTTCGGGAAAAAGAAATTTCATAAAGGAGATAAGAGCCATCAAATCTATAATCTCAAGATGGGAAGTGAGTCGTAGGAGATGGGTGAAGATGGTAATGGGTGAAAGAACAAGAAGGCAAACAAAAACAAAGGTAAAGATGACCAAAAGCAGAAGGGCTTCAGAGAGGACAATCCAAGAGGTTGCAAAGGGCCTTGTGATGGATGATATACTTGTGGAGGTGATCATTATGCCTCAAATTATCCTCAATGGTTGAAGTCACAGAAGGAAGGAAGCTTTCAACAGACTCAGCATTACCAGATCCATGATACAGTGGATAACAAACAAGTGGAGTATCAGGCTTCTCCAATTCAGCTAATGGGTAAGCTCTATGGTCAATCTGTCTCTATTTTGATTGATACCAGAGCTACTGAATGTTATATAGACCCTAGAATAATATCTAAGATACCTATTAGACCTAGATACATGGAAAAATCATGGATAGTGCAGTATGGTAATTGAGTAGAGTGGAGGGTAGATACCTATCTCTTTTGTAGTGAGTTAGAGCTTCCAACCTCTCAAATGTAGGTCAACTTGTATGTGGCACCTTTAGGCTCATTTGATGTAATTTTGGGAATAAATTGGTTAATTAAGCATAAGGCTATAGTAAACTATGAGGATAAGGTAGTCAATTGTCTGGATGATTATGGAAACTCAGTCGAGATTTGTGGAATGCAAAGACCCTTGGAGCTTATACAGATTTCTGCTATGTAGCTCAAGAAGGCTTGTCAAAAGAGATGTGCAATTTATGTTGTGCATGTCAGTAATCCTAATAGCAAGGAGCCCTATTTGGATGATTGCTCTATTCTCAAGGAGTTTCAAGATGTATTCCCTGATGAACTTACAGAGTTTCCTCCTAAGCGAGAATTTGACTTTTCTATTAACTTTTTCCCAAGAGCTAAGCCTCAATCCAAGGCACCCTATCAGATGACCACCACCCAACTCTATGAGTTGAAGGCCTAGTTAATGAAATTGCTAGACAAAGGGCTTATAAGACCCAATGTGTCTCCTTGGGGAGCACTAGTTATCTTTGTGAAGAAGGATGGAACCTTGCATCTGTGTATAGATTATTAGATGTTGAACAAGGCGACCATCAAGAACCATTACCCCCTCCTGAGGATTGATGAGTTGTTTGAACAATTGAGGGGGGCAACAATGTTCTCCAAAATTGATCTTAGATCTAGGTACCATTAGTTGAGAATTAAGGAAGAAGATATTTTGAAGATTGCATTTAGAACTTGGTATGGAAATTACGAGTTCAAGTGGTACCTTTTGGGTTGACTAATGCACCAACAAATTTTATGAACCTCATGAATAGTGTATTTAGAGACAACTTGGATGATTTTTTTTTATCTTCATTAATGACATCTTAGTTTATTTTAAGACTGTCAAAGAGCATTACAGGGACTTGAGGATAACTCTATAGTGGCTAAGAGAAGGAATTTTTTTGGGAAGCTATCCAAGTCTTCATTTTGTCAAGACATGGTGCACTATCTAGGCCATATCATTTCAGTTAAAGGAGTCTTTGTAGACCTTGAGAAGATCAAGGCGATCATGGAATGGCTGGTGATTCAAAATGTTTCAAAAGTTTGTAGCTTTATGGGCCTTGCAGGATCCTATAGGAAGTTTTTGTATGGGTTTTCCTAGATTGCATCTCCTATCAGATCACTCCAAAGGAAGGGAATGCAGTTTGAATGGATTGAGAAATGCAAGCAGGCATTCCAAATCCTAAAGGAGAGGCTCAAAACAACACCAATGCTAACCATCCCTGATCCTAATGGGAGATTCACAATAATTATAGATGCTTTAAGAGAGGGATTGGGAGCAATATTAATGCAAGATAGACAAGTGGTAGCATATGAATCAAGGAAGCTCAAGCAAAATGAGGTGAACTACATGCCTCATGATTTAGAATTTTCCACAATAGTTCATTCCTTACAGATGTGGAGGCATTATCTTTTAGCGAAGCCATTTGAACTCAAAATAGACCACCTGGGATTGAAATACATATTTACTCAACCAAACCTTAATGCATGGAAAAGAAGGTGGTTATAATTCCTTAGTGAGTATGACTTTGGGATTGAGTATATAAAAGGAAATTAAAACATAGTGTTTGATGCTCTTAGTAGGCGAAGACATCTGGTAGCCATGATCTTGACAAGGTCTAACTTGAGACAATAGGTGATTCAATATCTACCAGGGGATGAGCAGTATGAGAGAGTGAAGAATGCTCTAGCAGTAAATCCTTTAGATCATCGGTTTGATGGGTATGAGATCGAACCGGATGGTAATTTGAGATATCAGAGAAGAATGTATATTCTTGACTCTGGAGAGCTGAGAAAGTTGGTTTTAGAAGAGGTTCACAATGCGCCTTATTCAGGACACCCCAGAGTATCCAAGATGATCACAGAGTTGAAGACTTTGTATTTTTGGCCTAAACTCAAGAAGGATGTAGTGGATTATGTATCCAAATGCTTAGAGTGCCAATGAGTCAAGGATGAGAATGCACATCCATCTAGGTTATTGTATCCTCATGACATACCTAAGTATAAATGGTAGGTGATCAGTATGGATTTTGTACAAGGGTTGTCATTGAGCAAGAACAAGCATGATGTTATTTCAGTCGTAATTAATAAGTTGACTAAGGTTGTGCATTTCATTCTAGGAAACCTTAAGGATGGATTGTTGACCCTAGCCAATAAATTTATATAGGGGATATTTCACTTGCATGAAGTGCCAAAGACTATCATTTCTAATAGGGACACATAGATGAACTCAAGGTTTTGGATGACCCTAAATGTTGCATTGGGGACCAAACTAAATTTCAGCTCAACTTATCATCCTTAGATTGAATGATGCAGAGGCAGGGGCAATTTCAAAGGTTTCTGAAAGGAACAAAGCATGATCTTGCTTATTCATCCATTTGACTCAAAACTTCCCTCACATGACACATGGTTCTCCAAGGGTTACAAGACACCAAAAATTCAATCAAGACACAAACCTCTTACTGACCCCTAAAACACCTTGAACATCATAAGAATGACAGGCTTAAGCCAAGGAAGGTCAACTAGAACATTGATCCTTCACTTTTCCCATCGCTCACTGATCCTTACTAGTAGTACCTCAAATGAAAAAATCAGGCACAACTTACCAAACAAGTGGGATCACCAAAAAAAAATACAGATTCAAGTACCCTTTATGGCCTTATTAAACACATCAAGAAACCAAATGGGGTTGTTTTGAAAAGTTCAGTCCAAATTCTGATTGTCCCACTACTATAGGGAGACTTAATTATGCAAATGACTTTGTAGGCACTAGGGTTTGACACCAAAGGGATTCATAGGTCTTCCAAATGGATTCCAAGGTCTTCAAGATGTCACCAAGGACTTAACATAACCTTCCATGGCCTTGACACTCTTTTCTTCAACTTCTTTCAAACAAAACACACCTACAACTAGGGTTTTGGACTGTTACATAGGAATATCAGTCCCTTCATTTGCTTCCTACACGTGCCCACAACAAAACCAACCCCTGCAACTTCTTGAAATCAAAACCTACACCTAAATCTACCATTCCACTAGGTTTCAACATTTTCTACTAGGTGGAATGTCTTTTACATCATTTTTATTGGCTTAAATATCCTGACTTAGGGTTTCAAGCGATTTACAAACAAATTGCTCTAAAATGCTTCAAACTTGATGAATTCTCCTCAGAAAAATTGCATTAGGAAGTTAACTCAAAGTTTCATCACAAAAAATAAATTTCACAGCATGAAGGTACTGTACGGACCTGTACAATGCCTGAAAACAGAGTAAAGGTTGGAAATGCAAAAAATTGGCAAACTTCTTTATTGCAATTCACACCAAAATGTTTCAACAACCTTTTCTTTGGCATCCCAAAGCCTATTCAACCCCCACACAATGGTTACAAACCAAATTTTGAATTACAACCAACTTCTTACATCATTTTTACCTTTTTGGTCCTTCATTTCCTATTGTTTTCAATTTTTGAAACATGACAACCTTTTCAAAATTAACAACATTTTACAACTTAACCACCTATCACTCCTAGTGACCAAAAATGACTTCCAAAACATGATACATGGTCTTAAATGACCTTATTACAAATAAAATCATGATTTAAACACAAAAACACCACATTAGACTCTTTTATGCATCATGAATATGGTGCCCTGCACCATACTCCCCAGGAAAAATGAACTCAAGTCCCCTTGAGGATAGTTCTGCAACAATAGATTGATGCTTGATCCAATCGCTCTTTGACCTCCAAGTGATATCCTCTTGTGGTAGACCCTTCCAATGGACCAAATACTTGAAGTAGGCATTGTCCCTTTTCCTTTTGAGCTCCTTGGTACCTAGAAAATGCTCTAACTTTATAGGCTGGCTTGATGGAAGATCTTTGACTCCTTCCACTTCTGAGAATGTTGTTAAGTCTGCATCATCATTGTCAACCATATCTCTTCCTGCCTTGGAATGGACTTCCTTGTCCTTCACTTTTTGTGTATTCTTGATCTTGCTCTTTTCCCCTTGTAGTTTAGCTTTGATCTCTTCACCTTTCTGTTCCATCACTTCCATCCGATGTTTTGCCCCTATGGCTATTCCTTGCTTAGGTATACCAACCTTTGATATGGCAGAATTAGAATGACCACTATCCTCTTTTGAAATTATTAAATGGAACACCTCTTATATCCTCATGTCAACATACCTTTTAATCCAGCCTTGAATCTGCAAAAATCAATTCATCCTTGATCTTTAACTCAAATATCATTTCCCTCCAAAATTAGATCATTCTTCAAGTCTGTTGTCATAGCATCTCCAAGTTTTGAAGTGGCTGCAAACTCCATGTGCTTGTCTTCCTCTAACTTCATGAACTCCTTCCTACCTACCATCATCACATTGGCTACCTTTTTCCTTTTTCCTCCTCTTTCAAGGGTGTCAAGGTAAAGAAGACCCCATATTTTTCTATCTCATAAGTATTCTTTCTTCCATCATACATGGCATGCCTATCAAATTTCCAAGGCCTCCCTAGTAGCGAATAACACACATCCATAGGCAATATGTCACATAGAATTCAATCCTTATACCCTCCTATATTGAAATCCACCCAACTTTTTTCATTTACCAAAACATTCTGACCCTCATTCAACCAAGAAAATTTATAAGGAGTATCATGTGGTATTCTAGGCAACTTGATTTTTTCAACCATCTCAATTGAAACCATATTATCGGTGCTTCTTGAATCAATTACAACTTTACATACCTTACCAAAGCACCTACAAGTTGTCTTGAAGAGAGTCTTCCTTTGTGGTGGCTCCTTCTCTACTGATTTTTTGATGAGAGTTCTCCTTACCTTTAGTGATTCACCAACTTCTGGAGCAACATGTTGTGATGGAGTGCTTACACTCTAATTTTCCTCTTCTTGCACCAATTGAGTCCTTTCTCCTCCATGTGAACTGGAGGCTTGACCTTCATTACATTTCCATTCTTGATGTCGAAACTTGTTGCATTGATAGCACCTTTCTATGAATCCACTAGAGCCTCTTATTTGACCTCCAAATCTGCCTCTAAAACTTGATCTACCTCCTCTAAATCCACCTCTCTGATCAACAAATTGGTCTTGGACTTTTCTTGCATCTTATTGGTTCTCATATGGCTACCTTGAGTTAGAAAATGAACCTCTTCCTCTAGAATTTCTGCCTCTACCCCTACCTTGCTTCTCTTGCCTTCTCTTCAATTTGTCTTCATCCTTGATGGCCAATTGGTAACATTCTTCCACCATTCTTGGAGTGGTGAGACTCAATTAATCTTGGAGGTTGTATCTCAACCCATTCATGTATCTTGCTACTGTCTCTTCATCATCCTATGTATGACCTGCTCTTATGCTGAACCTATAGAACTCCTCTGTATATGTTTGCACATCTATCTCCTTTTTCTTGAGATTTTGAAGCCTCTTAAACAATTGAATAGTGTAATCAGTAGGTAGGAACTTACTTTTGAGTTTAGCCACCATCCTATCCCAAGAGGTGATTTTGGACTTTCTTTCTCCTTTCACTTTGTACATAATCCAACTAAAGCAAAACGCGGCCCTTCAATTTTGTCTTAGCTAACTTCACCCTGTTATCCTCTGGCACATCTTCATAATCAAAATAGTTATCCAATGCTCCTATCCAATCTAGTAGCTCTTTACTATCCATCTTTCCTCCATACATAGGTAAATCCATTTTTATCTTATGCTGATCTCCCTTGACTACTTTCAAAAGCCTTGCCATCCTCAAGCCATTAGGATCCATCTCTTCCTCGGACCCTTGTGAAATTTCCTCTTCCTCTTCTTCTTGATGTTCACTCACATCACCTGTGACCACACCTCTCTTCTGAATTTTTTCCAAGGAAGCAAGCCTCTCCTTCAACTCTCTCATCTCTCTAATCTCTTTAGCATGTTTCTCCTTCAACTCATTCATTTCTCTAGCAATGGCATTCCCTTTTGGAGGCATCTTTGTGATTCTTTCAACTCAACCTTTTTCTTCTTCAGATCAGACCTATGCTCTGATACCAATTTGATGCAAAGGCAAGGGAAATTTCAAAGGTTTCTAAAAGGAACAAAGCATGATCTTGCTTGTTCATCCATTTGACTCAAAACTTCCCTCACATGACACATGGTTCTTGAAGGGTTACAAGACACCAAAAATGAAATCAGGAAACAAACCTATAACTAATAGAACACATTGAACATCATAATAATGATAGGCTTAAGCCAAGGAAGGTCTCCTAGAACATTGATCCTTCACTTTTCTCATCGCTCACTCCCAAAGAGGCCTATTTGCTAATAATACCTCAAATGACAAAATCGAAAACAACTTACCAAATAGGTGGGAACTCCAAAAATAAAATAAAAATTCAAGTACCCTTTATGGTCTTATTAAACATATCAAGAAATGAAATGGGGTTGTTTTGAAAAGTTTAGTCTAAATTATGACCATCTCGCTACTATAGGGAGACCTAATTGTGCAAATGACTTTGTAGGCACTAGGGTTTGACACCAAAGGGATTCACAGGTCTTCCAAATGGATTCTATGGTCTTCAACATGTCACCAAGGACTTCACATAACCTTCCATGGTCTTCACACTCTTTGCTTCAACTTATTTGAATCAAAACACACCTACAACTAGGGTTTTGGACTGTTACATAGGAATATCAGTCCCTTCATTTGCTTTCTGCATGTGCCCACAACAACACCAACCCCTGCAACTTCATGAAATCAAAACCTACACCTAAATCTACCATTCCACTAGGTTTCAACATTTTCTACTAGGTGGAATGGCTTTTACATCATTTTTATTGGCTTCAATACCTTGACTTAGGGTTTCAAGCAGTTTACAAACAAATTGATCTAAAATGCTTCAAACTTGATGAATTCTCCTCAAACCAATTGCATCAGGAAGCTAACTCAAATTTTCATCACAAAAAATCAATTTCACAGCATGAAGGTACTATACGAACCTGTACAATGCCTAAAAACAGAGTAAACGCTGAAAATGCAGAAAATTAACAAACTTCTTTATTGCAATTCACACCAAAATATTTCAACAACCTTTGCTTTGGCATCCCAAAGACTATTCAACCTCCACACAATGGTTACAAACCAAAATTTGAATTCTAACTGACTTCTTACATCATTTTTACCTTTTTGACCCTTCATTTCCTATTTTTTGTAATTTTTGCAACATGACAACTTTTTCAAAATTAACAACATTTGACAACTTAACCACCTATCACTCCTAGCGATGAAAAATTAATTCCAAAACATGTCACATGGTCTTAAATGACCTTATTACAAACAAAATCATGATTTAAACACAAAATCACCACATTAGACTCCTTTATGCATCATTAAGGCTTATGGTGCCTTGTACCACTAACGGGAAGACAAAGAGGGTGAATCAGGTAGTTGAAGACCTCCTTTGAATGTATTGTATAGACCAACAGTATAGGTGGGAAGAATATTTTCCTTTGGTATAGTTTTCTTATAACAACTCTTATCACACATCCCTAGGCATGGCACCATTTGAAGCTCTTTATGGGTGAAAGTGTCGTACCCCCATCAGTTGGGATAAATTGGAGGACTATATCATAGTAGGACTTGAAATTATTAAAGAAATGGAAGAAAAAATGAGAGTCATTAAGAGTAGACCAAAGGAGGTGGCAGATTGACAGAAGAGTTATGTTGACAAGAACCGAACTCTTAGACAATTTGCAATTGTGGATAAGGTTTTCTTGAGAGTTAAACCTCATAAAGGTTCTATTGCTTTTGGAAATTCTTCCAAGTTGGCCCCAAGATATGTGGGACCGTTTGAAGCCTTGGAAGTGATTAACCCAGTTGCTTATAGACTAGCTCTACCACCTACTTTGGCTCGACTTCATAATATGTTTCATGTTTCTTTGCTTAAGCCATATCATCCTAATGTAGCTCATATGCTTGATTGGAAATCCTTGCAGGTACAAGATCCATGAGTGGTGCTAGTGGAGCCCATTAGAATCCTAGATAGATACAACGCTAAGTTGTGGAGCAAAGATATTGCTTAGTTTAAGGTCCAATTGGATCAATATTTAGAAGACAGTGCTACTTGGGATTGAGATACTATGATGTTTATGCTTTAATTTTGAATGTGATGTTGAAACAAACATTTATGCTTTAATTTTGAAAGTGATGTTGAAATAGACAATATGCCTTAATTTTGAATGTGATGTTGAAACAAAAATATATGTTTTGATTTTTGGATGTGATGTTGAAATAGACATAAATGCTTAAGTTTTGATTAAATAGACATCGATACGATGTCTCTTCCAAGAGGGGAAGGATGTCATAACCCAATTTTATTGCATATTATTATAATATAGTAAATTGAATTATTCAAAAAAATCAATATAAACTAAATGGAAAATTTGAAATTCTCAAAATAGATTGAAAGAAGTTTACTGATGTTGACTATGTGATATTTTGAAATTATCTTATATGTTGACAAGAATTGAACGTTACTGATGAATTTTGCAAGTGCAAGTGTGTGTAGTTGTAGGGTGACAAATTGAAGGATGAGAACATAGTTGAAGTAGGATTGTTTAGCTAGAACAAATGGTAAGCCAGATGGAATCTGGGTGCACACACCACAAATGGCATGATGACTTGCATTTGAACTATTTTGCATATATAGAACATAATTACATGATTTGAATTGTCTCAGTGATTGAAAATGAATGGATTGTAGATTAAATTGTCTACCTAAATTTTGTGTTTTGAGAATTTGGAAGAAAATGAAAGTACATATTTTAAGTATGATTAAAAATGATAAGAGTTTCATTATGTAAAATTAAGTAGTAAAAAAAATCATTTTAGTTCAAATATATGGATGCTTGAAGTGAAATAAAAGTTATTTATTTAATTCAAAGATAGCATATGGAACTCATAAACTCCTTCAAACAAACAATCTATACATACATACATATATATAAATATATATAAAACAAAGAACAAATATAGTAAATATGAATTAATGTCATATATATCTATATATATATATACATATATACATACATATATATATACATATACATATTTGTATTTATTTTGAAATTGAATTTGATAACCTATATTATCCATATTAGATTGTTTGAAATCAAATGAATGTCATGAAGGCATCACACGAAGGACATGGTCTACTATAAAAATTATGGAAATATTTTAATCAAGATAGTGGCCAGCAATAATGGCAATAATGTCATATTGGTAATGCCCTAGCACCATGCAAAAGAAATGTTTCCATTTTGAATTCATAACCCAGGAAAAATAGCGAATAGAATCGACTAGCTCGAAGGAAAAAATAGGAAAAAGAGCTCATGGAAGTGGAAAAATCAAAGGGAAGCTTCACAAAAAGCTCAAATTTTAAGGTAAATTGATTTCTTTTAGAAATAAGCATGATTTTATTATCATTTCCATAACATGCTAGTGGTATTCTTTTCATTATGTTGAATGATTCAATTTAGCAAAGTAAAATGTAATTTTGTCTGCATTTTTTATGGCCTTGAGTCAAATGTTTTTTTAATTTTGACCATCTTTTGGGTCGCATGACCAAACAATTTTCCTTCCATGAATATTGTATTTTCTTAGAAATAAGCATCATTTACATTCATGGTGCTTATACTTTTACAAGTTCCATTTTCAGTAATATTTCATAGTCCTTTTGGATCAGCCTACATTGAGGAAACTCTAGAAAATACCCATAACCAATCACCCAACACATCAAATTATCCTCTTACACACAACATAACATCCACACCCTTTAGTAGTGATGATTTTTCAATGTTAGATGAAGCCTTGGATGTATTCCTCTTCTAAATCATCCACTAAAACTTTTCCCCAAAAAGATTCAAGCATCGATACCCATGATAATCATCATTGTTCTTCTCTTGATGTCTCTCCCATTGGTGATGAAGGTATCTTGATGAAAGAAGACACAATAATTGAAGACCCTGAAAGTCTTGCTTTTCTTCCTTCTCCCACTTGCAAAAAAATATGACATACAAAGATGAAATCATTGCACCTACCTTATCGAGTCCTCATTCATCTCCCCACACTTCCCCTAATGGTGAAAATGCTACAATTTTGAATGATCATGGCAAACACATTTGTGTGGAGAATATGAATAAGAACTATAACAATCCTACTCAAGAATACATTCTAGGACATGAGGATGTAAGTATATATGACAATCCACCATTTTATTCTGCTAATATCTTCTCTAAACATGAAGAAGATAGTTTAGTGATACAAGATATCATTAGTGAAACTCCTAACACACTTGTTCCTTCATTCCCTGATGTCTCTCCCAGTTGGGAAGCTTTTTTTGAACACAAAATTCCAATCATTAGTAACCATGAAACTCCTCATTACCCTTCCATTTATTCCTCTCCTATGAGCGATGAAGCTATGACATGTGATGAACATATTAGCTCTAATCCTAGAATCAATCTTATGGCACATAAGAATGATATCTTAGTAATAACCGACAACCAAATAGAGCCTCCTATCCTCACTTTTGATACTCAAACAAATTCAAACCTTAATCATCACCCTATACAAGCTCACACTATACATAACCTCATTCTTCCAAATCATAGTCTTCATGATTGTCCTTTCTTTGAAACCAAAAAACCTTCACTCAACATCCATACTATCACCAACCATTTTTCCAAGAAACCTTTACCCTTGTTCCATCCTAAATCAATACATAAATAACATTCATTATTTCTCCTTGCCATGTAATGGTTGTAGGATCATAAAATTCTCACTATTATATGTTTCACATCCCTTGCAAGGGGCAACATACTGTCATCCACATTAGGCTCACCCTTGTCCTGCACTAAGTGGGGGCAAAGAGTTAGATAGCCTTATCCCTATATGTCACTTGCCGTTGTTTCTTTCGACTAATCGTTAACTTTTCATGAACATATAAGAGAAAGCTTGAGATGTGAAAGACATGTCTTAAGATTGACTCGCTTGTGACATACTCCCTTTCTTCATGACACAAATTATCAAAAACATATGACTTGGCATAGGGATTTTTGAATAAGCTCTCATATTCTCTTCTACTTTAAAGAAATTTCTCATAGTAATGGTGTTAGAAATTCCTTTAAATCGGGGGGCATACAATACCATAATTCATGTGTACTCTTGGTTCCTAGTGTAGCATTGTCATTTATGTAATGTGTTCGTCACTTTGTGGATGAAATTTGGTATGATGTCCTTCATAAGTGTGATCTATCTCAACATATTAAATTCCTCTTGGTGGCTTGATGCGACACATTGCATCCCTTAAGTTTCAAATATACTATTCTTTGATTGGTCCTCTTCTAGAGACATTAGACAAAATGTTCCCTAAGTGACTGACCTTTCATAAAATGAACAAGACTCCTTTAAACATCTTTTACATTTTACATTTTACATTTTGTCATTTTTACATTTTGCACATTTTTTGCCACCTTGCATAACACAACTTGCATGATGGTGGTACTTTATTTTCGTTCATGGAATTTTTCTTTGTGGCGCCTTGTTAAAGTTATCAGGAGGTATAACTTTAATATGGTTGAGTAGGAAGCCCAACTAGTGGCATGAATTTTCCCCATAGCCACCTTTTTGTTTGTGATTGCATACCAACTAGCGTATGTATCTTACCTTTTTTGGGATTTCTGACCCCATAGACAACTAGTTTTGTGGCCCCAGAGTGAGTATACCTTTGGCCTTTCTCACCCGACAAACAACCAAGAAGTTTTGTCAGCCCAAAGTGAGTACATCTTTCATTCTCTTCATTCTTGCCATTGCATGATTTTGTTTCTTGATAGGTTGACTTAGGATCTTCGATCTTGGGGGCTTGGCCACCTCCTTTGATCTTTGTCATTCTTTGTCATCTGCATCTGTGCATGAGGATCTCTCTTGAATTTCTACTTTAGTGTGAGTTTGAAGCAAGTTCATCCTCTCACTAAAGTGGGGGCTAAATGTGTCATAGAAAAATGTACCCTTTGCTTGACATGGGATTAATTTGTGATAAAATGGACTTAAAATAGGTCTTAATCTAGTGTTGTGAAGCATTTTATGTGTCCACACTACGTCTTGGACCCTTGTAAATTGAATAACATGCTCTTAATGATGTCTTGTAAAGGAATTTCACACTTTTCTATACTTAATTAACCTATTTCTCCCTAATTCAACATTATAAAATGTGTTTAATAACATTATTGCATCAATCTAGAAGCTTCTTAACTTAAATTTAATATTAAACTAGTGTTGTAATGTGTCTTGCACATTCACATTGCTTCTTGTGCATTCCTAGGCTATGTGGACCTCATTTTAGTGTTGTAAAGTGTATTTAATCACACTTTCACATTAATTTTTGTGTCCCAAGCCCTATTTGACATTTACATAATCACTAATAGGCCCCTAATAACCCATATTGTGCATCCTGAGGCTTAAATTGATCAAACACCTGACAATATTGCATTTTGGACCTTATTTCCTTATTCCTTGGCATTTGAGTTGTCAAAATAGCCCCTGTGGGACCCATTCATAATGCATGGTGAATCAGTCCCATTTAGGTGGGACCCATTTTCCATGTGTGGTGAATGAGTCCCATATGGCCCCATTTTGACCTTTGAGTGGGAAACAAGGTGAAATTTGAGATGATTTTTCTTTATGTCAGCCCATAATGACGTATTAATCGGAAAATAGGTGAATTTCCTATAAAAGAACCTCTCTTAACTCATTTTTACATCCATTAACTTAATTCACACCCATTCTTCATTATTCATCCATCAATCTTTCATTTCAAGTCAAGCATCTTAGGGTTTTTACATTGCAATTCATCAAGAAGGCTTCTAAGGACATTCAAGGGTTGAATCTTCCTCCATTACTATAGAATTTCAAGATCAAATCATCATGGAAAGGTAATCATCTCCATTGTTGCATGTTCATTACTTTATTTCACCACTTTGGTTTAATTACCTAAAGGAGTTTGACCAAGGAAAACCCTCATATCCTAACCCTCAATATTTTTTCCCCTTTGCATGTGTTTGTGTATGTAGATTTATCAAGTGGAAAGGTGAGGAAAGGTGTGCACATCTCATCAAATTCATTCAAGGTGTCTCAAGCCTTATTTCAAGCTTGGAGAGAGTCTACATGTTTAGTTTTACAGATTCAGATCCGGGGAATTTTTAGAAATAGAATTGTAGATCCTAAGCCATAGAATCGTGTCTAGATTTCTTTGTTTTCTAGAAGACTCATTCACCATTGATGGTGAATCAATCCCATTTCTAGGCTTGAATAATGATTTCTAAAGATTTGGATACCCAATTTCCCAAAATTGGTTTTGACACTTTCTGGTAAAAACAAGACTCATTCACCATACATGGTGAATTAGTCCCAATGAGCATTTCTAGTGTCTTCTTAAAGTTTTCAGAGCCTCATTCCATCCTCTACTAGGTTCCAAGTTCATATCTTCAACTAGACTATTTTTTATTTCAGTTTGTTTACATTCTTAGTTAATTTGTGTACACATTGTGTTTTCCAGCACTTTTGCATTAGGTTAGAATACATTCTTTTGTTTGCATTTCCATTAAGTTTCCAACATTTAAACACATCCATACACACACTTCACACCCCTCTTTCCATTTATTCTAATGAGAACATAAGCATTTTTGGCCCACCTTTCTCCTTCTGGGTGAAAAACCCTAGGAGTGATAGAAAGCAAGTAGTTGCCAAAAATCTATGTTACATTTTGGTGAACCTGCTATTTGAATCCCTTCTTTTCTTATTCCGGATTCCATTCATCATCCTAGAGTTGCTTGCATTACATTTTGCACTAGTTAGCTTGCATTCTAGGGTTTCATTTTTGCATAAGTAAAAGTGCATAATAGGTTACATTTTTGCATCTTTCATCATTTAACAGCTCTGAAATTCTGCATTTTTCATTTAGAACTGCATCATATCACTCAAAACACATCAAAATCAGTTACAAATTTCTGATTTTTTTAAAAAAAGTCCATCCTAGGACTCATTCGCCACCTTGGGTGAATCAGTCCATTCTGACCCCTGAAACAACACTTTACAAAACTCAAACATTTTTTTTTTAGGCTTATGTTAGGTGCCTTCACTTGTATATATCAGTCGGTTGCATTTTGTTACATCTTGCTTCAATTAGCTCATTTCATGCATTGTTTAAATTTCACTTTTGCATTTACAACATTTCATCTTTTAGATTATTGCATATTGTAATAAGAAAACTACTTTGTTTGAAATCTGAAAAGTTACATTTCATCTTATGTATTTCCTTAGAAATAAGCATTGATTACATTCATGGCACTTAGACTTTTACAAGTTCCATTTTCAGTAATATTTCATAGTCCTTTTAGATCAGCCTAAATTGAGGAAACTCTAGAAAATACCCATAACCAATCACACAACACATCAAATGATCCTCTTACACACAACATAACATCCACCCCCTTTAGTAGTGATGATTTTGCAATGTTAAATGAAGCCTTGGATGACTTCCTCTCTTCTAAATCATCCACTTTAAAAGCTTTTCCCCAAAAATATTCAAGCATCGATACTCATGATAATCATCATTGTTCTTCTCCTGATATAGATCTCTCATTGGTGATGAAGGTATCTTTATGAAAGGAGACACAATCATTGAAGATCATTAAATTATTTCTTGTCTTCCTTCTCCTCCCACTTGCAAAAACATTGTGACATACAAAGATGAAATCACTGCGCCTACCTTATCGAGTCCTCATTCATCTCCCAACACCTCCTATAATGGTGAAAATGCTACAATTTTGAATGATCATGGCAAACACATTTGTGTGGAGAATATGAATAAGAACTATAACAATCCTACTCAAGAAGACATTCTAGGACATGAGGATGTAAGTATAGATGACAATCCACCATTTTCTTCTCCTAATATCTTCTTACACATGAAGAAGATAGTTTAGTGATAGAAGATATCATTGGCGAAACTCCTGACACACTTGTTTCTTCATTCCCTGATGTCTCTCCAAGTTGGGAAGCTCTTTTTTAACACAAAATTCCAATCATTAGTAACCATGAAAATCCTCATTACCCTTCCATTGATTCCTCTCCTATGAGCGATGAAGCTATGACATGTGATGAACATATTAGCTCTCCTCCTAGAGTCAATCTTATGGCACATAAGAATGATATCTTAGTAATAATTGACAACCAAATAGAGCCTCCTATCCTCACTTTTGATACTCAAAAAAATTCAAACCATAATCATCACCCTATACAAGCTCACACTATACATAACCTCATTCTTCCAAATCATAGTCTTCGTGATTGTCCTTTCATTGAAACCAACAAACCTTCACTCAACATCCATACTATCACCAACCATTTTTCTAAGAAACCTTTACCCTTGTTCCATCCTAAATCAATACATAAATAAAATTTATTGCTTCTCCTTGCCATGTAATAGTTGTAGGATCATAACATTCTCACTATTACATGTTTCACATCCCTTGCAAGGGGCAGCATACCGTCATCCACTTTAGGCTCACCTTTGTCCTGCACTAAGTGGGGGAAAAGAGTTAGACAACCTTATCCCTATATGTCACTTTTCATTGCATCTTTCGACTACTCATTAACTTTTCATGAACATATAAGAGAAAGCACAATGATGTGAACGACATGTCTTAAAATTGACTCACTTGTGACATACTCCCTTTCTTCATGACGTAGCTTATCAAAACAATATGACTTGGCATAGGGATTTTTGAATAAGCTCTCATATTCTCTTCTACTTTAAACAAAATTCTCACAGTAATGGTGTTAGCAATTACTTTAAAGTGGGGGGCATACAATACCACAATTCATGTGTACTCTTGGTTCCTAGTGTAGCATTGCCATTTATGTAATGTGTTTGTCACTTTGTGGATGGCATTGGGTACATGATGTCCTTCATAAGTGTGGTCTATCTCAGCATATTGCATTCCTCTTGGTGGCTTGATGTGATGCACTACATCCCTTAAATTTCAAATATACTATTCTTTGATTGGTCCTCTCTTGGAGACATTAGACACAATGTTCCCTAAGTGTCTAACCTTGCATAAACTGAACAAGACTCTTTTAAACATCTTTTACATTTTGTACCTTTTTTTCCACCTTGCATAACACAACTTGGATGATTGTGGTACTTTATTTTTGTTCATGGCATTTTTCTTTGTGGCACCTTGTTAAAGGTATCAAGAGGTATAACTTTAATATGGTTGAGTGGGAAGCCCAACTAGCGACATGAATTTTCCCCATAGCCACCTTTGTGTTTGTGAGTGCATACCAACTAGCGTATGCATCTTACCTTTTTGGGATTTCTCACCCCGCAGAAAACTAGTTATGTGGCCCTAGAGTGAGTATACCTTTGGCCTTTCTCACCCAGCGAACAACCAAGAAGTTTCGTCAGCCTCGAGTGAGTACATCTTTCATTCTCTTCATTCTTGCCATTGCATGATTTTGTATCTTGATAGCTTGACTTAGGATCTTCAATCTTGGGGGCTTGGCCACCTCCTTTGATCTTTTTCATTCTTTTTCATTTGCATCTATGCATGAGCATCTCTCTTGGATGTCTACTTTAGTGTGAGTTTGAAGCATGTTCATCCTCTCACTAAAGTGGGGGCTAAATGTGTCGTAGAAAAATGTACCCTTTGCTTAACATGGGATTAATTTGTGATAGAATGGACTTAAAATAGGTCTTAATCTAGTGTTGTGAAACATTTTATGCATCCACACTAGGTCTTGGACCCTTGCAAATTGAATAACATGCTATTAATGACGTCTTGTAAAGGTGTTGTAAAGTCTTGTAAAGGACTTTCACACTTTTCTAGACTTAATTAACCCATATCTCCCTAATTCAACATTATAAATTTGTTTAATAACATTATTACATCAATCTAGAAGGTTCTTCACTTAATTTTAATATTAAACTAGTGTTGTAATGTGTCTTGCACATTCACATTGCTTCTTGTGCATTCCAAGGCTATGTGGACCTCATTTTACTGTTGTAAAGTGTATTTAATCACACTTTCACATTGATTTTTGTGTCCCAAGCCTTATTTTACATTTACATCATCACTAATATGCCCCTAATAGCCCATATTGTGCAAGCTGAGGCTTAAATTGATTAAACACCTAATAATATTGCATTTTGGACCTTATTTCCTTATTCCCTTGCATTTGAGCTGTCAAAATAGCCCCTATGGGACCCATTTTCCATGCATGGTGAATCAGTCCCATCTAGGTGGGACCCATTCACCATGTGTGGTGAATGAGTCCCATTTGGCCCCATTTTGACCTTTGAGCAAAAAATAAAGTGAAATTTGAGTTGATTTTGCTTCATGTCGGCCTGTGATGAGGTATTAACAAGAAAAATAGGTGGATTTCCTATAAAAGCACCTATCTAAACTCATTTTTACATCCATTAACTTAATTCACATCCATTCTTCATTATTCATCCATCAATCTTTCATTTCAAGTCAAGCATCTTAGGGTTTTTACATTGCAATTCATCAAGAAGGCTTCTAAGGACATTCAAGGGCTGAATCTTCCTCCATTACTACAAACTTTCAAGATAAAATCATCATGACAAGGTAATCATCTCCATTGTTGCATGTTACATTACTTTATGTCATCACTTTGGTTTAATTACCTAAAGGGGTTTGACCAAGGAAAACCCCCATATCCTAACCTTCAACGATTTTTCCCCTTTGCATGTGTTTGTGTATGAATATTTATCAAGTGGAAAGGCAAGGAAAGGTGTGCAAATCTCATAAAAGTCATTAAAGGTGTCTCAAGCCTTATTTCAAGCTTGGAGAGAGTCTACAGGTTCAATTTTGCAGATTCAGATCCGAGGAATCTTCAAAAATAGAATTGCAGATCCTAAGCCATAAAATCGTGTCTAGATTTCTCTATTTTCTAGAAGAGGACTCATTCACCATTGATGGATAATTAGTCCCATTTCTAGGCTTGAACAATGATTTATGAAGGCTTGGATACCCAATTCCTTGAAACTGGCTTTGGCACTTTCTGGTAAAAATTGGACTCATTCGCCATACATGGTGAATTAGTCCTAGTGAGCATTTCTGGTGTCTTCTGCAAGTGTTCAAAGCCTCATTCCATCCTCTACTAGCTTCTAGGTTCATATCTTCAACTAGGTTATTTTTTGTTTCAGTTTGTTTACATTCCTAGTCAATTTGTGTACAAATTGTGTTTTCCAACACTTTTGCATTAGGTTAGAATACATTCTTTTGTCTACATTTCCATTAAGTTTCCAGCATTTAAACACATTCATACACACACTTCACACCCATCTTTCCATTTCTTCTAATGAGAACATAAGCATTTTTGGACCACCTTTCTCCTTCTGGGTGAAAAACCCTAGGAGTGATAGAAAGCAACTAGGTGCCAAAATCCTATGTTACATAAGTAATTTAAGTTTGAGATTCTTTAAACCCTTGTATGGTTTGATCTACATAATCAACAAGTTGTTTATTTTAAATGTTATAGATATAAGTTTGCATGCCAAATATATATATATATATATATATATATAGTGTAAAACCAGTGAGCCTATATGGGAATTGTTGAATATGACCTTTGTTTTGCTAAGGAAGAAATGTATCAGTCATATAAGAAATAGTCATTCCTAGAGTGACCAATGAATCCTTGCTTATGACCTTGAAAAGCACGGGTTCTATTGAGAACCTCAAAAAATTATGAGTTATGTCCCATGACCGAATCATTGCTCAGTTTTCACAGTGACAAGCATGTCATTCATAGAATCATTTTATTTATTTATAGTTGCACAATGAATTTTCAGTAATTTTTGTATTCAAAGTTCTGAATAATGGACATTCTGCTTTCATGAATGAAGCTGAGTTAGCCTGATTTTGTTAATGAAACTAAATGGATTTTCCTCGATATTGACAAATGAGTTAACTATAGACAATAATTGCTAATGAAAAAAAAAACATTGTTCATTATCTGTTCATTGTAAGATAACCCCATTTAGTTAAAAACAATGAACGTTAAATTGTATGTTATCGTTCTATATCTGTTAGTTGGAAACAACATAATATTATTATAACAGAGAATGTTTTGTTGGAAATGATATTTTTATATCATAAATTGTAACTGTTTAGTTGGAAAAAATATTATATAATTGTAAACAGTGAATGTTCTGTTGGAAACGACATTGTTATGAAAGTGTATGTTTAGCTGAAAATAGTCTTGATCAACAACTATTTAAATGAAACAACATTATGTAGTCTTGATCAACAACTATTTAAAGGAAACAACATTATGTTGGTTCAAAACCATGAATGTTCTTTATGAAACAATTTGTTTTGTAACTATTTAGTTGGAAACAATATTGTTCTATTATAAGTAGAGAAGGTGTTCATATGTAAACTGCATAGTTGAATATTACAACTTGTATGAAACAAACGAAACAATTGTATGTGAGAAACTGTTAGAGCATAATCAATTCTAGATTCAATTATTCTTTGAATTCTAACAAATGGTAATGTCAAAATGGAAATTTATTAAGTGATAGCACTCTGCTTTAATGGTTTAAATTTGGAATGTATGCACAAACCAAAATCTTAAGTAGGAACATATATGTGTATGCACATAGACTCTTGTCTATGTACATACACATACTTGTGACATACCTTTTTTTTCTTTTTTCTTTTTTACTTAATTCATTTTTAAATGGACAATGCTTACGTTGGAAAGTAAACATGAGTCATGTGAATGATATGACTAATTATTGAATTGCTCTATTTGAATCATGTATTTGATTTCTATTTAGAGAGGAAATTAGTAACCTAATTCTTCTTTTTCATAGAAATTTGTGAGAAGAATATTATTTTACTTGAATAGAACAGTGATACCTAAGTAGACTAGAGCACCTCAGGGTAGATGTTGCTAGAGGGTAGATAATTGTTATGAAATATTGTATTGTAGAAAGTTACCTTTTGGGACGGGTGTCGAAATGGAGTTCAAAGAGTAGGTTTTCTTTACCAAAACCTATTGTTTGTTGTCATTTTGACATGGTATTTATGCTTGGCCAAGAAATATAGTTCATTTTGTATGTATGAACTCTATGATATCACTCTCTGCCATTCCTAGCATAGATCTTACATTTTCTTTTCTAACTTGTAGATAGAAATTTCATGTTGATGTATGGGCACATACCAGATTCCACCTTGCAGATTGTTCTCTTGCTAAAATTTTTGTGTAGGGTCGGGTATTCTTGAATTCCAAGGAAGTATAAGCTTCATGGTTGTGTGGTAAAGCGCTTCAACCATGTTCTCGTCCACCAGTGGAGGTGAGCATCAAAAGGAACCTTATTTTTACACAAGACAATTTAAGTCTAAGTTGTAACTTGATGTATTTTTTGTAAAGATGTATAATGTAATGACTTTGTGGCCTTATGAGCCAAGTCAAACCTGATATTGTAATTTTACTTTTGAATTGAGTATACAAATATTTGACTCATTTTAAATGGACACGTGTTGCTATGATTGACTATAGCTACTTAGTTATGTCTTTTTAATTTGAATATATTCATGTGTCATTTACAATAATATTAGTTAAGTAATAATTTAGGATGGGTTATTACACTTTTATAAAAATTGACATGTGATGCCCCCTATTCACATTAAGGGGGAGTGTTAGAACATAATGTTACTATGTGTATTTACCCTTATAACATTTATCTGTTATTTTAATATAAGGTTATAAACCTTATGTTATAAAGCATATACCATTTAATAATTAATAATCTAGAATAACTATTAGATTATTAATTATTTATGAATGGTCACTTTGAATAGGTGTGACTAATACATTTTAAGGTATATTCCCATCCTTTCTCCTATATTTAAAGATGCTCTCTCTCATTTGAGTGTGTGAATTTAGATATTTATAGTGAATTAAAACACTATGCTAATGAGGTATTATTGGCCATGTGGAATTATGTAGAGGAATGTCCCTAGGTTCAATCTATTTTTATAGACTTTTTGTAAGTGTTTTAATAAAATGGTGCTTTATGGAGTTTTTTATCTAAAAAGGTTTTCCCCACGTATATATTATGTGATATATAGAATTTATACTTATGTGGTTCTCATTTTATTTATTTTTATATTTTGTTACAATGGTTAGTATCCCAAGATCCTAATTTATAATAAGCATACACAAATTACTCTAAGGACACATAAGTGAAAATTATAGGAAAAATATTTTGATGTATTAGGAAATGAGTCTCAACCTTTCTCGTAATGTTAACAATATAAAGAGTACAATTTTTAGAATATGAATCATAAAAACTCAATTTTTGGGTTATAGAGATTATTTTTGAGAAAAATAAAAATTGTGGGTTGTTTGACATCACTTACAAGGATGTGTGTTCTATAGATATTTTTTATCTCTACAATGTGATAAAAAAGGATATCCAATATCTTCCCATATCAAAATTTATGGCTTCCAAAAGTTGGGAATCCCACATTAGAAATGCAAAAACATTTAAGTTATAAGAGGGAGCTACATTTGTTGACCAACTTATGAAACATGTTATGACACATCATAAGGATATTTGAATAGAGATGATGAATCAAAAATAAAAAATTTAATTTGGTGAATGGATTATTATGCACTTATGACAAGTGGAAGGAATATGTTATTTTTAGCATGTGAACTCAACTTGGAATTTGGGTGTTGGTTTTCTAACTAGGTATTCAAGTGCCACTTTTTTAGATGGTTTCATCTCATGGTTTTGTAATTAACATTTGATATTTTTTTAATTATTTTTTCTATTTATAGTGTTCTTAATATGGAGGTATTGATGGTGATTTGTAGGTATTATTATACTATTGAAAGTACTCCAAGATCTTCATTGGTGATACACCTATAAAGGCTTGCTTTGTAAGTGTATTGAAAGGTCATGTTTAGATCACTAAATAATACATTGGGATTAGTTGGATTGTATAAATTTTATCTTGAAAGGGTTTTCTCCACATGCAAATATGTTGTGGTAAATTTTTTTTATGTTTTATATATATTTCTCCTTTCTATAATTGTAAAGATCTAAAATTTACACATTACTCTCCTCTAAGATTATTTTAGGAAGTATTTGTGTGTTCCTTTATTCATTTAATTTTAGATATATGGGGGAAATTATTCCAAATATAAATTTACAAATAATCTATATAAAACCACCAAACCACTAGCTAGAATTTATGTAGTCATGGATAAGTGTGAAGTAGACAATCAAGCTTCAATCATATAACTTCAAGCCACTTTCTATGGAAAAACCATTTTTATTTTGGTTTATTTGGGAGAAATTAATATATTTATTTCACCAAATGTGCTAGAAATTAATTGAGGTATTAAAAAATATAGAGTATACCTATTGGTCAAAAATTTAGGATTGTATGACTTAATCCTAGTGATGGATTGGTTCAGGAAACACTAAGCAAAATTTGATTTCTCTAGCAAAAATATTGAATTTATAGATGATCAAGGGAGACCAATGGTGACCCTACAAAATTTAAAGGTCAATAGTGGTTAAAGTAGTCATAGTTATTCAATCCAAGAGATTTGTTAGGAAGTAAGCTCTACTTAGTTAACATTGAAGGAGGTAGTGAAGACCTAGTTCCTAATATAGAATATCATCTAATCCTATAAAAAATTAAGATTTATTTCCTAGAGAATTATCAATATTACCCCTAAGTACTAAGCTAATTTCTCAACTAATCTAGTTCCAAGGGTTGAGCCTATTTCAAAAGAACCATATCAAATGAACATGACCATATTGTAGGAGCTTAAGATGTACTTACAATATCTTATGGAATTTTTTCTAATTTATCCTAATGTATTTCCATGGGGATCTTTGGTATTATTAAGAAAAATTATGTGAATCTAACATTTTGTATTGACTATTGGATATTTAATAAGGTGACCATTACATATAAATACCTCATTCCAAGAATCAATGACAAATTTGATCAAATTAAAGAAGCCACATTCTTCTCCAAAATAGATCTAAGGTTTGGTTATCACTAGCTAAGAATCAAGGAGGAGAATGACACCATTTCAAATTAGGTATGGCCATTCTAATTTCCTATTGGTGTCATTTGGTTTAACAAATGTATTGTTTACTTTTATGAGAATCACGAATCCTGTTTTCTATGACTAGATAAATTTGTGTCATTATTTTTGGATGGAATTTTAATTTATTCTAATAATCCACAAGAACATGAATATCATCTTAGAATTATGCTACAATGATTAAAATAACATAAAATATATAAAAAAATTCCAAGTCTTCCTTCTTCAAACCCAAGATAAGTTATCTAGGACAAATCATAATCATTAGGGGAATTTCAATAGACCTAGCTAAGATCCAATCAATTATAAACTAGCCTACCCCCAAGAATGTATCCAATGTATGAAGCTCTATGGGATTGGTAAAATATTGCCAAATATTTGTATATATTTTCTCCAAATTAACTAACCCCATAACATATCTTCAACAAAATGGGAGCAATTTCAAGTGGATAGAAAAGTGGCATTACCTTTCAGTAACTAAAAAAAACCTTACCATCACACTAATTATATAATTATTTGAAATTGGAAATTAATTTCCAATGTGGATATATACCTAATTGGATGGGTTACGAGGATTTTTTATGTATAGTGATTACACGATCATGTTTAAATCCAAAAAATTAAAGAATCAAAAACTCAACTATCCTACTCATAATCTAGATCTTGCAACAATTGTGCATGCATTACAAGTTTGGAGGAAATACTTTGTGGGAACATTAATCAAGTTAAATATTGATAATAAGGGACTCCAATATTTATTCATATAGCTACAATTATGAGATAAAAATTTCTTATGTTAAGGGAAAGGAGAAACACATTGCAAATTCCTTAAATTGTAGGGATAGATCAACAAAAATCATGAAAGGTTTAACTTGCAAGAAAACATCACTACATGTAAGGAAGATAATTTTTGTCAATAAATAAAGTTATATTTTTCAATAAGAGTTTAGTACTCTATAGAATCTAGGGAATTATGGTATCCTTCAATGTCAACAACAAATTTTTGTACCAAAGAAGATGATTTAATTGTAAGAAACCTCAAGGAAAGCCACAATGTACATGTTATCACTTGGAATTGCACACTTTTTGAACCTATTGTTCAACCTTATAGTGAAACATGGGATTGAACTCAAGGTGTGGGCCTTTGTATATGAGGTTAAACCTCTATATTAAGGTTTGATTCCCTCTCTTACCTAGATGTAGCAATGTTGGCCCAACTCAAAACTAAATAATCCTATAGCTAATCTTATTCTACTGATTCTCCAAGGGAAAGGGTAAGAAGGAATGCATAAAAAATGAAAGTTTGGTGATGCACCTATATTAAATGTGATTCTTCCTACCCACTACAATATAGAGAAAATAATAAGATTCAAAAGAACTTACATCATCCTCTATTATACTAACTCCTAGAGGTGTATATGAAGGCTAGGATTTGACAAGCACTAAAAGGGAAAGATTTGATCCATAGTTAGCACCTAAAAGTGAAGTTAACACATCATATAACATGGAATAATATTAAAGCATTCATCCATCCATAGAGGTAATTATTTTACATATAGTGAAAAAAGTGAGAACACGTGAAAATATGGCAGTTTTATTGGTTAAAAGGCATGGAGCCTATTTACAATAGTAGAAATGTAAAGTTGTGTTGGGTCCATATGTTGTCATTGATGTAAAAGGAGCTTATTGATGTCAAAGGAGTGATGTCAAGAGATCGGTGATAATTAAATGTAATTACTTATGTCATGTCATATTTGAGCTTTTGAAATCAAGAAATACTGTGATCAGTTGCAGAATGTTAATGATCTTTATTGTGAAGTAGGCTACCTGTGACATGCTTGAAATATTATCTTGTATCTATTACATTTGTTGGAGGTAGTCCAAAAGTGTTTGTAGATATATTATGTGGTTTTCTACTCATGCACTATATTATATTATCATAGTGTTTTTCTCTGCATTCTACCACTATTGAATCCTATGGCTTGTGACTTGGACCTAAAGTAAAGTTGCTCATGATGTATCAAATTCCAAAGTTTCATAGGTTGAGCTTTAGAATACAGAAAGTTAGAAGTAACAGACTGTCGTCTGTGTTTGTTGGCTGACTATGAATAATGTTTGAGTGTTTGTGCCAAAGGGAAGTGTGTGCCAGCTACAGGAAGTGTCTGAAGATAAAATAGGACTAGTTTAAGATCAATTAAGGAAGCACATAACATCATCTAACACTAGTGGTAATGCAATATTTGTTCTAGGACCGACTCGACTACACATTTCATATCAATTTGAATTAAGGTCCACCCTTAGCCGACATGGCTAATTGCGGGTGGTGTTAAGAAGTCCTTGGCCAACATGAGATATTTTTAATATGTTGTAATGTATATATTTATGATCAGGATTCATTCAAAGTGAATTTGTGTATATAGGAATGTATGTAATCAAGGACATCAATACGAATATCAGTGTAATTAATGGGAGTTACATTCCAACCATTGTGTGTCATTATCAAAAGATAATATCGTGTGTGGGAGAGTATATGAAGGTTGATCATATCAAGTGGAAGTTGTGTTATGAGTCTTGAAGGTTTGTAAATCATATCTATGTAATCTAGTAGGATTGGTCTCTTTCCTATTGAGTTGGTGCTCAGATCTTTTTGTTGGGGATTGGTGTCTCAAGTAGGTCAGTGCCTACAAACACAATTGGGGACTAGTGTCTCTAGTAGGTTGGTTCCTAATTCATGATTGTAAGTGATTCATTATTTTTGTGAGGCTAGATTTGGATAGTAGCTCCAAGCAACTCTTCTCACCTTTGTTTTTCCCATTCTAGGTCTTCGTGTATATCTAGTGTTATTTGTGTGAATGTTTGCATCTATGTTGCTTAATGGTTAATGAAACTAATACTTGATGCTTCCATATTTTGAGGTCCATGTTTGGAGAAGTTACTAATGATAATTCATGTTGAATTAAATATTTTTTAGATATACTGATTCACCCCCCTCTTAGTATATTATGTACCCTTCAAGTTGAAAATCTCTAAGAGAAACAAAAGAAAGAACCCATTTACAATGAATTTTAAAATGTCTTTTATTCCTAGAGAAGCATTGAAAATGTCAGAGCATGTGGAAAGAGAAGCAACCGTAGTTGCCATCATCCACTAAAGGTCTAAAATTGTGAGTACTTATGTATATTTGATTTGATCAATTTAGGAGGTGTGGAAGAACATTCTTTAGGCCCCACTAACACCTAATAACTTATGAATTATAAATTAGTGTACAAAAATTCTCACAAAATCACTTAAAAACATGGCTGAAGAATGTGCTTCTAACAAAAAAATGTCTGCAACATTTAATTTAAAGCATGTGTGTCACTTTTCCTTCTAAATATATGTCAAAAATATAACTAAAATTCCTTACAAGGCTCCAAGGATCAAAAATGGGTAGTTGCAAGAGTTGGTGTGCATTCATGGTGCTACCAAAGAACTAATGCTTCATTATGACCCCTTAATCCTTAATTATGTGAACTTAATCAATTTGGTGACTTCATTTTGCTAATGAGGCTTATGGAAGAACTAGGAACCAAACCCATTGGTTCTTAGTTCCCCCAAACCCCCTAAATTAATTTCCCATCACACCTTTGTCACCCTACTTTCTCTTCGCTCTACCTTCACAATTGGCCCTAGCACCTTGGGATTCTATCGGGCTATTTTAATATCTCAATGTCTCTTTTTCTTAGCTTCCTCACACTTCCACCTTGTTTCAAAGCTTAGGTTAGGACTGGGAATTGAAACCTTTGGTTCCTAGTTCCTATGGAACCCCTAACCACTTTCTTTCTTGACTTAGCTTTATTTTTGGGTTTGCAATTAGAGCAACTAAGGAAAATAGAGGGAAAATCACAAACATTGGAGGCACACCTAGGCATAAGAAAACCATGTATATTTTCTCATATTGGTTATCATTGATGGGATATAAAGGAGCATAAAATTATAATAGTACCCTACCAAGTACATCTTGGGTTACCTAGATGTATACAAATTTGAAGACTCGATATTTTTTGCCATGAATGAAAAAATAAGTTGCTGATTTTAACAAAGATTACTTAGAATTCCGGAAATTCAAGGTCAAACATTATCATCCTACAAGAAAATTATACCCAAATGAGTTACCATTGCACAAATGTCTAGTAATCTTAACATATTTTATGACAATTTTTTCCAAAATAAATATTAATCATGATATTATTTTGGTGGTAATTTATAACTTAACTAAGGTATTATCAATGTTAAGGATGATTCTCATCTTTTAGAAAAAATATTCATGAAGGAGATAGGTTGAATGAGATGCCCAAGGTAATCATATCTAGTAGGGATAAATTATTTACTTCTACATTTTGGACCACTCTCTTAGAAAATATTGGTACTAAAATCAATTAACTATTGCTTACCAATCAAAAATAGATGGCCAAAATAAGGGAGTTAACCAAATTATGGGGGATATTCTTTGAGTATACATATCAACCTATGAAGTGTGAAGAATAGCTACTCTTGGTGGATTTCGACTACAACAACTCCTACTAATCCTCCTTTCAAATGACACCTTTTTAAGTGATTTAGAATACAAAGTGCAGGACACCAATAAGATGGGATGGATTAGATAACCACATAAACATTGGACCAAAGTTTCTCTATGAGAATGAGAGAGAAATAAATATATCAAGAAAATATTGAAGGAATTTTTTAATTGATAAAAGAGTTATATGGGTGCTAAAATGACTCAATGAATTTGCAATAGGTGTGGGTGTTTCTTCACATCAGATCACATAAATTTTTAATAGAATTTTGTAATGTTTCAAAAATATCTTTAGGACATATCAAACCATTTAATATATTAGAAAATATTAGCCACGTAACTTAAAGACTATATTTTTTCAATCTCTCTCTTGCATTCATAATATATTTTATAATCATTACAAAATATAATGTTGATCCCACCGAAGTAATTGATTGGTAGGAACTATAGGTAGAAGAATCTAGATAAATCCACATTTTCCCACTCATAATCATACACAACCATAGAATTTAACTACACAATATAACTATACAATCCAAGGTCCTTTGGGACTAATCTTGTAAGCATGGAGCCACTTGTAAAGATGAAGATGTAATTAAAAAGGAATATCTAAAATTATTTAATTAAGACAAGATGGCTTAATGCTAAAGAGGGAAGATGTCACATTCCCATAAAATTGAATTCTAAGAAAGATTTTGTTTCATTGTAATTCATACTAGGGTGGGAACTTGTCAACCATGGTGTTATATTTTGACTATGATTGTGTGTGTGTGTGTAAATAGTTGAGTGTGGAAGGAAATGGCTAAAGATAGATTAGTAGGAAAAAGGAATGTCAAGTCCAAGAATGGATCTCTTATTTTGGTGTTGCACAAGACTACTGTTGATGGTGTTTTCTGCACAGCAACAACTCAGACAAAATGCAATATTCTATCTCTCTTGAAAGGTAATCCTCAGCAATAAGTTACTGAAAATCACCCCAAGGTCTCTCGGGTGTCAGGTCATGACAATGCATAAACAACTCAGATAAAATGTGAAATGCTGTTAATCACAATCGGACCTTACTACAAGTAGACTGTATCTTTCCAATTTATTAGATCTTGCAATATAATGATCTTAAATCCTAAATCTAACCAAATGATAAAGAAACAACAAAAGATAAGGGTGCAAAGAGAAGTAATGAAACCTAAACTATTTCTAAGATGAACAATGCAGATGACATATATCTGGAATGGACCAATCTCAAATAACCAATTCTTGCTTAACCCATAATGCAATATCACAAGAATGGTGCAATCTTCTAAGGTATATAGATTTTCAAATCATAGACATTCATCCATAATTGAAGTAAGCACAAAATAGATATATGGTCCAGGTTGACTTCACCAACCTACTACAATTAGATAGTTACTGGGAGTATAGACCAGAGATTGCTACAAACATCCCAAATATGAAATCATGAACATCATTCACCAAACTAATCCAACTCTAAACACTAAATCCTAAATCTTTAAGCAATTTGAAAGATGAAACAACATGAACCATGCAAGATAAACTAACACAAGAGATTTCACCAGGAAAACCACAATGCCTTCAATTGTATTAGATCACCACAATGCTGCAACAATTACACTATTCTGTTACAATATTTGCTTCAAGAACTAACTATTATATCTACTACAAAATGCTCTAGCTCTTTTCTGATCTAGCTTGTCTCTATTATCTTTCTAGCTAACCCCTTACAATGAGGCAAGAATGCCCTTTATAGAAAATCCTTAAAACATGTCGGCCCAGCCAAACATTTACAAAATATAATAGCCAAAACAAGTCGGCATCAGGAATCTCAAAAATAAGGCACACATTAAATGCCGATACATCATCAAGGTCGGCCCAAACACATTCCTCAATGTAGCCTGGATCAAAACATGTCCTATAATAATAGGGAAGCACAAATCTCAAAATAGACATTAATTTCCACCTCCCTTATCCTTGTTCTGATCTTGAACCCTCAAAAATAATTTATCCAACTCGGTGACAGGTGGCAAAGGCAAAATCTTAAGCCGACATTCGATGGAGCCAATCTCTTCTTTTGACTGTTTAACAATTTTATCCCAATTATCTTTGTATGCCTGGTACTTATCCATCACAACCAAGTAAGTTGTTGCATCATCCAATTGATGCCTTGTTATTACATTTTCAGAATCTGGAGCGTAAACATCATGCCACCATTCTCTCAATTGTTCTAAGCTCAGATATTTAGGAGCAATCTTCCTCCTACCAGTCACTATCTCAAAAAATGCAATACATCCATCATAAACTCCAGTCAGATCACCATCTATCTGCTTCTTTCATTTGTGGATCTTCCTGATGGCCTTTTGCCGAATTTGCAAAGCCTCGAACCATTCCCAAGGCTCATTAAGTCTGGATGAAGGAAGGATTCCATCTACAGCCAACCGATCTTTGCCATGCTCCATAATCACTTTAGATTTCTACAATAGAAGGTCAATATCCTCCCTATCTTGGGATAGGACATGCTCTAACAATTCCTTGGCTCTTACTGCATCTTTTCCGGTTGAAAGGATTTCCTTTATTGCATCATCTCCTTTCACTTGCACATCTTTCAACCAATCCATTGCAGTTTGGGTAGAAGCCTTCATCCTTTCAAGTTCAGAAATAGTTTCCTTGGGCAAGAAACCACCCGTAGCAGAAGAAGATGGGTGAAGAGATTTCAAAGGCTTCATCACATCTTCTAGACATTTCTTAAGCCTTTCATTTTCCCTTTTAAGCTCATGCTTGGACTATGTTTCTTTCCTCAGTCTCCCAATTATTACTGCATTGGACCCTTCGTACTCTTCAATATCCTACTCCATAGAAGCTGGTCCAAGATTAAGGGTCTACACATTGTAATCTTTTCCAGTGACCTCTTCTTTAGTTTTATCCACAACAGGGGTGGCAATGTGAATGACCCTGTTACTTGCTTCATCTATTTCTATCCTTGAAACTACCTTAGCCATCTTCTTCTTCTTACCTTTGCCAATCTTGGCCAACATTTCATCCCAATCAAGGGGGGTGTCCTCAATGATGACTTGTTTCTTTCTTGTAATTTCCTTATCCAACCAATCTAGGACAACAAGATCCACCCAGATTTCATTTGTCTTTACCTCTTCATGTTGTTCTGTTGTTTCATCCTTTTCTTTTCCAAGAGACTGCTCACCTTGATCATCCAATTCAGGCTCTTCCTCTTGCAAAGGTGATGGGGTTCTAACAGGGGCATCCTCCTTCTCAGGTGATCCGTTACCTTTACTGCTCACTGGAGAATCCTCATATTGAACTAGTGGAGAAGGGGACCTTTCTACATCTTCAACTTCAAGCTCGGCTGCCACACTAAAGAGTTCTCCTTCCTTGAACGATTCAGCCTCTCCACTAGTCTCATGTTCTTCAAGGGTCGCCTGCTCAGGTACACTTGGTGAAGGGGAAGTAGCCCTTGGTTGCTCCATAGTGGACGCCATTGGAAGAGGACCTACTTTTTGTTGGGTCTCCTTAGGAGATGGTGTCCTTGACTTCCTTGAATAAACCTTAGTTTTTTCTCCTGAACTCTCCACTTCAACAACTGGAGGGTTTGTCTCATCCTTGGAAGTCCCTTGATCTTTTCTCTTTGAAACTCTAGTTGTCCTTGCCCTTTTAGGCTCTAGAGGAATATCTTCCTTTTCTACCTTCTCAAGTTCCTCTTCCTTTGCAGACTTACCAATTCTCAAAGTTCTACTTCTTTTCTTCCCCTTTGGCTTCCTTTTCTACTCCGGCTCACTTTCCTTTGGGCCTCTGACCTTAATTTTGAAAGGTGAGCTGACTTTAGTTTTCCTTGTGGGATCATCTTCTCCGGATTCTTCTGAGGTGGACAGAGGATTCAGATTTCCCATTAAATTGAAGGTACAGGGTACCTTCTCACTTTCCAACTCCCAAATTTTATGCTTCAACCATGATGTAGTAAACTTCATAACAGGGGCCATTAGGTCTTCCAACTCAGTTACCTAATCTTCAGCCCAGTTTATCTCTCCAATTGATCTATCCTTGACAGATTCATATGCATGATCTTGCACCAAATTCCCGTCATCCTCTAACTGGTCATGGATCAACTTAACATTGTATAGCCTAATCACATCAACATGAAGCCTAGAGTACCTTTTCTTCCTCACCTCAAAATCATCTTTGATATTTGCCCAGTAATCCTCTAGGTCATCCTTGTGATGGTATTCTTTGGTGGCCTTCTTCTGCACTTCCCCGGTGATATCAAATTTTGTCCTCTTGGAGTGGAAGGAGAAACCATAAGCAACCAATTCATCCCCTGCTGCATGCGCAGATTGGATGGAAGGGCATACCTCAGCTATACCAATCTTCAAAGGGAAATCACCTCCAAACCCTGTCTTATGCTTTTCCTTTTTAACAATAGCATCAAAGTCACATATCTATCTTATAACCTCCAATAGCACAATGTGATCAGTAGGATATCTAGGCAACCTATATGGAGCAATTTGACATCCGTCAATTCTAATGTAGGAGAAGGTGGGAAACTAAATGAACCAAGCTCCATATTTCTTTATCAGCTCCTTTGCTCCATCAGAAAATCTCACATGCTCTGCATTTTGAAGCAACCTAGTGATATACATTGTAAATGCATCGTTTGCTCTTCTATAATCCTGGTGTCCTAGGTGCAATTCCGGGTATATGTCATAGACTATATCTTGTCCAAATGTCCCCTTTGGATTCAAACCCCTATATGGGTAGAATCTAGCCAACACATACATCACATAGGAAGACATGGTAAACTTCTTTGTTTCCAGGACATCTTTCATCTGTTTATCAATCACTGCACTGATGAGTCCTGCCCAATGGTAGTTAATACCTTGTTCAATTTTGTTGATCACATGGACCATCTAGTTTTCCAACACTCTGACACTCTTCAAACCGGCCACTCTACTCAATAGTGTGATCACATCATATATGTCTGATCTGAATTTGACTCTATGTAATTGCTTAGGCAGTTTGGAAAAAGTGAGACTTTGGTTTCTCCAACCAGGAATTAATCATTTGCTGGGCTTTGGTGGGCTCATCCTCATAGTAGGTTTTGGCCAAATCCATGTTCAAGGCACACACAGATGGCAAATCCGGCATGTCAAAATATTGGGCAATAGAAATGGGATTGAAATTTTCCAAGACTCTCCCTTCGGTGCTAACGACCCTCTATGTGTCAAAATCATATTTTCGTGCACATTCTAGTATCAACTCATAGCACTGGATTGCAAGAGGGAATCCTACCACATGAACCAGTCCGAACTTCATCATTCCTTTCCTCAAGACTGATAGATCCTTTTGAGCTGTTCTTGCCTTGAATTCCTCATATCTCCATGCCCCTACATTGGTGTCAGAAACCTCAGACCATACATAAGATATCTTACTATCAGGCAATGAATCTTGGTATCCAATCTCAATCTTTCTACCTCTGAAATGGAGGACCCCTCCGCATCACCTTTAGACTTTCCTGCAACAGCTTTGCTTGATTCAGCCTGTATTCACAAAAGAACCCCATAAGCACCCAATTATCATACATATTCCAATCAAAGGGTTAGCATAAAACCACATAAAGCAATTAAGATCCATCATTAATCATTAATCTTTGAAAATCCAGAAAAATGAAGCAATCCGGGAAAATGAGGTAACCCGGGAAAATGAGGTAACCCGGGAAATCTGGTTAGGGCAGAATTCAGAGAAATTCGACCCAGATGGATTCTTGCTGCCAAGACATCGTTCGTCAAATAAATCGTTAGTATGGATAAAAGGTTATGTGATCATCATGAAATTCATCCATTTAGCAGCAAGAAATCATCATTTAACATTTACTCCATTACCCCTAACATCGAAAATCGAAAAGGGACGAAACTAGGCAGGAAATCAAAAAAATCCGGACAGGCCGGATTTTCGCGGACGACTAAGAATTCCAGAACTTATTGTATTCTGCGAATACGGTAGAAACCAGGAAAATCCGGGCACGAAGAAATTCCGCGGACACCTCAGAAACCCGACGGTCGTTAACGCGCGAACAATATTAATCAGATGATCATGCAAACCTCCCTTTTGGATTCTAATGGTCTCAAAATCAATTCTAATAAGCGAACTTGGAATGCACACACGAATTTGAATTTCAAAAAACTTCCAAATGACAAATCCTTAAGGCGAAACAACGATGCCCTAAATCCAATAACCAAACCTCTGCCATGAAAATCAAGGTAAGCTCGAAGTTTCAAACACTATCCTTTAGAAAGATCAGTCTAATAGCACCAGGATCTCTCAAGATATGAGCGGGTTTGAGCTAGATGAAAGACACGAAGATCCCAATGGATCCATCGAACCTAGAAAATCTAGGCAAAACACCAAAACCCTAACCTCATAATATATAACAAACTATGCACTGACAAGACAGGACCCTAACCGAAACACCTAGCCATAGGGGTATACCCAACATTCGATTGATAAATGAAAGCATACATAGTGCGGGTGATAAAAACCAGTGAAAAGGTGGGTCAAACCCTAGTTCGACAAACGCACACCATAAAATAATCAAGGACCGACCTGAAGTGACCATCACTAGACTCGAAAGATTCAATCAAAGCATAAACAAAAGGAGGGGCCAATGAAGACTTACCATGGAATCCGAACAAGGCTCAAACTCGAGGAGGTGACTGAGAAATAGTGTGCCCTAGCAATGAAAACTCGACACCAGTGCTCCAGCAACCCACGCATAAGCAGCTCAAATCCGATAATCAAAATCTCAAGTGAAGAATCTCAAATGCCAGAGCATATAGCAAGTGAATAATGAAATCAAAATGATGCCCAAAAGCCCTTAAATCCATCCACACCCGCGCCTGAGCAAACGTACTTCGAGCATTAATGGGCGACAAGACATGCAAGGAAATCCAGAAACCCGAGCCTAAAATGGAATTCCAGAAAAAAACCAAGCCAAGCAGATAATATGGATGAACACGAATTTCGCGGATATGGCAGAAACCGAGCTTTTAACAAAGTTCAGGAATTTAACGCAGTTCAGGAAAATCCGCCCGAGCCAGAAAATCCCAGATTCGAGCAGAAACCCAGATTTCAGAAAATTAAGCAATAAACGGACAACGAACTAGGACCTGGGAAAATCCGCCAGAGCTGGAAAATCCAGGATCTGAGTCAAAACCCGAACTTAAACTAAAACCTGAGTTTAACCAATTCAAGCCTCAAGGCAAGACCAAAGCTAGTGAGACCAACATCTCAAGACCTTAAAAAAAACAAATCTCATAAAAACCAAAGGTCAAAAGACATCATGAAAAGAGGGTCCCTACTCCAAGTGGGGTGTGTGTGCAAATTGCACAACAACTACCAAGGCATCAAGGTTGAGAACAAATAGGTACCCTTTGTCTTTTGTTGTTTCTCATAGATTTAAGAATTATTTTTTTTATTGTTAATGACTATATTCAAGAAATAGAGAAATTTCAATTTGGCTCTTTGTAAACTTAGTCACATGCCCTAATATTAGGGAACTTGCATGCATATTGAAGGATTTATTATTCGTTGGATCTTTCATTCACATATTATGAGAACAAACCATATATTATAGTTGTATTTTAGTGGGTTATTACAAATTTTCCAAAACCTATGATAGTGAACTCTTTCCAATGGTAATGAATGTCTCTATTAGAAACAACTATGGTCTTTTCAATAATATAACTTGATTTTTTCCATTAATTTTGAAAAGTGATTTTTTTACAAACTAGGACACTCTCATAAACTTTAGGAAAAAAATTCAAGAATACTTTAGGTAAGTAGTACAATATTTTCCAAATTAGTATAGCTGATGATTTTTTATCAATGCTTTAATTAGAACTAGAAACTTGTCTCTTGTTGGACCCAAGACTGTTGGTCTCAAATAAAAATATTAACCAATACCTTTTAAGATAAAATTTTATGTGTTAGATTGAAAAGATAAGGAAATAGAAGTGTGTATGTTTGATTCATTCAAAATATTTAAAGTTCTAAACATAGACCACATGATTCAATCCAACTTTAGAAGTATGCTTGTATCCAACTTAACAAAAAGTAAGGAATCATATATTCTTAAATTAAAATGAATGTGTTGGTATAGTGAATATTGTAGTAGAATAGTAGAATTCTATATCAAAATTCTAGCTTGACTTTGTGTATGTATGTCACATAATTGTTGTTTTCCTATGAACTATTTTGAATTAAAATGAGATTCAATGTGTTTGTGAGTCTTTACTTCATGGAATCATTATAATTAACTCTTTTTGAAATACTCATTGTGGGTGGGTGATGTTTAGCCTTCATTATTATAGCTTGTCTTGATTAAATTCCCCAAAAGGGATTTGAGTTACAAGCTATGAAACTTGTAGAAGTATTTAGCTTGCATTGTGTTGAAACCCCATCAATTCATGAGTTGTGACATAAGATGGAATCACTCACAAATGTAACCCCCAACACTATGATGAAGTTAGAATGATCATGCTAAGGTTAACCTTTAAGTATGATCGTAACAATATTTGAACATCTAAAATTCTCTCAAGGGTCATAAGGTGGAATCGATTCCCTAAGATTTATGAATTCATAAAGGCTTAACTTGAGGTATATTCATAATTTTTATTATTATTGCAACTTTTGCTACAACTTATAAAGGATATTCACTCAACAAGTACTTTTTTCACCATGAGATGATTTGATTGTATGATTATGTATGGTGCCATATATATTATAGTTGTTAAATCATATAGGTAATTGATATATCAATTACTAGTATTGGGAAAAGTAAAACCATAAGACATTTTGTTACCATTTATCTAGCAATAAGAAAAACCCACATGCTAGAATCAAGTTTGATATAGGAGAAATAATTTATGGAAAAACACATAGGTTTGAGATAAGGGTATTACGATAGCATAGGTAAAGGGCTACAATACCCCTTAATGAATATCCTATCCTCCTCTCGAGGTGATTATTGAAATTGTAAAACTTACGACCTAGTCATAGAAAATCTTATCATTTCCCTAGCATGTGTCAGTGCACAAACTTTTAGGTTACCAAATCCATAAGCCTATACCATTATATGAGTGTTAGGGGTTTCAAACTCATGGAAACTAAATTCTAATTTATAATCAGGAAAGGAAACACTTGACCAATTTATAGAGAGTTGGTAATCACTCCTTTACTTTAAACTCAACTAGACATAAGGGGGGCTTTCCTAGAGGTATACTTAAATAGATTGATCACAACTAAATATGTGCAAGTAGACAAACATGCAATAGTACCCAGTGCATGATTGGTCCCAAAATATATCACTAGTGCATGGTAGATCGTTACTTTTACAACTAGTGCATATCCATTAGTTTATAGATTCATAGCATATCATGAGAGATAATATATCAAAATCACATATGAATATGAGTTGTGGATAAACATACACCACAAATTTTGATACCAAATAGCTAAGAATTCTTAGTTATCCATCTCAAATTGCATAAATTCATATGCAATAAATAAAAAGCTGATACAAAGATTGTAACAAATTAGAATATTATCTCATTCATCTAATCTTTAATTACATTCATACCAAAACATGTGGCAAGAGGAAACTCTAAGCTAGAATTACCACAAAAATCCATAAATGGAACCATGGAGATGTTTAAATACAAGAATTATTTACAATAGTAGCCTCCTTCTTACTTAAAAAATTATGTTCTAATGGATATTGTAGTACCCCTCCACTTTTGGCCCTTCATGACATGAATAAGTTGTTTATTTTTTATGTCATGTTGATTTTGTGATTATAACATTTAAGTTGATTTTGAAATTATGTGATAAAGTTAATATATTATGATTAGCCTTGATTATCAATTCAATTAAATTAAAATTTATTTATAAGGTAACTTAAATTATTTTGGAATTAAATAATAATTGAATATAATATGTTTGTGAAAAGGCGTTATGTGGAGATTGATTGTTAATTATTAAATTTAATAATGTGATTAAATGTTTAAATGATAAAGAAATAAATAAAGATAAATATCAATATCATTGGATTTTAATTAATCAAATGGGAAAGTAATTTAATTTTAAATTAAATAAAAAGAGAATATTTTCAAACTGAAATGTAAAAGCAAGAAAAAGATGGAAAAGCGGAGTGCATGCGCATGCATGACTCCAAACTGAAAATGGAATTGGAAACTTGTTACCTTTATTGATTTTTATGTTCAAAAACTCAACTTTTATTTGGATTTTTATATTGAGGGGTTTTTAGAGAAATTGAAAAACAGAGAGAAAGTTGTTTTTAGGAGTTTTCCAAATAATATTTTTTTTGCTCTACAATTGTTTTTCTTTGTCAAATTAAAATATTACAGCTTTGAGTAGATTGGAAATTGTTTTACGAAAGGGATTAAATTCAGAAGGTGATCAAGTATTGAGAAGGATTTGTGGCTATGATAGAATTATTCTCGGCATCAATCTTCAAGTTGTGCCATTCGTTCTAACTAGGTTTTACTTATTCAAATTTAAATGAATAATGTATTGTACTACTTGGCCTGAAAATGAGACATTGATTTATTAGTTATTGTCTAATTCTTGATCGGGAACCATTAAAAGAAAACTATATTCGAAGTTCTCATCTTTTCTTTTGCATCTTCCTACTTCGGGATATAACCCCTTGTTGCATTTGGTTTTGTGCTTTTTGTTGCCTTCTATTTAGGAATCGGTGCACATTAATAACATGGAAATCATTAGTTCATACCTTGCTAGTTTTGATTTTAGGTTTGGTTCCAGACTCGATCTCTTTCCCAAATAATTTCCACCAATCATGATTATCATGTCTTTCCTGTGAATGAAGAAATTTATGTCAACAAACCACTTACCTCCTTATCGTGTCTCACAATAATAAGCATTATTTCAAATAGTTTACATATGTTATCTGACCTCCATTGCAAAACACCAATTTTGTACATATTCGGCCATCCATAGGATGTCATTTCACACTTGCCAGTTGTGATTTTGAAAGCCCCTTTTATGATCAAGCTTCTGTAGCAACTTTTATTTAGCACTCTTCTTGCATCTAATAAGGTAATATTTATATGCGAGTCCCTTCCAGATTGACGGAGTTTGAGTTTGATTGTCTTGATAAGCTTTCATTCTTTCTCCCATATTAGTTGATTCATAGTGGAATATCTTTGAATAGGGATCTTTGTCGCTGTATGGAGATTCCCTCTCATTTATCCCTTCACTTGTACCTTGGTCTGGTAATACCTTTTTAGCCATGGCATGACACAACATTATATTTTCTAAAGGTTACATTTTTTGCATATTTCGAGTCCCTTTATTTGCACTACCTTTAGGTTATGCATCGTTGCCTTTTATTCAAGCCTTCTGTTGGAAAATTAAATGCTCCTAAGCCTCTTCCCGTCCACCTACCTGTCAGGAGCATTTGATGCTTGCAACTGAAAGATTATTTTTGGGGATTTCCTTCCCACTTGCTCCTGACGTGCACCTAAAGACTACAAAAGAAGTAAATGAAGTTAGGAATTTTTGAATTCCAATTCAATGTTGGTAGGTGAATTTGAAATCGAGAGGGAACGAGTTGTAAGACAAAAATAATGAAGGCAGGTTGTTCTGTTAGGGTAGAGAAGAGTCAGTTAGTTGAGAAGTTAAATTTTTTTGGAGAAGTTGATTTTTTGTGCAGCAGCAGACTGTAGACAAAGAATTTTTTTTCTGTGTGAGCTTATGAAAGCTCCTGAACAGCAACAGCTGTATGTTTTGTGTGTGAGTAGAGATTGCTCCTTAAGAGCTCTGCGTAGCTTAGTCCAATGAGCTCCTAGTAGCTCCTGAAGTTATCTGAAGTTGGTTGAGCAGTTGTTTGCTCCCAACAGATTGTGATTTGTAGCTTAGAGTTAGCTTTCAGTAGTTTAAGTTTTATCTTTTCAGTATTGTTCATTTCTAGTTATTGAATAGAAAGCAAAGTTGCATGTCTCTAAGTTTATTCCACTTTTTTTTTTGAGTATTTATAGTTTGACTAGAAAACATAGTAGCAGCTCTGTGTTTTCTATGCAATCAAAAATCCTGACATGGTATCAGAGCCATAGGCCCCATTTCCTTGTGAGTTAGGGCATTTGTTTTATCTGGGTATTGAGTTTATTATGAAGGAGACATGGCTGGAGATGAAGGAAAGAGCTGGTAGCAACCACCGTCCTTTAATGGACATAACTATGATGTTTGGGTGAAGAAGATGAAGACCATTATGGTCGCAAATGATTTGTGGGAGTTTGTGGTTAGTGGTTTCAATGATGTAACTGACCTAGTAGCATATGTTGTGCTCACAAACAACCAAAAAAACTAGTTGAAGGAGTTGAGGAGGAAAGATGCTAAGACATTGAGTTTGATAGAAGCAGCCTTGATAGAGGCCATTTTTCCCATAATAGCAGCAACTAACTATGTAAAGGAAGCTTGGGAAATCCTCCAAACTTGTTACAAAGGGACTGACAAGGTCAGATTGGTGAAGCTCCAGATGCTTTGAAGAGAGTTTGAGACTCTTGAGATGAAGGACAGTGAGTCCATTATTGTTTTCCACACAAGACTCTCCGGTTTGATAAACTAGTTGAGATTAAATGCTAAGATCATTGATGATTAGAGGATTGTGGAGAAAGTCCTTAGGAGCCTACCCATGAAGTTTGATGTAGTGGTGATTTCCATTGAAGAGGAAAAGGATCTCACAATGTTGTTTGTTGATGAGTTGACGGGTTCTCTGCAAACCCACGAGCAGCACCTAAATAGGTCTACAAGTTCCTCCCAAAAGCAATATTTTAAAGCTCAGTCAAATGCAAGAGGAAGGGGGAGAGGCAGAAACAACTCCAAACGTGGTAGAGGGAGATCTGGACATGGTAATGCTGGAGAAGAAAGCTCGGTGTGAGCAAATAGCCAAGAGGGAGTGAGCAGCTCTCAGAGCAGCTCCCGAAGAGGCAAGAAGAACAACAATTAAAATATGAAGAGTGACAAAAGCAATGTAGAATGCTACTACTATCATAAGTTTGGGCATTATGCGAGTGAATGTTGGACCAAGCAAAGAGATCAGTTAAAAAAAAATGTGAATGTGGCTAATTCGAATGTGGCTGAAGGAAACCAGTCCACAACCTTCATCATGTGCAACATTGGCGAAGAAGGCAGCCCCGAAGTCTAGTATTTGGACAACGGTTGTAGCAACCACATGAGTGGTAATGAAAGTATTTTTTCTTTCATTGATAAAAATGTTAAGTCTGAAATAAGAATGGGGAACAATGGAGTAGTTCCTGTTGTTGAAAGAGGATCTATTATGATCAGCAACAAGCAAGGTGAGAAGAAGGAGATACATAATGTATTTCTTGCTACTGGGTTAAAACATAACCTCATGAGTGTTGGTCAGCTAATCCAAAATGGATACAAAGTTCAGATGGAGAAGGGTCAATACAACATTTATGACAAGAATGAGAGGACGAAGTTGTTTGCAGCAGTCCAAATGACAAAGAACTGGATGTTTCCGTTGAAGATTGAGACATGTTTCTCATCCCAATCTGTTGCTGCACCTCTCAAGAATGGAGAATGTACAAAAATACATCATGTAGCACTCAAGAGCACCATTCAAGATCCATCCAAGCTGTGAAATCTTAGGTATGGACATTTAGGCTATGCTGGTTTGAGTCTTTTGTCCAAGAACAAAATGATTGATGGTTTGCCAAGGATAGTAGAGCCTAATGTTAGATGTGAGACTTGCATTTTGGGCAAGCAACATAGGCATCCCTTCCAATCGGGCAACTCTACAAAGGCAAGAGCACCATTGGAGCTGGTGCATATGGATTTGGTAGGCCCTATGCAAATCATTTTTGTTGGTAAAAACAGATTTTTTATGACTTTCATTGATGATTATAGCCGTAAGACATGGGTCTATTTTTTGCAACATAAATCTAAAGATTTTGATAAGTTCTTGTTTTTTAAGGCCCAAACTGAAAAGGAGAGTGGACACATTATCAAGGTCCTAAGGTCAGATAGAGGAGGAGAGTATACCTCTAATTTGTTTGTGAATTTTTCCAAGCAAAATGGCATTAAGAAGGAGCTAAAAACCAGTTATACTCCACAGCAAAATGGAGTGGCTAAAAGAAAGAATCAAACCATTGTGGAGATGGCAAGGAGCATGATGAAAGAAAAATGACTCCCGACTGAATATTGGGGAGAGGTTGTAGCAACAACTGTTTATCTGATTAATAGAAGTCCAACAAAGGCAGTTCATGACAAGATACCTCAAGAGGCATGGACAAGATGCAAGTGGATGGTTGAACACTTGAGAGTGTTTGGGTGTGTAGCATATGCACACATTCCTAAGGAAAAGAGGAAGAAATTGGATAACAAGGGTGAAAAATGTACTTTCATAGGCTATAGTGAAGAGTCCAAAGCCTATCGGCTATATAATCCGGTTACCAAAAAGATAGTCATTAGTAGGGACGTGGAGTTCCTAGAAGACAAGTCATGGGATGGAGTGGTAGATTCTGACAGCATAGAACCGCTCTTGACAGCTCCTGAAGAAGCAAAAACTAAACATGAAATTCAACAAGATGAGTCAGCAGAGGCTCTTGAAAGCGTCAGACGAGCTCCTGGAGAGCTCCTGAGAGCTCCTGAAAGCTCTCGACGGCTCCTGATGGCTCTTGGAGTTGGAAGAAAGTTAGGCAGTCTGTCATAGTCAGCCAGAGGATTGGCTCCTAAAGGTACCATTCAAGCTCCTAAAATCCCCGTAAGAGCTCCTGAAAGCTCTCGACAGCTCCTAAACTTGCTTGTTCAACACAACAACAATAGTAGTGAAACTTTAGAACCACCTCTCGCCTCCCTAATGCCAAATAAGACCAAGAGTCTATGAGAGATCTACCAGAATGAAAGGTATGATGAAGAATTTGATGAGAATGTGAATTTTGCATTATTTTCTCATGGTGATCCAGTTTATTTTGAAGAAGCTCTAAAAGAGGAGAAATTGTGTGAGTCCATGGATGAGGAGATAGATGCAATAGAGAGGAACAAAACATGGGAGTAAACATATTTTCCCCCCAACAAGCAAGTTATTGGGGTGAAATGGGTGTACAAGACTAAGTGCAACACCGAAGGAAGGATAGACCGGCATAAGGAAAGATTAGTTGTCAAGGGGTACAAACAACAGTTTGGGAGAGATTACAATGAGACATTTGCACCTATTGTAAGGATGGAAATTGTGTGGGCAGTCATAGCAATCGAAGCCCAACACATGTGGAAGGTATTTCAAATGGATGTGAAGTTCACCTTCCTAAATGGATTGTTGAAAGAAGAGGTTTATGCGGAGCAACCATTCGGATATGAAGTTCTGGGTCAAGAACACAAGGTGTATAGGCTGAAGAAAGCTTCATGGGAATGGTACAACAGGATTGACTCATATTTGGTGAGCAATGGCTTTAGAAAAAGTGATGGTGAACCCATTCTTTACATCAAGGTAGAAAATGGTAAGGTTTTGATTGTTGTCTTGTATGTTGATGATTTAGTTTTTACTAGGGATGATGATTTCCTCATTGCTGATTTTAAAGAGGCCATGAAAAGAGAGTTTGAAATGACAGATTTAGGTCTCTTGAGATATTTTCTAGGCATAGAAGTAAAAAAAAAATGCATGATGGTATATTTATCTCTCAAGAAAAATATGCAAATGAGATCTTGAAGAGATTTAGGATGCTTGAAAGCAAGCCTGCCCCAACACCAACAACCATAGGTCTGAAGTTGAGCAAGGAAGATTGCAACAACAATGTGGATCCGACCATGTTTAAGATTTTGGTTGGAAGCTTAATGTATTTAACATCAACTAGGCCTGATATAATGCACAGTGTGAGTCTTATTTCTAGGTTTATGGAGACTCCATGAGACACCCATTGGTAAGTGGGTAAAAGAATCCTGAGGTATGTGTATGGAACCAAAGGATATGGCATTTTGTACACAACAAAAAATGAATTTGGGCTGGTTGGATACACGAATAGTGATTGGGCAGTAAGTTTGGATGATAGGAAGAGCACATCAGGCTATGTGTTTCATTTGGGTTCAAGAGTCATTTCATGGGCTTCCAAGAAACAACCCATCATTTCCCTATTGAAAGCAGAGGCTGAGTATATACCAACAAATGCAACAACATGTCAAACTATTTGGCTGAGAAGAATCTTGGTAGATTTGAGAGAAGAACAAGAGAATGGAACAGTGATCTTTTGTGACAATGTTGCATTGATAGCTTTGATGAAAAATCCTGTGTTTCATGGAAGAATCAAGCACATTGAAATCATGTATCATTTTATTAGATAACTAGTTGAGAATGGTGAAATTAAAATGGCATTTTGCAGGTCTAAGTAGCAGCTAGCAGACATATTCACCAAGCCTTTCAGCAAGGACAGTTTTGAGCGCCTGAGAACCAGTTTGGGCGTTGTTGATTTGGATAGATTTGATCCTATTGTTGGCTCAGGATCAAGGGGGAGTGTTGGAAAATTAAATTCTCTTGAGCCTCTCCCTGTCCACTTATCTATTAAGAGCATTTGATGCCTACAACTGAAAGATTGTTTTTGGGGATTGCCTTCCCACTTGCTCCTGACGTGCACCTGAAGACTGCAGAAGAAGTAAATGAAGCTAGGAATTTTTGAATTCCAATTCAATATTGGTAGGTGAATTCAAAATTGAGAGGGAATGAGTTGTAAGACAAAAATAATGAAGGAAGGTTGTTCTGTTAGGGTAGAGAAGAGTCAGTCAGTTGAGAAGTTAATTTTTTTTTTGGAGAAGTTGATTTTCTGTGTAGCAGCAGACTGCAGACAGAGAATGTTTTTCTGTGTGAGCTTCTAAAAGCTCTTGAATAGTAGCAGCTGTATGTTCTATGTGTGAGAAGAGATTGCTCCTTAATAGCTCTGCGTAGCTCAGTCCAGTGAGCTCCTAGTAGCTCCTAAAGTTATTTGAAGTTGGTCGTGCAGTTGTTTGCTCCCAGCAGATTGTGATTTGTAGCTTAGAGTTAGCTTTCAGTAGTTTAAGTTTTATCTTTCCTGTATTGTTCATTTCTAGTTATTGAATAGAAAGCAAAGTTGCATGTCTCCAAGTTTATTCCGCATTTTTTTTTTTTGAGTATTTCCAGTTTGACTGGAAAACAGAGCAGTAGCTCTGTGTTTTCTGTGCAATCAGAAATCCTGACACCTTCCTCTCTGTAGTCAAATTTTTTGGTGCATGCTTAGTTGACTCACCGTATAGTGTACCTTCTATCGCATAGAATATCATTCTGGATGATTAGAATTTTATCAGTGATGTATGGATCAAATCATCTCTCATTTAGGGGTCCAATGGAATATTTGCAGAAATGAAAATCGGCTTTCATAAGTATTTTAAGGCACTCGAGTTTCAGTAGTTGACATGTATGATTCTCTAGTGAGGGCATTGGAGTAGGTATACATACATACATACATACATATATATATATATATTCTTGCATGCATGTGTATTTTTATTAGTGGCATCACCACTCAGTATCTCCATGTGGTTAAAATTGCATTCATTCACCAAGCCATTGTCTTCCATCTTGCACACCTCTCTCTTCTTCTCTTGGGTTTTTGTATGCTCTCGGAGGTTTTCTCAAGCTTCAAGATTGTTATGCATTTTGCAAGGTGTGTTGTATGTTCATCATTCTCCATGCACTATGTGTGCCTCCCTTTGATGTTAGGAAGAAGAATTAGGAATTCACTCCTTGTTGTCTTGTGCGTAATGTTCTTTTATCAATACACTATGATTATGGTCGTTGTCCAAGCTCTGGTAATCATCCTTGTCTATGACTTCCTTCATTGAATGGGTATGTTGTCTTAATGATATTAGCGTGTATCTGGAAATACCCAATCGCCCTCTTCTACCAAGCTGATTTCTCCAGCTTTGCACATGTTTCTCAGGTTTGAGGATGTGATCTGTCTTCTCCATGAAAAGGGTGTACTTTTATTAGCTTTTAGTCCAATTACATAGAGTATTCATTTATGGTTATAATAGGATGGTTACTTTTGTTTCATAAGAACTATAGAGAATCGTATTTGATAGTTATTTTCTTGGCTTGGTATTCGCTAACCAGTATGCTATGTAATTCGATGAGAATGCTTTCGAGATAAATATATATATACACTCATTTGTGTTTGATTTGATATGGATGTTTGTATATGGGATGCTAACTAAGTTATGGGTCGAAATATTGCATTAAGATCTGCATTTTTTTATAGTATATATATATATATATATATAAAGGTATGTATAGTCCGTATAAATGTGTTTGCACATTTATTAGAATTAAAAGTAGAAGCTTCCTTTTATTTTTATTTATTAATAAATTTGTAGTATATATATATACATATAAATATATCTCACGATTATGGGATATATATATATATATAATCCTATAGGTATAGTTATTAATTACGCATGAAATAGAAAAGGAGATAAAATTGGAGGATTTGATTGCATAAATTGAACTAGATTTTTTCTTTAAGACGGTTATTTTATTATAGTTCTCTGGACTATGCATTCTTTAAACCGGTAGAAGTTGGGAATGTTTTAATATATATGAAGGACTACTCACAAATGTATCTTGTTTCATATTAAGTTAGAAACATTTGGAAATATGTGGTTGTTCTATTGTTGAATTTAAAATTGTATATAACTTGTATAGTAATTTGTACAACATCTATTATGGAATTTTAATTTTAATTTTCCGTTATTATTGTATTATGTAATATATATATATACACATTTATTCACTTGAAATCATGGATTGATATGTAAGTGTACTCATATATGTAATAGGTATGTTTGATTATTAATTCTATAATTATAAGCAACTGATTAAGTAGATTAATTTACGTATAAGAATTTGAATGGGAATGTTGTTACTTTAGATATCTATAGTATTGGAGTTTAATTGAGTAATTAGTCTTGAGGTAAGTAATAATGTTTTGACAAGGTTATAGATAATGATAATTGGATAATTGGAGGGTTTAGTTAAATGTTTGTAATTGATAATATTTTAAAAGATGGTTTTGTTGTATTCTTAAATAGTGGAATTATACATTAGAGTTATCGTTATGTTTGAAAATGGTAAAGTATTGTGTTTGGTTGATATCGAATTGGATTTGTGGTTTATTGTGTTATGGAATATATCATGGTTGCTTTGATTGTAGGTTCATATTGATTAGTGGATTGTTATTTGAGTTGAGTTGTGAATCAAATGATTGCTCTTGCTATTGTGGTTGTTGATTTTTTTAAAAGTTGTTTATTAGCCAAACATTTAGTTTGTTAGGGTATTATGTGAGGATAAAATTGAGGTCTCCCTTGGATGCCCTATTGGTTGATTTATTGTTGGTAATTATGGTTGATTTTGGATTAAATTAATTATGTTAGCTTTGATTGAGTTTCAAGATCTCGTTATGATGTTGTTACTCTTATTCTACACTTGTCATTTTGTGATTGTAGATTTTATATAGTCACTTTGTTGTTCCATGATGTGAGTCTTTCTCCTATGTTAATTTTGAATGAGGAGACTTTATGTGAAGACTTTCTTGCAGTCATGTTTTGAATGGTTGAGAACCCGTAGTGATTGAGTTACCCTCATTTGGGAGGTTATGGATATATGGCTTTTTAGGCTTCTAGAGGAAATGGGGAAACTTTCTTTATGTTGGATTTCTATGGTTGGATCTTTGTGAATCATTTGTTCTTATTTCTAATTTTGAGCTCTTGTGGGTGTTACCTTGTATCATGGTCTAGCCTTTGTCGTGGCTTTGAGCGAGAAGGTTCATGCCTCACTTATGTACTTGGTTTTTATGATTTTAGTGCTTATGTGATTTGGTACACCCCTTGATGTTATTAGGTTTATTTTTAGTGCTACTAGGGAGAGTGGCTCTTCATGGGGGCCGACACACAAAGAGGCAACATGGGTAACTTATCGAAGAGTTTGTTTAATAAGTGATAACCTAATAAAATTAACTAGTTGGTTTGGGTAGGTACACACTAAATAAGATAAGATGCCTTTCCCATGCCATTAGTGATTTCGCAAACTAAGGGTGGGTTGTCAGAAAGATCACTACCTTGTTCTCATGAAAGGTTAGTGGTCCTGCATGTGTCACCCTATGGGGTCAACACCTAGTGAGAGGTAGCCAAGGTAACTATAGATGGGGGTCGACGCCTAGTGAGAGGCATCCTGGGTAACCCATGCTAGGGTCATGTGATGACACTCTTCTATAGTATCCCTTGTTATTCTTTTGCCTTTGTGAGCCTCTGGAAGTAGTCGTTTGATGTAGTTGTTAATTATTTTTATTGTTACTCTTGTTTGTTGAGTCTTGTAGCCTTTTCGCTTGTCTGTTATTTGTCATGGGACTTTCTTGTGATCTCCTAGCATGGGGGGTGGGCCTTTCGAACAACATAGTCGAGTGGAATGTTTTATGCACCCCATTAGGTCCCCAACCAGAGTTCGCGAAGTGTAGAGTTGGTACCAATTCAGAGAATCCAAAGCTTCACCACATTCCAATTGTATCATGTTCATTTTTGTATTACTCTTGTTATTGATGTATCATTCCCACTTTGAGTGGGGAAGCATTGTTGCACTTTTGTAAACCTGAAATGATGTAATTTTATATTGATGTATATGTATATTCTTATTTGATCAATGTAATGTATATATACTCTTGATTATATTATGTGTTCACTTTTGGTTTTTATCATTGATGTAATGTAATGGATGTATGAACATTGTTTACTTATCCTATATAATGGTTTTATAATGTAATCTTGTGATGTGGTAATCGTCGTTATGGGATATGGGATTTATGTTTAGTAATGTAGTCACGTGTACCCCAGAGGACATAGATAGATATTGTAAATGTATAATTGTTTTTCTAGTATTGTATATTAATGCACATCTTATGTTAGTTACTTTTTTAAAAAAAATTGTGCTATAAATTGTTAGTCTTTAGTTGGTTTTAGTTGTCCTTTAGGGTTTGCGTGGCAGGGCATTACAACTTGGTATCAGAGCTAGGTTATCAAACACTGGGTACTCTAGGCTAATTGAGCCCATTATGTTAAGCTTGCATTCAGACTCTTGAGTTTATGTTTTCACCCTTTTTTCATTCTCGCTTAGCAATCCGAGTTTCTCCATAGATGGTGTTGGTTCAATGGTGCAAAAAACTGGTGGAAAGGATAGGACCCTCAGTGTAGTGCGTAGTGCACTGATATTCTTCCTACTAGAGATGCATTATGGACCTTTGTGTTGTCTCGTGTTTTGACTTCCAGAGATGAAAATATGTGTGTATGTGAAGAATGTGTATGTAAACCTGGGAATTAGTGCTTATGAAATGATAAATGGTGTGCCTTGCTTTTGAACTGGCATATAATTATGGTCATGGGTCACTTATGTTATGAAATTTTGTGGTGTATGCCGGATAAAGTGGTATGTTTATAAGTCATTATATGGGGGAAATTCAATGGAAAATGTGTGATTTAAGTACTTAAAAATGTTGTGTATATTTGAAGCTTAGGGTTCAACTCTAGGCCTAGGAGACCTCAGTGGTCGAAATTAGGTTTAGTTGACCCTTCGACTTGATTTTAAGTTTAATGAACCTGATTTGAATGCAGGCATGGGAAGGTCAAAGTATGGAAAGAAGAAGGGCACTACAAAAAATCCCTATGATTAGCTCCCTTTTTTCTTTGTTTTTTGCTTCCACCCATTGTTTTAATGTATTTTCTCTATTTTTTGGGAAAATTCGGTGCTATTTTTTGGGATGACACTATTTCTGGCATCTTTTGTGCCAACCAGATCAAGTCGATGCTAAATTTGATGAGAATTGGCACTGAAATTAGCATCATAATTACCACCAATATTAGTGCTACCATTAATGCCCATTGTTATGCCCTTATGAATGCCTAGATTAGCGCCAAGAAAGATGCCCTGTGTAACACCCAGATTAGAGCCTAAATTAGCAACCAGAATAGTGTCTATGTTAGCACCCATACTAGTGCCTTAAGTAGTGCCTATTTAGCGCCTACTGTAAAGTATTTTGGTGCCTACTTTAGCATCAAATGTAGTGCCTAATTGTTATGATCTAGCAGGAATTAAGGGTGTTAGAACAAAAAATTCTTCCCTAATATTCACTACCCTTTAATTGCTTGCCTACATTTCACTTGCATCAAAAGATCTATTGCCTCTGATTTTTCATTGTATTTAACATGAAATGTAACAATTTGTGTGACAAGATCCATATTGTCACTACATTACTTTGTGTAGATTAAGGGTTGAGGGTTGATGGATTAAGGGTTGAGGGTTAAGGGTAGTTTAATGCACAGGGTAGAGGGTGTAAGGGTTTAGGGTTGAAGGGTTGAGGGTTCAGGCCTATTTAAGGTTGAGGGTAGAGGGTTGAGGGTATATGGTTCAAGGATTAGGGTTGAGGGTCCAATGTATAGGGTAAAGGGTATAGGGTATAGGGTTTAAGGGTACTTGAGGGTAGAGGGTAGAGGGTACCTGAGGGTTTAATGGTTTACGGGTTTAAGGGTTGAGGGATTAGGATTGAGGGATTAATAGGGTCGACAAGGGTAGAGGGTATTGGGGCATTAAGGGTAGAGGGACGTAGATGGTTTAACAGTTTAGGGTATTGGGTTGAGGGATTAGGGTTGAGGGTATAGGGTAGAGAGGGAGGGTTGGGTTAAGGGTTGAGGTATTAAGGGTTGAGGGTTGAGAATTGAGGGTTGAGGGCGATTTAATGTATACTAGGGTAGAGGGTAGAGTTGGTAGAGGGTGTAAGGGTTTAGGGTTTAAGGGTTGAGGCCAGTGGAGGGTAGAGGGTTGAGGGTATATCGTTCAAGGATTAGGGTTGAGGGTCCAATGTATAGGGTAGAGGGTATAGGGGTTGAGGGATTAGGGTTTGGCTAGGGTAGATTAGAGGGTAGAGGTCGCTAGAGGCCGGTTGAGGGTTAATATTTGAGGGTTGAGGGATTAAGGGTTGAGGGTTGACGGATTAGGGTAGAGATTTTAGTAATTGGGTTTAGGGTATTGGGTTGAGGGTATAGGGTTGAGGGATTATGGTTGAGGGTAGAGGGTAGAAGGTTTAAGGCTAGTTTAGGGTTTAAGGGTTTAGGGTTGAGGGATGTTAAGGGTTGAGGCTGGTAGAGGGTTTAGGGTATAGCTAAGACATTTGAGGGTATAATATGGTTGAAGGTCAATTAGGGTTGAGGTTCCAATGTAGAGGGTAAAGGGACGTAGAGGGTGTAAGGATACTTTTGGGTTTAAGGGTTGGATTGAGGGTTTAAGGTTGAGAGTAGAGAGTTGAGGGTATAATATGGTTCAAGGAATATTAGGGTTACATTGAGGTTCCTTTAATGTATAGAGGGAATAGGGGTTGAGGAATTAGGGTTTAAGGGTACTTGCAGAGGGTTGAGGGTAGAGGGTAGAGGGTCAAGGGTTCAAGGGTTGAGGGATTAAGGGTTGAGGGTTGAGGGATTAGGGTAGAGAGTAATTTACTTGGGTTTAAGGGTTGAGGGATTACTAGGGTTGAGAGATTAGGGTCGAGGGTATAAGAGGGTATTGGGTTGAGGGTAGAGGGACATAGAGGGTTTAACGTCGGTTTAGGGTTTAGGGTATAAGAGGGTAGAAGGTTTAAGGCCGATTTAGGGTACTTATAAAGGGTTTAGGGTTGAGGGACGTTATTAAGGGTTGAGGGTAGAAGGTTGAGGGTAGAGGGTTTAGGGTATAGCTAGGACGTTTGAGGGTATAATATGGTTGATGGTCGATTAGGGTTGAGGTTCCAATGTAGAGGGTAGAGGGTATAGGGGTTAAGGGTTTAGGGTTTAAGGGTTGAGGGTTGATAGATTAATAAGGCTAGTTGAGGGTTGAGGATTTAATATATAGGGTAGATTAGAGGGTAAAGGGTAGAGGGTTTAAGCTAGTTGAGGGTAGAGGGTTGAGGGTATATATGGTTGAGGGATTAGGGTTGAGGGTCTAATATTGTATAGGCTAGTAGAGGGTAGAGGGGTTGAGGGAACATATATGGTTGAGGGATTAGGGTTGAGGGTACAATGTATAGAGTTTATGAGGGATTAGGGTTTAACTAGGGTTGAGGGTTAATGAGGGTTAATTAAGGGTTTAATAATGTATTTTTCTATAATTTTTTGAAAAAGTTGGTGCTATTTATCAAGATGACGCTATATATTTTACGTCGAAGGTGTATCCTATTTGAAGAAGACAAACCTTAAACTGCCAATCGATGGTTGATATCAAACTGCCGAACCTTGAAACTATTTGGTCCATTGATACCCTTTTCTTGATTTTATCACATTATAATAATACTTTACTTGCAAAAGTTTGCCTTGTGCTGCATAATATCTTATACGGATTGCATAAAATTTATTTATGCCCCATGCTGCATAATATTTGCTACCATGTGTGGTTAAAGTATTTTTATTCTACTTTTTTACAAGCATGTAAATATTATTTGTTTTGCGAGCCCTAAATTACCAAGCGCCAGATGAAATTATTTTTTATTCTACTAAATTGACTAAATTCTATTGTTTTACTCCTTGCTTGGTAATTTACAAACCACTTCGCTAACAAAATACTCTATCCATTTTAAAATTTTGAATAGGTTAATTGAACATTTAGTAATTATAATTTTTTTAGATAATATTAGTTGAGCTTTTTTTTAATTTTAAAACTGTTTAAATAATGAGAATGCATTATAATGTACATTCTTTTTGCATATACATATTGTTTTTGTTTAGTATTTAATTAATTATAAGCACTTTTATTATTTTTATTTTATTTTCCATTTTAAACTTTAGAATTAGTAAGTATAATTTTTTTTTTTAATTTTTTTTTATACGTAAGACTATATTTAAACAAAAAGCAATATATATTAAACAATATTTATTTATTAAAAAAAAAAACACAAAAATTATTTAAAAATAACATAGCGATAGTCTTATCTTTATCAAAAACAAAAGAATAATATATATTTATTTAAAAAAAAGAAAAAGCATGAAATAATTATTTAAAAAAATCCACCATCACATTCTTGTCCTTATTTATCCATTTAACATTATCCAAATTGTTAAGTTTCTACTTTAATTGAATAAATCAATTTAGATAATTCTCTCCAATTGATAATTTGATTAATAATATTTATTTATTTAAAAAAATCAAAAATCAAAAGACATATTAGAAATATTTATTTAAAAAATATATATCTCGATAGATTAATATTTAAGATATATATACTAGTTATATATTAGATTTAATCAAAAGAATATAAGCGTTTGCGAGGCATGAATTTCTTTCACTTTGAACCAGGCCCAAAAAACCATCCAATACATTCGACCAACACAAAAAGGAGATAAAATTTCAATTTCAACAGAGCATTGACCAAACCCAAAAAACTCCAGACATTTAGTACCACCACACAACTAACGCATTCAACAAACAAAATAGGAACCCACCCAACCACACGTTACACAAAACCATTTAATTTTGTGAAGGAATCAAAGTCCTCTATCCACTCGTCAACATCATCTGTTTCCATTAAACCAAGCAACTTCTTGAGGTACACCACAACCATGGTCATGATCATCTTGTGTCACACAAGAGCCATCCCACTCAAATCCAGAAGAAAAGGATAGAATTTCACGGCTTTGTCGTCCGTCTTTGATAAAAGGCGCTCCAAGTCTAAAGGTCGTGGAATTCTAGTGCCAATTAATGCCCACTTTAGTACCACCTCCAGGCCCCCTAACAGGTCCTTCCTGAACAAGCAAACCATCAACTCCTTCACCACCCCTTTGGGACTTGATTATCAAGCAAGGAGGCCAAAAAACACAAAGAGATATGTGTGTTATCTCAACTGTAATCATTCCTCTCAAGATGTCCCCTAGCCAGAACCATTTTAACCACAACCATAGTGAGGGAATCATTATAGGTCAAAATTATTTTTAATCTTTGGTCTGTTACCTCCCTAAAGGTTGCTTGCCACTCCATCTCAATCAGAGAAATCGGGGTGTTCACACCAAACCAAACCAACCCCTCCGTCGAGACTGGAATAACAACCTTTGATCACCCAACCATTGATCGCTCTGCCATTAGAGACTGCTAACGAATATAGAAACCTTGCAAATGAAACCAACTGTCCTGACCATAAACAAAACCACAAACCAAAATGAATTTTAAGATGCTTCACATATGCCACCTGCTTGTTTAAATAAATACCACATGCTCCAATCCTATTCACCACCACACGAGCAAAGCATCCTTTCTTGGTCTATCATGTTGTCCTTCTGCCAACATTTTCATCCTACAACTACAACTCAAAGAGCAAGGCAATGATGATAATTGTTTTTCCTGTAATTGGGAATTTAATGTACATTATTTATTTAGTACAATCATCATCACCGTATCAGTGAGACTGCAATCCTTCTTCCACCAATATCCACCTTTTCTACTGATGAACAAATTTCCTTCGGTCTATCAGTAGAATGCTAGAATATATTACCCCGATACACATTAATTTCTTTGATATATTTTAACTCTTGATAAACTGTGATTATATTGGGCCATCGGGGGAAAGAAAACATTCATTTTGTTGATGTTCATGAGTTACAATGATGTGATTACTAGGTTATGAACTAATTTCATCGGGTCATCGGCGAGGCTATGATAGGGGCTTGACTGATGAGGCATTGTTAGGTTGATAGTGCTAATTTTTATTTAGGAACAGGGAAAGATTATGGAGTCTCAAACTCATTTATGGGTATGTCAATTTGGCAATGTGGGCTACAAAATGGATCTTGTCACACAAATTTCAACAATTTGTGTTGATCATAAAATTAAAATGTGATGAATTTCTATGAAATGTGGAGGATAGGTGGGTGGAGGCTATTGAAAAATGTGATATTTTTTAGTTCTAACAGGATTAAGGTTTGAGGGTTGAGGGATTAGTGTAGAGAGTTTACTTGGGTTTAAGAATTTAAGGGTTGAGGGATTAGAGTTGAGGGATTACTAGGGTTGACTAGGGTTGAGGGTATTGGGGTGTTGAGGGTAGAGGGATGTAGAGGTTTTAATGGTTTAGGGTTTAGGGTATTGGGTTGAGGGTATAGGGTTGAGGGATTAGGGTTGAGCGTATAGGGTTCAAGAATTAGGGTGTAGAGGGAGGGATGGATTAGGGGTTGAGGTTTGAGAATTGAGGGTTAAGGGCGGTTTAATGTATAGGCTAGAGGATTAGGGGTTTAAGGTTGAGGGTAGAGGGTTGAGGGATGTATATGGTTCAGGGTATTGGGTTGAGGGTATAGGGTTGAGAGATTATGGTAGAGAGGGAGGGATGGATTAAGGGTGGTTTAATGTATAGGGTAGAGGGTAGAGGGTTTAAGGTTGAGAGTAGAGGGTTGAGGGACGTATATGGTTTAAGGATTAGGATTTAGGGTCCAATGTATAGGGTAGAGGGTATAAGGGTTAATGAGGGATTAGGTTTTAAGGGAAATTGAGGGTTGAGGGTAGAGGGTAGAGGGTACTTGAGGGTTTAAGGGTTGAGGGATTAGGGCCGAGGGATTACTAGGTTGGTTAACTAGGGTAGAGGGTATTGGGATGTTGAGGGTAGAGGGATGTAGAGGGTTTAACAGTTTAGGGTTTAAAGTATTGGGTTGAGGGTATAGGGTTGAGGGATTAGCGTAGAGAGGGAGGGATGGATTAAGGGTTGAGGGTAGAGGGTTGAGGGTGGTTTAATGTATACTAGGGTAGAGGGTAGAGTTGGTAGAGGGTGCATGTAAGGGTTTACGGTTTAACTAGGTTTGAGGGTATATGGTTCAAGGATTAGGGTTGAGGGTCCAATGTATAGGGTAGAGGGTATAGGGGTTGAGGGATTAGGGTTAATTAAGTGTATTTGAGGGTTGAAGGTAGAGGGTAGAGTGTAGAGGGTTTAAGGGTTGAGGGATTAAGGGTTGAGGGTTGAGGGATTAGGATAGAGAGTAATTTACTTGGGTTTAGGGTTGAGGTTCCAATGTAGAGGGTAGATGGTATAGGGGTTTACTAGGGTTTAGGGTTTAAGGGTTGAGGATTGAGGGATTAAGGGTTGAGGCTGATATATGGTTGAGGGATTAGGGTTGAGGGTCCAATCATGTATAGGGTAGAGGGTGCAGCTATAGGGGTTGAGGGTATGTATATGGTATGTATGTTGAGGGATTAGGGTTGAGGGTCCAATATTTTATAGGGTAGAGGGTATAAGGGTTGAGGGATTAGGGTTTGACTAGGGTTGAGGGTAGAGGGTAGAGGGTAGAGGGTATAGGTTTGAGGGATTAGGGTAGAGAGAGGGATGGATTAAGGGTTGAGGTATTAAGGGTTGAGGGTTGAGGGTAGAGGGTTGAGGGTGGTTTAATGTATACTAGGGTAGAGATTAGAGTTGGTAGAGGGTGCGTGTAAGGGTTTATGGTTTAACTAGGGTTGAGGGTTTGAGGGTAGAGGGTTGAGGGTATATGGTTCAAGGATTAGAGTTGAGGGTCCAATGTATAGGGTAGAGGGTATAGGGGTTGAGGAATTAGGATTAATTAAGTGTACTTTAGGGTTGAGGGTATGCAGTAGAGGGTTTAAGGGTTGAGGTTCCAATATAGAGGGTAGAGGGTATAGGGGTTTACTAGGCTTTAGGTTTTAATGTTTGAGGGTTGAGGGATTAAGGGTTGAGGCTTGAGGGATTAAGGCTTGAGGCTTGAGGCTTGAGGGTTTAAGGTTGAGGGTAGAGGGTTGAGGCCAATATATGGTTGAGGGATTAAGGTTGAGGGTCCAATCATGTATAGGGTAGAGGGTGAAGCTATAGGGGTTGAGGGTACATATATGGTATGTACATTGAGGAATTAGGGTTGAGGGTCCAATATTTTATAGGGTAGAGGGTATAAGGGTTGAGGGATTGGAGTTTGACTAGGGTTGAGGGTAGAGGGTAGAGGATAGAGGGTTGAGGGTTAATTAAGGGTTGAAGGATTAAGGGTTGAGGGTTGAGGGATTAGGGTAGAGAGTTTAGTAATTGGGTTTAAGGGTTTAACTAGGGTTGAGGGATTAAGGTCGAGGGTACTAGAGGGTATATGGTTCAAGCTGGATTAGGGTTTAGGGTCCAAAGTATATATAGGGTTTAATGGTTTGGGGTTGAGGGACGTTAAGGGTTGAGGGTAGAGGGTTTAGGGTATAGCTAGGATATTTGAGGGTATAATATGGTTGAAGGTAGATTAGGGATGTTGAGGTTCCAATGTAGAGGGTAGAGGGTATAGGGGTTGAGGGTACTTGAGGGTTTAAGGATTGAGGGTTGAGGGATTAACTAGGGTTGAGGGTTGAGAATTAAGGGTTGGGGGCTTAATGTATAAGGTAGATCAGAGGGACATAGAGGGTATAAGAGGGTTTAAGGGTTGAGGATTGAGGGCTTAAGGTTGAGGGTATATGTAGGTTGAAGGATTACTAGGGTTGAGGTTCTAATGTATATGGTAGAGGGTATAGGGGTTGAGGTTGGATTAGGGTTTAACTAGGGTTGAGGGTTGAGGGTAGAGGGTAATTTTTTGAATTTTTTATTAATACAATCTCATATTTCTTTTGGTGGTTGTAAGTGACTATATTGTTGGTTGTTATCTTGGTTGTAATATTTTTCTCTCTTTTGGAAACCTTTGTTGCCTCCTTTTTGTATTATTTGCATTGTTTCAATTAAAAAAAGAAAAAAGAAATACTAAACAAAAACAATATGTAGGACGGCATCGCTGGAGCCTTAGGAGATAAAATTTCCATAGCAATTAAAATGAAGTGAAGTCCCTATAATAATTTTGTGTTGACCTACTACATCTGATTATCAGTCATTTAAGTCATGAGTTGAGCCATTAAAATCATTCTTTGTACCGGCCTTGAGTTCTAAGTTAGTTGGTCATCACATATGGTTAATCGTTTAAATGCTCCCTATAGTCGAGCCATAATATTTTTCAATTGACTTATGTTTAAGCCATCCCACATATGGCGATTCAAAGGAGTGTGGTAAGGTGGTAAACAACAAGAAGATAAAGCATACACCGCTATACCACCGAGAGGGTGAGTAACATATGTGATAGAGCAGTGTACATTGCAACCCCACAGTAAGAAGTCTTGAGCAAGGCGGTAGTGTGGTAAGAATGGAAGATAAATGGACACTACAGTATTGCATAAGGTGATTCAAAGGAGTGTGGTAAGGCAGTAAAAAACAAGAAGATAAAGCATACATTGCTATACTATTGGGAGGGTGAGCAACATATGCGGTAGAGCGGTGTACACCACAACCCCGCAACAAGAAGTCTTGAGCAAGGTGGTAGTGTGGTAAAAATCAAAATGGAAGGGTGAAACATTTCCATACCATAGTGGGTATAATAAGAGATGGTGGTAGTACGGTAATCATGGCATCATTACAATTTACAACAATAAATTCCCTCACACATACTTCAAAATTAATTTCAAGGATTTGAGCTTGTTGGGAAACTATCCGGTGAAGAATTGGCATTAATACTGATATGTCTAAATACCGCACCCTCAAATGCATTGTTGTGGATGGAGTTGAGGACACCAAGAAAAGGAGCTTTGTGAAACATGAGCATTTAGGTAAGTGCATGAATAACCCTTTGAAGAAGCTTGATTGGTGTAGTATTTGGTGGAGCTCTGTTATTTGAATTCATAGTAGGAAAAATTGAAATATGCCTCCTAAAAGAAAACAATCTGAAGTAAAATAAAGTAAGGACAAAATTAGGGAAGAAGAGCCCAAGGTAAAGAAGAGACCACTCCACCAGTCAATATTAGATATACTTTCAGAATCAACCAAGGAGGGAAATAAGAAATTTCTCGTACACACTGCACAAGGTTGTAGGGATACTCTCATTCCCAAATCCGGGTGGTACTTATTTTGGTATTTTTACAATAAGAGAAATGAGAAGATTCTAGTGTCAAATCCTTGGATGTTGGATTTAGAAAACTTGATTGTACCCAACATGTTTATTGATGTGGATTTTATTAGATTACTAGCCAAGCATTATCACTCTACAACAAAGACGGTAAGGTTTCCAAATGGCTCAATATTGGTAGAGGTAACTATAGCTGATGTCATTGAGTGTTTTGGCTTAAACAAGTAGGCTTTGACCAAAATAAACCTACAGAAGAGCGAGGAAGATTATAAGAGGCTAAGAAGAACTTATGAAGTGATGAACTACCCCTATATATGAAAAGAGGCATTAGTAACAGAATGATTCCCATTTCTACTTCCAATGTTGAACCATTCACTGTGACAAAATTTCAATATTATTTTGTGAATTCATATCTAACTCTATGCCAAGTACTAGGGGTGGATTCTTAACATAAAATTCCAATAAGCCTGATGATGATGGCCATGAGAATTCAAAACCCTGAGACTAATATTGAGTATGAATTTGCTTCATACCTTGAGAGAGCATTGGATGATGAATTCTCACAAGTCATAGAGGATAGGGCACCGATTACATTTAGACACTATTCCTTACTGTTCCATTTGATACTATACCAAAATCAGGACTATTGGACTAAATGAATGGACTTGGCTATAGTGGATGAGCAAAGGAACACCAAACCTATCCAGAAGTGGTGCTATATTTGGGATAGTTAGTGCAAGAATTCAAGCTTTGTTATATTCTATGAAGAATTTGTGCACAAAATCCTTCAAGTTCTTGGTTATTCAATGCTAAGATTTCCAAAAAAAATGAAACAATTGTTAAGACCTTTGGCCCTGAGACAGGAACAGGGTCACACACATAATTTTGGTGATTGGTTCTTTTTCCCAGAAGTTACAATAATAAGAATCTATGGTTGCCCTGCTACTCCACACATATTGCCAAAGTTTGTGCCCCTCAGATTAGCATTTCTTGAATTTATGTGGCAAATGATGTGGATGGAATAGGATGTAATGCACAAACAAAAGAAGGGCACATTTCTACCAAACTTAACCCAATGTGGAGACTAGAAAGTAGGCTCAGATACATTGGAGGAGTTACAATATTACTTGAAGATAATATATGCATTGGGTTTCGAAAAAGCAAGAAACTTTGACCCTAAAAATCATATGAATAACATAAGGCATAATCTTCTTACCAAAAAGACAGTGGCACACCAAGTAGATTATGAGGAAGATGTGATAAGAAACTACCTTACTTTTCCAAAGGTGTCCCTCAGATGGAAGAAATGGAAAGTTATAATGAAGCTTGAAGGAAGGAAGAAGCAAAATGGCAGAAGCCTCCCTAGCTATTTTGTTGAAGAAAAAAACCCCATCAGGAGGATCAATCGGATAATTAATAAATTTAAGGATTTATATGCTAAAAAAGAAGTGTATGTTCAAGAACATGGTGGTAAGATAGCTACAAAGCACGCCCTAGACACAACGTCAGAGTCTCCCATGGAGAAATTTCCTCCCAAGAGACAAAAGACATAGAGCATTGAGCCATTAGTACCTTATGAGGAGAGTGAAGGGGTGGGAGATACTAAATATGTGGCCACTGTATTGCAATCATTAAAGGGTGATATTGAGGTTGATCAACCCATCCATGAGACTAGTGCCCATAGGCATGAGGAAAGGATGGATGATGCAGAAAAAAAAGTGTAGAGATACATGAAGATGAGAGAGAAATTGCTAGTAGGAGGTTTATAGAGGATGATGATTTCATCAAGACTCCAGAGTTTAGGGATTTCTGGACAAAGATGAAGATAAAAGAAATTGAAGAGAAAATTGAGTCAGATGAAGTGAGAATTGAAGAATAAAAAAAGAATCAAATGGTGGCATGAACCTTCAATGAATTGAGGGTTGACCATATTGGCATTAGCCCTCAAAAGGCTAGAGAGATGATTTTGAAGAGAAAAATGCTCATTTTTCCTGGGTTGGAATTAAACAAAATGTTTTTGCTTGATCAAGTGTAGACTCAAGAAGATCCAATGTTAGTTCAATATTTTGACTTTGATGGAGTAACTGGAACTAGGTATAATCCCAAAATTGAAACCCTGACCATTTGGATCAAGCAAAAAAACACATAAAATCCTAAATTGTTGGATGTAATATACAAAATGAAAGGGGCAGCAATAGTAAGAACAATACAGGACACCACCCCTTTGCAGGAAGCCACAATGACCATGCACTCAACCATGTTCACTCATGCTACTGTTAAGGGATTGGAGGAAAAATTAAAGGAGTATGAAAGGGAAAAAAAGTTCTTAAATGATGAAGTTAATAAACTGTTTATGGAGAATGCCAAATTGAATGAACAATTAAAAGGAGAAGGAACTTCACAAAGCAAAGAAATAGTGTTATATAAGCCTCCTAGTGCTCCATTAAATATTGTACAAAGCATTCCGGCCGAGCAAGAAAAGGCTCTTGAGAAGGAAGTGGATGAAATGAAGGAGGCTCAGGATGAAGTAAAAAGGAAAATTTCTGAAGTTATGAAAAAGGTTCTTGAGTATAGAATAAAGTTGGTTATTGATAAATTGGATAGTGTGCATGATAGTTATAAATCACTTCTGCAAGAAATTGATCAAATAAAAGAAAATATGCTTTTATTGGACCCCCTATTTAAAAGGTGGAAGCCTATTCACCACACTATATCTAAGTTATGCAGAGTTCTACAAAGGAGTCCTGATGCTCCTACAACATTAAAATCGACTGAGCAAACAGTAAAAATGATTGTTGATGAATTTCAGTATATACAAGGGGAGGATAAGAGGATTGTGGCACAAATGGATTCCTTCCATACCTTAAAACAATGGTACACTACTGTATTTGACTACAAATTTCAATGAATGTTTGATGACATATCAACAAAATATTGTCGAATTACCGACCAAACACTATTCTAAATTTTGTCGTTGGAATTTCGTCGCTTTAACGACCAAATTTTATTTGTTGAAACCACGACCCAGAATCATCAGTTAGCGCCACAAGAAAATGTTGGTGTTTTTCATCATAAAGTCAATGTAACTCCGTTCATCTATCGATGGAAAAAAACACAAAACCATTGCAAAGTGTCCATTTGAAAGCATTGAAAAAACAACATTCGTCCTTTTTTTGATGCGCTGTAGTTTCCATCATGACGAAAATTTTGTCGTGTGTACAACAATCTCATCACAATTTTTTTAGTTTCATCAGACTATGTTCATTGAAATTGCGACAAAACATTGTAGTTTAAAAAAAAAAAAATTATTTATCTGCCACCATAGTGAAAAGTTAGCAATTGCATTTGGTTTGTTAAACATGGCCCCTAGTACAACTATTAGAGTTGTTAAGAACCTTCAAGTATGTTCTGATTTCCATAAGCATGAGACATTTTTCAACATGTATGTGGATTTTAGCTAATAACCTAGCTAAACCATTGTGTATAAATAATTGAATTGTACATCAAATATGGTTAGAGTAATCCATAGATTCCCATCTAAATCCTCCCTACAAATTTCCCTTGTTCTTTCTCAATAGAAGTGACATATCTAACAAAAGCCTTCTACATCTTGAGTGTCTTTGGTTTGCACTAGGATGGAGTTCCTAACTTCTAACACTTTTGGTCAAACATTTTGCAATGCATCCAAGATTGAATCCAAGGAAAAGCTTAATCAAAGTTCACAAGCAAGAACAAGCCCATGAAGGAAACATACTCCAAACCAACTATGCAAAGGCCTATAATGTCACACCATCTTCACCAAGTAAGGACAAGGGAAATGAGTTCCACCTGGGTGATATGTGGTGCCATCATCACCACACTAGCTTCCACACTAATGCCAAACATTGTGTGCAATAATCCCTATTTGTGCAATCCACATTAGATTCCAACTCAATTGAGGATACTTATCAAGAGGCACAATGATTTCACACTTGCACCATGAAAATTGATGCTTCAAAGGTACAAGAGTGTCTCTTTCATATGAAGTGTGGGGTTAACGAACATGTCCATGTGATCTTTTACAATGGAAACCAAAATAAAATCATCATGCATGATATATGGTGGTTACAAGACAATTAGGGCATTTAGGTAAGCCAACAATGCACTTTTGAGTATGAAATCAAGCCTTTGCAAGACATTATCACTTGTGATGTCACACCTCTGGTACAATATCCTACTTGGAGAACCATGAGTGTATGATCATGATGGAATTTACCATTTTAAGGCACAAAAATGGACAATACATAATAATAAGTGGAAACTTAACCTCCTTGAGTTAACATCACAAGCCAAACTAGCTTTGGTCTCTACTAAACAATGTTGCAAGATCATTTCCCACACACAAAAATTTGTGCTTCTCACAGTCCACAAATGCACCTACACAAGCAAGTACACACAATAATAGTGCTCACAAATATTCCAACCCCATTGCAGCAAGAAAGGTTCGACGAGATATTACAACAATATGAAGATATATTTGAAGAATGCAAGTCCAATACAATGTGCAATATAACACCAAATCGATTTGAAAATGCCCTCTCCTAAATATATATTTGTATCACAATTATATTAGGAGAATGATTAACTTCAACATCAAACCCAAGAGCTACTAAATCAAGGCAAGATCTAACCTAGCTCTTCACCATGCAGCAGCCCAATAGTCCATGCACATAAGAAGGATGATGCCTAGAGCCTGTTCATCGACAATCACACACTCAACAAGATCACAGTGAGAAAAAAATAACCTCTTTCATGCATCAATGACTTGTTGGATCAATTTCAAAGTGCATAATACTTCACCAAGACTAACCTCAAATTAGGATACCATTAAGTACTAGCTCAAACTAAAGTTATTTGGAAAAAATCTTTCAAAACTAAGGATTGTATGAATAGATGGCATAATGGGTTAGCCACATTCATGTTCCTAATGAATGATATCCTACAAACCTTCACCAATTCCATCATTGTCTACTTAGATGGCATTTGCCTCTTTAGCAAAACTTAGGAGTACATGGAGCAAGTCTCATGCATACTAGATACACTACACCAATTCAAGTTGCAATCCAATCTTGGAAAATGCACTTTTGGAGCCACATAGATTTAGTACTTGGGCTACATTATTGACCACACCAACATACATGTAGACCTTAGCAAAATCAAGCCAATTTGAGATTGACCAACACAACGTAGCCTCATTGACTTGTGCAATTTCCTCAAACTTTCCAACTTCTATCCCAAATTTGTTCTTGGTTTCTCACATTGCATGTTCACTCAATCAAATCATGCAAAACAAGACACCATTCTCGTGGACACCTACACAACATGCCTTCGAGGAGCTCCAACAATGCCTCTACAAAATTCCTAACATAGCACACCCCTTTGAAATTCAAACTAATGCATCTAACTACACACTGCACCCCATACGCATGAACATTAGATCATGTATCATTCTGAGACTTTCAATATCACTCTGCCTATGAAAAGGAGTTGTATGCCACCATAGAAGCTATCAAGAAATGGTGCCACTGCATCTTGGGTAAGGAGAGAATCATTCACACCCATCATAACCTCCTTTAGTTCTTACATACACAAAGCAAATTGGAAAAAATCCTTATAGAAGTTGTATCAAGTGATCAAGAAAAAGAAGAGGGAAGGCAAGGAAATCAATTGTCTTAGTAGACTCCCAGTTCAGGTACTTAATACAATGTTAAACTCATGCAATCACAACTTCTCAAACTAGGAGAACTTTTATCCAAAAAACACAAACTTTGTGCAAACCTATGCCAAACTTGTGCAAAACAAATAGGTTGCCACATTGTACTTGTCCAAAAAGATTCTCTACAAGCTTGGACATATTTGTGTTCTAAATGAAATGCTTTACAAAAAGACAATACCTTAGAAGAGAGAAGGGCGTACTTGGTAAGCATAGCTGTAATTTTCAATTTAGTACATAGTAATTTTACTATGGTATTGTTAGAAAAGTATGACCCTTGCATTTTACTTTAAGGGTACTTGTTAGTGGTTTTGATAATTGAACTCTTTATGTTAACAAATACATTCAAATGCAACTATCTTGGAAAAAAGTAATTTGGTGAAATATGATTGGAAAAGTGGATATTTCTAGGTTAATGATCTAGGACAGATAGCTAGTTATTACTACATCACTACTCATGGGACAATGGCTACTTATAATGAGCACTTGAAGCCAACAATGGGTGATATTGAGCTATGCCGATTGTTTTCATTAAGTGAAGAGTTTAAATATGTGACAATAAGAGAAGAAGAGAATATGGAACAACAGTATTCATATTTTTTTTGGTGTTTTAATTTCCAACTCTTTATCATGGGAGAACAAGATAGGAGAGAAAGGAAAATATATTCATAATATTACATTATTGAAACCATAAATCTATTTTTTATATTATTATATTACATTATTTAGCCTTTCATTCATCTGAGCGGGCTCCTATCAGGTATGTGAGAATGCAAATTGATTAATTATTTCAATATTCATAGGCAGGTGTTGTATTGTTGTGTGCTAGTGGAAGGGGTTTGTGAGATAGTCTTTATCCATCTTGAGGTTGCAAGTTCTGAAACATGGATGAATTTGCATATTGAATTTTATATTCACTTTTACAAAATATTCCAAAAGTTGTAGTATAGGAAAATAATTGGAATTACAAAAAGAACAATTGTACGAGAGTAGACAAAATGTTGCTTTTGTTTCAGAGGTAGTGTTCAATACAATGCTAGCAATATAGAGAAGACCTGTAATAAGATCAATACCATAACAACAGAAGGGAGGCATTGAAAAAAAATCACATCTATGTCTATATCCATGTCCATGCAACTCTTATTGAAACTAGTGCATTGTTATTTATTGTTACACGTACAAGTCTTGTATTGTTATTCTTCCAAAAAATTTCAAACATCCAATCAACTACTTATGTATATGAAACTCATTTCTTGGGCCTTCCTAGATATATCCAAGATCATAAGGCTTGGATACAACAATATATGTAGTACATACTCATGCATTGAATAGAGTTCTCTTCCTAGTTTGTATGTTTAAGAATTTTAGGAATTGTTGATGATGTTTTCTGCATAGCAACAACTCAGATAGAATATAATATCCTATCTCACTTGAAAGGTAAATCTCTATCAGCAAGCCTCAAGAGATAACCCCAAGGTCTCTAATGTCAAGTCTTGACAATGCATAAACAACTCAATGATAAATGTGAAAATGCTGGTAATCACAATGGGACCTTACTACAAGCAAAATACTGAACCTCAATTTATCAGATCTAACAATATGATGATACTTCAATCCTAAATTTAATCCAATAATCAAAGAAATAACAAAAGATGAGGGTTTCAAAGAGATTTCTAAACTTAATATTAAACCTAAGATTAACAATGCAAATGACCAACACTCGAAATGGACCAATCCCTCAAAACTAATTTCTACTTGTCCTAGATGGATCTGCAATCTTATAGAAATAGTGCAATCTTCTAAGGTGTTAAGATTTTAAAATTATGAAAATTCATTCAAACAAACCTATCACAATTGAAATGAATAAACCCTCACAATTGAACTAAGCACAATGAATATAAAGGTCTAGGCTAACTTTGCAAAGCAACTAACAATCAGTTGGTTGCGAAAAGTATGGACTAGGAATTGTTGCAACACTTCAAATATCAAACCATAAACATCATTGAATCAAATCTAATCTAAATATTAACCTCCTCAAAGCAATTCTAAAGATAGAATAACAAGAACCATGCAAGATAAGGAGAACATAAGTATGGCACCAAATCACAATGTCATTACTTGCATCAAATTATCCACTGTAGAACCAATTCCAGCTTTTTGTTACAATATTTGCTTGAGAACAACTACTTGCTAACTCTTGCTCTACTTAATTCACTCTAACTATCTCTCTATGTGTCTATGTCTAAAACTTCTTAACCCTTACAAAAGAGGAAAAATTCCATATTTATAGAACCCCCAAAACATGTCGGCCCAGATAGGATTTTACAATAATAATTAGGCACAACAAGTCGGCCAAGAGAAATTCAAAATAAAATAAAATATGCATTAAATGCATGAACTTCATCTAGGTCGGCCTGGGATTTCCAATGTAGCTCAGACCAATGCATGGAAAAATAATAGGGAAGCACAAATCTCGATGTAGCCAATCATTAACTATCTTCCCCTTTGTCTTTATTCTGATCTAGCATTTCATGAAATTTCAAAAGTACCCTATCCAAGTCGGCCACAGGTGGTAAAGGAAAAACCCTAAGTCGCCTTTCAATTGATGCAATTTCTTCCCTGCATTGTCTCACCGACTTATCCCACTCCACCTTATAATTTAGGTACTTGTCACTGATAGCAATGTAGGTGGCCGCATCATCCAACTGGTGCTCATAAATAGAATCATAATTAATTGGGGCATAAAAATCATGCCACCACTTCCTCAACTATTCTAAACTCAAATATTTCATGGAAATCTTCCTTCTCCCCATCATAATCTCAAAAAATGCAATGGATCCATTGTAAACACCAACTAGGGCATCATCAATCTGCCTCCTCTACTTGTAAATCTTCTTCAAAACCTTCTGCCTGATTTGCAGTGCTTCAAACCACTCCCAAGGTTCAGTAGCTCTAGAGGAAGGAATAATTCTATCACTTACCAGCTTATCCTTGGTGTACTCCATGATAGTTTTGGTTTTCTGCAGCAGGAGATCTATATCTTCTTTGTCCTGGGCTAATACTTCTTTCAACCAGTCAACCACCCTCATAGCATCCTTCCCTGTTGAAAAAATATCTTTAATGGCCTCATTTCCTTTGGTTCGCACCCCTTGTAGCCAATTTGCAGTGGCAAGAGTGGAAGCCTTCATCTTCTCTAGCTCAGTGATAGTCTCCTGAGGTAAAGGATTCACAACATAAACCGAAGGGTTAATGGATTGCAAGGGCTTCATTAAATCCTCCAAGTATTTCTTGAGATTCTCATTTTCCTTCTTTAACTCCTGCTTAGTCTTTATTTCCCTCCTCAATCTGCCCAAGATGACTGCACTAGAACCCTGGTAATCCTCAATGTCCTGCTCGACAGAAGTGGGCCCTAAATTGAAAGTCTACACATTATAGTCTTTTCCATCCACATCATCTCTATTCTTATCCGGAGTAGGGGTGGCAATGTGGACAACTTTGTTACTCGCCTCATCTCTTTCAATCCTTGAGATCACCCTAGCCTTCTTCTTACCTTTATCCTTTCCAATCTTGGCTAGCAGCTCATTCCAGTTGGGTGGGGTGTCCTCCACAACAACCTATTTTCTTCTTATCTCCTTATCCAACCAATCAGGGACACTAGATTCCAATTGCACTTTACCCTATTTCTCCTCTTCTTGTTGACCTTTAGGTGCTTCTTCACTCAAACCCTGCTTCTTAGGAGTCTCACCTGTCTGGATCTCCTTCTCTTTGGCTTGTTCCTCCTTATGCTCAGGTGATGGAATCTTATCTGCCTCTTCTTCTTTTGGAGGTGATTTGATCTCTTCAGTCCCAAAAGGTGATTCTGCATATGCAACCAAGGGAGACTGCATTACCTTGTCAACTTCTGCTTTTGCACTATAAAGATCACCCTCATGAAATTCCTCCCCCTCAGTATCTCGATGATCCTCTACTTCCTTTGATTCACCGGGTTCACTTTGAGCTTCATGGGTGGAAGGAACATCATTATGCTACTCCTCATGAGAAACAACCAGAGGAAGGTCCATTTTAGGCACACTATCCTTGGGAGAAGGAGTCCTAGACCTCCTTGTATATGCTCGTTCCTTCTCCTCTAAGCTTTCTACATTTAGCACCGATGAGGTAACCTCTTCTTCTCCTACCTTGGAGCTTGCCTTCTGTGACAACCTTATGACTCTTCTCCTTTTGGGCACAGGAACATCAACCTCAGAACCCTACCTTTCAGTTTCCTTCTGTTCAGACCTCTTAGTCCTTGATCTTTTCTTGGCAATTGGTTTTCTTTGCTTTTTTGTTTCCTGGACTTCCTCCTCCTGGACACATTTTATCTTGATCTTGAATGGAGAATCCAACTTGCCTTTGCCCTTAGGATCCTATTCAGTTGACTCTTTAGAAGTGGAGCGAGGGTCCAAATCTCCCATCGGCTCATAGGTGCATTGTACACCTTCATTCTCTAACTCCCACAGTTTATGCCTTAGCCACATTCTAGTAAACTTAGTGACTGGATCCATCAGCTGTTTTAGTTTTGTTTTTTCTTCCTCTAACCAATCCACATCACCAATCAGCATGTCCTTTATGGCCTCAGATCCTAAATTAGGTTTCCATCATCCCTGAGTTGATCCGGGACTTCCCTCACATTGTATAACCAGATTGATTCAACTAGAAGTCAAGAAAACTTCTTCTTCCTAACTTCAAACTCATCACTACAATTGGCCCAATAGTCTTCTAACTCAACCTTATGGCTATACTCCTTACTGGCCCTCTTTTGGGCTTCACCTGTGATGTCAAACCTTGATCTCTTGGAGTGGAAAGATAAACCAAGAGCACTCATCTCCTCCTCAGAAGCCTGGGCAGAACCAATAGAAGGACAAGCCTCTCTAGTGCCAATCCTTAATGGGAAATCCCCACCAAAACCGGTCTTATGTTTGTCCCTCTTAACTATGGCATCAAAGTCACATATCTGTCTAGTGACCTCCAAAAGTAAAATGTGATCGGTAGGGTACCTTGGAAGTCTGAAAGGGACCCTTTGGCAACCATCAATCTAGATGTATGAGAAAGTTGGGAATTGAATAAACCATGCCCCATATTTCTTGATTAACTCTTTGGCTTGGTTTGAAATCCTCACATGCTCTGCTCCCTGAAGCAACCTGGTGATGTGCATGGTGAATGCATCATTCACCCTCCTGTAACTTGAGCTTCCCAAATGCAACTGAGGGTAAACCTCATAGATAATATCTTGTCCAAAGGTTCCCCTGGTACTCAATCCCTTGTACGGATGAAACCTTGCAAGAGCATAGACCAAGTATGAGGTCATTGTGAAGGTCTTAGTCTGCAGCACATTGGACAACTGCTCGTGAATCACTCTACTAATGACACCTACCCAATTGTAGTTAGTATTCTCCTGTTCCATCCTCACAATTACATGGCACATCCAATTCTCAAACATGCCAACATTCTTCAATCCGACCACCCTACTGAGCAATGTGTTGGCATCATAGTATTATTTCTTGAACTTTTCTCTGAATAGTTGTTTAGGCAACTTGGAATAATGAGACTTGGACTTCTCCAGCTAGGAATTGATAAGTTGTTTAGATTTAACAGTCTGTTCATCATAGTACTCTTGAGTTTCCTTCATGTTGAATGCCACCACATGAGATCTGTCTTGGATATCAAAATTTTGGGCAATGGAAACAGGGCTAATATTTGCCACAACTCTCCCTTGAGGACCAATAATTCTTTGTGTATCCTGATCATAGTGCCTTGCACATTCGAGGAAAATATCATAACACTGCACCGTGGAAGGGAAACCGGCCACATGTGACAATCCTGATTCCAACATCCTCTTAGCCACTAGAGGAAGGTCATCTGCTCCCATTCTTCCTTTAAACTCTTCATAATCCCAGATCCCAACATTGGTATCTGTTACCTCAGACCAGACTAATGTAATTTTACTCTCAAGAATTTTTCTTTTAATGTCCATCTTAATCTTCTTTGCTTCAGACATGGAAGACCCAATCACTGCCTTGCTAGGTTCAGCCTACACTTGACAAGGAAATCATAGTAAAAACCACAGGAAATCAATGTTAATCCATCAAAAAACCGTTAGAATGAACCACCATAAAACAAGATGTCATTGAATCTCATATAAAATGATCTTGATGAACTTCGGGTTTCAGGACCGTCTGCAAAATCTGAGCCAGGGAGGAATTTTGGGGAATTCCAGGCCAGACGGATTCCAGCGGAATAATCATGAAAACACCTACTAACAATTAAATCTAATCATTATCAATCAATAAACCACATAGGAGATCATAAGATAGCATGAATTAATCATAAAATGCATTTAAAATCACTAACACATCATGCTATTCCATATTTCCTTACATTTCATCAAATTTCAGAAAAATCTGCCAGACACAGATTTCCACGAAGGGGAAGACACTTTGTAAACTTCAGAAAATATAGACGGCACAGGACTTTGGGAAAATTCAGGGTCAACAAAAATCCGTAGAATATATGAAAATCCAAAAATGATAGAAGATTCTGGGAAAACAAAGGGAATCAGGAAAATCTGCTAGAGACGGAAAATCCCGAGGTGACTGTGAGACCCGAACATTGGCGTTAAATCACGATTTTTACTAGAACACCAGATTGATCATAAATTTCAAAGATTTAAGCCTAAGACGAGTTTGATACGGGCCTTCTATGGATTTTCTTAGCACTCTAGGCCAATTGGGAAGCGAACTAGGGTTAAATGGTGATGCCCTAAATTTCAAACCCTATACAGCTGACAAGACAGCCAGGAAAATCTGGGAACCCAACGACAGGACGGAATCCAGAAAAATTTGGCCCATGCGGAATTCCGTGAAGACTGAAAATCTCCGAATGATAGTGCTCAGCCGGAGTCCAAGCAGGATCCGAGAAAATTCAGCTGGGGTGGAAAGTCTCGAACTTCAGCGAAAACTCGAACTTAGCTCAAAATTGAAGATCTTCAATGAATAACTTAGGGGGATCACTTAGGAAATCAAAATGAACATTTAAGCACATGCCAAAGTAGGATAAAACCTCAAAATGAAAGGGCGAAGACACCAAAAACCAAAGCGAAAGAGGGTCCTTGCTTTCAGCGGGGCGTGTGTGCGAAAACTGTACAACATGAATAATGAATAAATATAACATAGTATAAAGAATGATTGTTAATGATGGTTGTTTTAACTTACACGCCCCTTTTCACCCTCTATTCATTGTAAACTATGCATAACTTGAACATATTAAAAAAAATATAGCCCACATTGACATTGTATGCCACATTAATCCAACCATATCACAAAAGATAAGCGATCTAGCCTCTTGAATGAATGTAAGTAGATAAATTTTTGCATACTTGTAGATGGTACAAAAATTCATGGTTAAGTGGAAGCCTCCCATCAACAACAAGATCCAAATATCCATGTATATCTCTCAATCGAGCCTCTAAACCCTTCAGAGCTATCAATTTTTCCACTAACCTATTATGAAAAAAAGTCAAATTTTAGAGTTATGTCACCATTAAAAACAAAATAAATAGAGCTTTGAAACCAAATCCACACACAACACAATGTTGTATTAATACAAATCCATACAAACAAACTAAAATCAGAACATTGGAATGGAAACAACTTCAAATTATGATGCAAAGCATGGATTCACTTTACTCAACTCGAGGCACATTTCACAATAATGGGTTCTTCATCTAAAACATCTATACGAGGTTCAAATAGTAAAGAGATTGATGAAAGATAGAGGAATTAAAAAGATACTTGGATGTAGTCGGATTGAAGGTCGTAAACTGGTACATGTTTTTTTGGTAAGAGACATATCACATCCACAAACATGGAAGAGCTATGCAAAGTGGGAGAAATTAACTTGGAAAATGAAGGCATCAGGGTATAAAGAATCATTTTTCTACCACCATAGTGAAAATTTAGCACTTTCTTTCATCTTTGCATATTGGTTTGATGCTTCCAACGATGCATTTCTTATATTGAAAAGTGCATTGCCTTATTGAGCTTCTCTTTGTTTTGAGAATAGTTTAATATTCTCTACTTAATAGGGCCAACCACATGACGGTGGAAGCTCATTTGGCCACTCCCCCTCCCCCCTCACATCACTCTCAATTCCCCATACCCGATCATATAACATTAATCATTCATTCATCCATTAATAACATATACCATTCATTCATTCATCATTAATAACATATAACATTCATTCATTAACATATTCACATTCATTCATTCATCCATTAATAACATATAACATTCATTCATTCATCCATCAATAACATATAACATTCATTCATTAACATATAACATTCATTCTTTCAGTTTTTACATGATATCAAAAATATGGTTGTCATAATATGATTACAATCACTTTTTTTTTGTTTCTTTTTTGCAGCTAGAAAAAGAAGTGGAGTATCATTTTATAAATCATCTACATCCCCCCTTCAGTTGTTCTACGCTCTGCTCATGATCTTAATGTATGCCTAGTTGTGTACTCACGACGTGGAGGCCGCTACAAGGGGGGTCTGCTGCAATAACAAAGAAATGTTAAATTAATATGTTTTATTATTATTGTTACAAGTATTTCATTAATTAAAAGAACATTAGAGTGGTTCTCTTTACTTGATGGGGCCACATCATGTTCCTGATCTTGTCTTATAGCCTCAGGCTCAACATGTTGAACACCCTCTAAATCTTGATTTGGAGTTGAAATACGAAAGGTTACATTAATTAATACACCAATTGCAATTAAATATGTTAAAAGAAAATTAGAGTGGTCCTCTTTACCTGATAGGGCCACATCATGTTCCTGATCTTGTCTAGCCTGATCATGCTCAACATGTTGATCACACTCTACATGCTCTAAAGTTGAAACATGAAAGGTTGCATTAATTAATACACCAATTGCAATTAAAGATGTTTAATTGTATTAATCCATATTATGTTTTGTATAGCACATGAATACATCCAGTACCGGGATGCACACCATGACCTTCATCTGCAGGTTGTGCTCCACCCTCACCAAGCTGCATTCCAATGTCATGTGTAGTATTATCATTGCTTGCCTATTTAAAACAAATAGGCACATATTTACTTTATGGTGGAAATTAATATTGAATAGATTGCACAAGTATTCAATTTTAAATAAACTTCATTGAGTTTATTTACCTGTGTGTCAAATGCAGTGGAAGCTTGTGTTTTCCCAATCAAGAGTCTTAGGCATTTAGCCACAGCTCCATAACCTTGCTGGAAGGAAATCTTCAGGTCCTCTTTTGTGGGAACTCTGTTGAATTCAGAGCCCTGCATTTTTGCATAAGATCATGAATTTTTCTTCTATGGTGTGATAAAACCAAAATTGTTTACAATTTATTATTTGGATGCAATATTTCATTTATTGATACTTCCAATTCATGCGGCTAATTTCATATAACCACCAGAGCCAAGTTTGTGTTGCCCATGTTTTTCTAGTCTTTCCTTTGTTTCCTTTGATGTGTCGAGGAGCCTATGAAAAGTTTGAAATACGTTAGATTATGTAAAAAGAAAGAGTAATCAGTATATAATTACATTGTAACTGATAGTATCACATACCTTCCTTAGCCCAGTGGTGTCTTTCCTTTTTTCTTTTCAGCCTTCTCCTTTCCATCTGACACCAGGTCCTTCCACTCCCTCTCCAGAATCATGGGGGGATGCTCGTACTTTTTGTTCTTCTCTAAATGTGACCTATATTGGTCCCACCTACTTTAGGTAGGTACCATATTTCTTAAGGACCTTGGTTCAGTTGAATGTGTTATTACCAAACAACACAACTAAAAGGTTAATGAGGTCATCTTTTAAATCTTGATTTTGGGCATTCCACCATGTACGTATGGTGGGCTCGAAGATCTCCAATGTAATATCATTTATATTTTTATAAAAAACATCATTTCCTACAAAATGATCATGGGATCATTAGTCTAAAAATAGTGATCAATAAGTAAATTTCAATTAGATTATATATAATAATAATTAAAACATTTTAAAGTACCTGGGACCTTCTCTATCTTTACGGGAACAAAATCCTTAGTCACCACAAATGTGACCGAAAATGTTCTCATACTAGTAATACAGGAAGATCGAGGAAATGCTGCTAAAACATCACTAGTACTAGTGGCCTCTGCATCCCCAGGTACATGTCCTAACGCATGTTCTAGCATGTGTTCGCTGCCAGAGGGTGCACTACCTGATGTCTACATGCTATGTGTTGCTAACATTTTAGTTGAATTTATAGGCACAGATGATGGCATTAGATGATGTGATGTATGTGTAGGAAGATCAAGATCAACACTTGTACCAACCCCTACTCCCTAGGAAGTACCCACAATACCCTGATCATGGCCAACAACATCATGAGGACACAAAAAATCCTATAAAAAAAACACATATTTTAGCTCATGACATAAAAAAGTACAAAATATAAAACCATGAATGAACTTATTCTATAATTAAAGATCTCATGACAACTTACTTGCAAGTTCCATGCTCTCTTAGTCAATATTTTAAACCTTTCTCTTATCTCATCTATTTGAGGCACTATGAATAAAAACTGAAGGATTTCTTCATTGCATTTTTTTCAAGTCTTCCTTATCATATCCAAAGGGTTTGCGGAATATGTGATGTCATCATTGCATAATAGTGACTACACCTCCCTATGGATGCTCTCCTCTACTGCTGGTGCCTTTCCCTGATCATCTGACTGAGACAAGAATATTAAAAACATTATCGAAATTAACCCAATAAAATTATGAAAAAAAATATAATAATAAAACATTTTGCTTGTATCTAATTTGTACAATTACAATGAGGAAAACCTGTTGGGTAGAAGCACCTAAAGATGCATCGCAATCTATGCTCTAGGCTGGAGCCTTCCCCATACAATCAATGTCCCACTGTGACAAAAATTAAATATAAAAAAATATTACCGAAATGAAACCAATAGACTTACAAAAAAAAACATAATAATAAAATGTTATATTGGAGTCATTAATTGGAGGATGGGTAAAATGGTATATAGTATGTACCACCCCCATAGTAACTATGTTTGTACCTATGCACCTTGAATCGATTAACAATTCTTCCCCTGTAGTTATTTATTTTATCGCACATACGAATACGCAGTTTCCCTCGTGCACCTTGAATATGCATTTGGGTTGCTTATTTGTTGACCCAAGTCATGTACTATTTATAAACCCTACAATATTCCCTGATGCTTTTGGCTTTTCATCAATGTACATAGCCACTCCTTTATTTTGATCCTTATCTTTTAGTTGTATATAATTTGTTGGCAGTGCATACCTACACATACGTTGTGTATATTGAACCAACTACATCCAATCTTTGTAATTTTAATAGGGTCCGACATACTCCATCAATTTAGTAACTTTGTCATAACAGGCCTTTATTTTTCCATGAAAAATAGGCCCAAACCATGTAATGATGATGGTGTTATGTGATATATCCTCTCATTGACACAAAAATTAGTGTTTATTGGAGGAAGTTCTTGGGTACCCATTGTTTTTGTAGATGTTTGTACCTCAAGGGCACCTCGATGTCGCCTATGCTCTCATCATCATAAGAACATGACCCCCCTTCAGCAAGAAAAAATTCTATGTATTTACAAAATTTTCTTCTAATCTTTTGACCTCTAGTTGATCTCCCTCTTTTAGACCTACTACATGTCTCGCTTTCCTCTTCTCTTCCTAAATTTCCCTCGCCCGAGGAAGACAGATCTGACAAATACCTATTTGGTGGTACCTACACTCATAAGGATGTTGGATGAAGTTCTTTCATGGTGATGTGATCCCAAGGTTACATTATGATTAATCTATCATTTCATCGCTAGAATTTGATAGATTATAAGGTAATCAAATCTTGATAGTTTGCAAGTTATTGTTACTACTGTCCAAATGTGTCCATCACAAATCAAATCAATGTATGAAGGAGACTATCCCTTGCAATTAATGACTTTAAAATTTCATTATTTTACAACCTAACACAAACATGGAGTTTGGGAGATGAAGTTCATAGTAGCTAAGGCTATGGAAGCCTAAAAAACCTAGAATCAGTGATGAATTTTCCTACATGAACAATGTATGGAAATGTTCCAAGGATTTTTGCATGACAATTGAGGGGAAAAGGTAATGAATGATAGTCATTATTAGTCTCACAGTCTCATAGTATTAATCCAAGTTATTTGATTTACTAGACTTCTACTTAACGTTTTAACTCCCAAACTTTGTAACAAGTGTTAAATGTGACTATGGTCCACCAATTACACAACCAAGGCCTCAAATGTATTCTCTAATTGTAATAAAATGACTTTTTCTCTTCATTCAAGTAAACAAACCCCTTGGTCTACATCAGTCTCCAAACTTTTAATTGTGTTGGTGTCTTGGCTTGGGTGCATTACATATATCGACAAAAAATCCAATAATGAGGCTGAAACTATTGCTTCCTAGTAGGGATTAATAAGAATGAAGGATAAGGGTTATTTTAATGTTGAGATTGAACATAGAGCTAAAATTTGATTATACAAATCTTGAAAGGTAATTTTTTCTCACCTTGGAGGATCAAAAACATGATGGATGACTGCATAAGTATGATTAGGGGTTTCTCTAAAACCAAAATTAACCATATCTTTAGAGGAAACTCAGTTGTTAATGATGTCTCTAATGAAGGGTTGCGTTGTAATGAACAAAACTATTGGATTTATTTTTTCTATGTTGAAAAAATGGGAACAAAAAAAGGTTTTCCTTTTCAATTTGAAAAAATATGGACTTAACATCTCGATTTGGCTAATAAAATAGCTAAATTATGGAACATAAAAGTGGAAGGATCACCTATGTTCCAAATTGTTGAAAAGCTAAACAATGTCAAGCTTAATGTTAGAAGATGGAATACGAATTCACTTGGTAATATTTTTTAAAAGAAATCTGAACTTATGGCTCAACTAAATACCTCGTAAAAGGAAATCCACATTCTAGGAATGAGTTAAGAGATTATAGTGGAAGGAAAAGGTCTTTTATGTGAGCTCTAGTCATTAATTGCTAAAAAAAACTTTTGGGGGCAAAGATTAAGAACGATTTGGTTAAAGGTTGGGGGTAGGAATACTAAGTTTTTGTATATGAGGCCTCTAAAACACATCTCATCTAACAAATTGAAAGAGATTTGGTTGGATGGTAACCAAATCTCTAATGAAGCCTATATAAGGGACAAAGCAACAAAATATTTCAACAATATCTTCACTAAAAACAATGTTTTTGGTCCTATGAATTATAATGTTATCCTAAAGCTTATCCCCGCAATTGTTGATGAGCAAGATAATATGGAGTTGATGGAGCCTATAATGGAGGAAGAAGTTAATTTTTTTGTTTTCTCTTTTTAAGGAAGTAAGACCCCCAACCCTAACAAGTTCCCTCACTTCTTTCAAGTGCATTGGGATATTGTTGTTGATGACATGGTAGCTACAACTAGGGAGTTCTTTAGGAGTGGAAGATTACTAAAGGAGTTGAACACTAAATTTTTGGTTCTTATCCCAAAAAAGGCTAGGTTTGTCTCCTTGATATTCCAACCAATCAACCATTGTAACTTGATGTATAATTTTTTTGCAAAAATCATTTCCTTAAAGCTGCAACAAATTCTCCCAAAGTTGATCTCTCCATAGCATAGTAGTTTTGTCCATGGTAGGAAGATTCTTGACTGTATCATTACCATTCATGAAGTGCACCATTCTATGGAACTCGATAAAAAGGCAAGGTTTCTTCTAAAGTTAGATTTGATGAAGGCTTACAACCATGTTTCTCTTAGGTGTTTGGGCAAAGGGAATGAAGATTTCAACTAGAAAAAGTGCTCCCATTCAAATTTAATTGTGCTTTTCTAAATTCAAATGTCTGCATTTTCTTTGTTGTAAAAATATCTATTTGGGAGTGAGCCCATCTGCTGAATAGAAAAATTTCTCTTGAAATATGGTTTGACATCCAAAATTGACTATGTGTTGTGTTATGCAAGGTGGCTTCTTCACTTCTTTATCTATTCTTCAATCTAGGTTTGTGTTGTGTTAGCTATTTCTAGGGGTGGTGCATCTAGGTCTAGATGAATTGTCATGGCCTCCCCAATGGACCATGATGGGAAATCCTTGAAAGAAATTGGTGAAAATTATATTTAGGAGTAGCCTTAGGGTTGCTAAGTGCAATGAAGCTTTTGAAAATATCACGTCGAAGTAATGAAAATATTTTCAATTACTAAATGTGATGAAAGTGGCACATTTGATTAGTATGCAGGCTATTCTCTTGAGCTCCTGAAATACATGAATATGTCAAACAATTTAATAGGTGGGTGTGATTATTCTTTGGAGAAAATATTGAAGCTACAAAAAACTTTAAAGGAGAAACTAATTCAAGGGAAAAATCTGGGTGCTATTTGTATGAGTCTGAATTGACTCCATGGAATATTCTCTCAAGATGACAAAGAGTTTAGAGCAGAAGAGGTCTTGCATGTATTGAAATTGGAGGAAGTTGAATTTTATAGAAAGATGGATGTGGGCCATATTGAGGCCCCTGACTCAAGTGAAGAAGTAGGGAAGCCTTGATATTTAGCTTAATTTATATCATCTTTGGTTGGGTGCTGGCAATTAGCAGTAGATTTTAGTTGGGCATATTTTGATGTGGTTGATTCACATTGGCATTGTATGACCTATACAGATAATCCAATTAGTTGATGCATGATGACCTCCCCTTTACTGGCTAGTAGTATGGATGGATGAAGAATTTAAGCAGGTTTGTAGTCACATTTTGGCCCAATGATATAGGAAAACCATGGTGCAGAAGAGTGTAGGTTGGTGCAGGTCTTGAAGATATGGTAGCATTAGGTTACATATGCATTTCAATCCTGATCAATGGTAGAGGCATCTGCAGCTCTAAGTGGGCAGGTTAGTAGCTATGTTTTGATCCATCTGCAGAGTTGAAGACTACCAAAATTTCTTGGGCATGCATGTTAGTCAGGTATGGTTGAATACAACTATTTTATTTTTTCTATCTTATCTTATACCATTTTACGAGAATGGGGGTGCCAATGTACGATAATATCTTTGGAAAGGCATGAAAATTGTAGGTTAAAGAGAATGGGGGTGCCAATATAAAAGATATAAATCACTTATAGTACTCATTGTCCCTTGGTCGTTGATTTTCCCTTCTTGAGTGCCCTCAACCTTGTCGCTTTGGCTTTCCTCCTACCCTATTTTTCCAGTTAGGATCTATGTGCACTAAGCTATGTCGTGCTCCTACGCATGCGAGGCCAAAAATCAAAATAACATGTGAAATTCAAATTAATATGCAAGGTTTTCACTCCTCCAAACTCTTCCTCGCTGGTATTGACCTTTCACTTCTCCAATTTGACGAGCTACAACCTAAAAATAAGGTTTCGATGAAGGTTTTAGATTATGTTAATTAAAATGAAAATTATGGCACCATTTAGGTTTTAATATTCTACATAGTTAAGTATATATTAGCTATATTTTACATAATAAATAATATAATTATTCTACTTATTATAATTATATATTATATTCTTTAACAAAATTATTATAATTAATAATTAATAATAAGTATATTTTTATATAATACAAAACATAATTAATATAATATATATTTAATATAATAGTAATATTAGATTAAATTATATATAATATAATTATATTTATTATTATATAATAGTATGTATAGGCTTTTACCTGATATTTTAGAGGATTTTACCATTACACTACACTTGGTTTACCATTAAATGGCAGTTGAAACTTGTTTTCCAATGACACAATAGTGGTTTCTAGGCATGAGATTTGTTTCAAGGTCAAATCTCACAATATATGTAGCCTATTAGCTAATACAAAGAGAGAAACTAAAAAGATAGAGAATGAGAGAAAGAGATGAACTTATATAGATAGGGGGAGAGAGAGAGAGAGCATGAGAGAGAAATATAAGAGATACAAAGGAAAAGAGAGAGAGGGAAAAGAGAAACTAAATTTTGATTGGTTGTTTCATGTCAACAATCCAAGGATGGCATGTGTCCTTGGGGAGTTATGCTCAAGGTAGCATGCCATTTGATTAAAGATATGATAATTCTCCTTTAATACCTCTTCAATGTACCCATTGCACACTTAAGGAGACAAAGATATGGAGAGAGAAAGAGAGAAATAGAAAGGAAGAGAAAAGGGAGAGGGAGATAGAGATAAGATATAGATAGGTGGAGAGAGAAAAAAGAGAAAGAGAGCAAGAGAGAGGAAGCAAAATGAGACAAAGGAGGAGCAAAGATAGAAATAAAGGGATAAAAAGAGGGATACGAAGAAAAAAAGAGAAGAGAGAGAAAAAAAGATAGAGATAGAGATAGAGATAAATAGAAATAGAGAGATAAAGATGGAGACAAAGATATAGAGAGATAGATATAAAGAGAGATATGTAGAGATATAGAGGAATAAATAGGGACAAAGAAAGGTAGAGATAGTGAGGTAGATAGAGAAAAATAGATAAAGAAAAAGAGAGAGAAAAGAGGAGAGATACATAGATAGAGATAAAGTCACATAAAGAGATAGGGAGATAAAGATAAATAGAGGGAAGAAAATATAGAGAGAGAGGGAGATAATGAGAAACATATAAATAGAAAGGGAGACAAAGAGATAGAGAGAGGTAGAGAGATAAAGAGATAAGGATGAATAGATAGAGATATATGGAGGGTGATTGATATATCTCTCCTTGTCGCTCTTTATCTCTCTATCTCCCCACTATCTATGTCACTCCCTCTTCCCCCCTCTATCTATTGAGCTATCTCTCCCTCTCCCCCTTTCTCTCTCATTCACTCGATCTCTCCCTCCATCTCTCCTACTCTATATCTCTATCTCTATTTCTCTTTTTATCTCCCTCTCACTCCTCTCTCTATCTCTTTCTATCCATATCTTTCTCTACCTCTATCATGATCTCTCTATCTCTTTCACCATCCCCCTCTATCTCTCTATGTCACCCCCTTTCTATGTCTCTCCCTCTCCATCTATATATGTTGAGTTATCTCTCCCTATCTCCCCTATCTTCTTCTCTCTCCCTCTCCCCCCTCTTCTTTCTCTCCCTTTTCTACCTATCTATCTCCCTCTCTTCTCTCTCTTCCTCTTCAAAATATCTCTCCCTCCCTCCCCATATTCTCTATCTCTCCTCCTCTACCTATCTATATCCCTTTCTTTCCATCCCCCTCTCTATCTCTCCCCATCTCTCCCTCCCTATACCCCTATCCATCTCTCTATCTCTACCTCTCTCCCTTTCTCTTCCCATATATCTCCATCTCTCTTTCTCTTCCCATATATCTCTATCTCTCTTTTTCTCTCCCCATCTATCTCTATATCCCCATACTTATTTCTCCCTTTCTCTATCTCTCCTTATTTATCTCTCCCTCTCTCCATCTCTATATACTTATATCTAATTCTTTTTGTTTGTCTATCTCTTTGTCTCTCTCTCTCAACCTCTCCTCTCTCTATATCTCTATCTCTCTATCACTCTATCTCACCATCTATCTCTTTATCTCTTCATCTCCCTCTCTATATCTCTCTATCTTGTCCTCACTATCTCTCCCTCTTTTTATCCATATATCTCTCTATATTTATCTCTCCCTCTACCTATATCTCTCTATCTATTTGTCTCCCTCTTCCTCTCTCACTCTATCTTCATCTCTACCTCTATTTTCCTCTCTCCCCCTTTATCTCTATACATGTCTCCCTCTATTCATCCATATATCTCCCTCTCTATCCCTCTTTATATATTTATCTCTTCCATCTCTATCTATCCCTCTCTCCTCTCTCTCTTTATCTCTCCCTATCCTTCTCTCCTCTCCTCCTCTCCATATCCCTCTCCTTCTACATCTCCATATCTATCTCTATCTTCCTCTCTATCTCTATCTCCTTACCCCTCTATCTCTCACTCTTCCCCACTCTATCTCCCCCTCTTTCTATCGCTACCTCTCCATCTCTCTCTCTCCCTCTCTCCTTATTGCAAGCATAACATGAGCCTATTGGTAATGGAGTTTGATCATCTTCCTAATTCAAATGTTTTATTTCAATCATGTTTGGATCCCTGTAAGTGGATGCATAGTTTATTTGAAGCTATGATTTCTCCATTGAGACCTTTTTTGCACAAACAACATCATTTTCTAAATGTCCTACCAATTGACCTCATGTATTGCATAATTGTATGCAAAAAATAGACCAAAATTTATCCTAAATGAAATTCCACACTTTTTCAACGTACCCATTGCACACTAAGGTGTGAAAGCTAGTTAAGCTTGATTTGTATGTTTTATTTTAGAACTAGAATGGTAGAGATAGGATAGAATAATACCATTGTTTGAAAGGTCATTGTAAGAACCTTAAATTCATACCTTAAACCTACAAGATAAACCTTATAATCAAAACAGAAATCTAACACTTAAAACTAAAAACTATTGTATTTTGTGATAAAACAACCTTGTTTGACCTTAGTAAAGATGAATTATCTACTTGTTACATGATTAGGGCATAGTATTTTATGGGACTCATGAATACAATGGGGGGTTTGTATAAAGAGAAGACTATGTATGCGATATTTCTAAAGTGGTACTTGGTTCAATTATGTGATGGTCAAGTAACACAAATTAATGCAAGATGATATCATTGGATGAGTATTAGTTGGCTAGTATATTATTACTAGATCAATCAAGAGAAAATTGATAGCTAAGTACTTGAATTTTATTTTATTGACACTTGATAAATGCAATATTATAGAGGTATTATGTTTCTCAATTGAAGTAAAGAAAGTTGTTGACATGGAAGTAAAATATTTTAGAAATTCATAAATGATACATATATAGATATATCTTCTTTATATTATCCTTGTAATTAGTTATGTATCTTAAAATATAAAAAATTAAAAGGAATTCAATGTGTATCATCTAATAATAACTTATAGAAAATATCAAAAAGATCACTATGTGGGGTCAACATGAGGAAATGCTATTTTTTTGGGAATGAAATAACCAAAGATATGATCAAAGAATATCTAATCATAAATAGTCGTAGAGTAATTAGGATTTGATCATATGGAAATTTCTAGGAGAGCTACAATAGTTGTAACATCATGAATTAACAACATTAAAAAGTACATCATGAATTAATTATGTAATGGCATAAAAATTAAAAACATCATGAATTAATTATGTAACCATATAATTCAAATATAATTCTACCAAGAAATCAATATCAAATAGATAATATAATCACATAACTCATACATTTCAATGTCATTGATCTTCTTCATCCAACTCTTTGTCGGTATCATCCAATCTAGATTTGACATTGTAAGGATTGGGTCATATCATCATCATCGTCATTGATATTAGTTTCGATAATGCCATCATCCACACAGATATCATCTTCATGAACATTAACTCCTACATCATCATGATCTAGTTCCTCTTCTTCGACATCTTCACCAAGAACATTATCAACTAACTGTTGATCCTGATAATCATCTACATCATCTTCTAATTATTTGGTATATTCTTCTTCCACCACATTATACTTTATCGGCCTTCCTCTTGGATCATGTCTAACAACAAATGATCAACCTAGTTTACTTGGAACCTTTGAGTAAAATACCTGCTCACATTGGCTTGGAAGAACATAAGGCTCGTTTCTAGCTCCCTCGATTGACCTTGTATTAACCATGGTAAATCCATTATCATGTTCAATAACAGTTCTCTCATGATCATTTTCATTCAATCGTAGCCTGCACCATTGGACAATGAACATAACTAATTTGAAGGAATTAAAGTCACACTCAAGTATATCATCCAAAATCTCATAGTATCAATTTTCTGAGACTTTTGGATGTATGTCGCTTCTAGATGAAACATTAGTCACTTGAAAGACTACAATTATCCCACAATCACAAGTTTTCTTCATGTCATCCAACTTTTTGATTTGAAATTTATGACCATTGCACCACATAGCCTTGTGGTGTTTCACCTGCAATATGTCAAACATGTAAAAATTATTGCATCGTTAGTTGATAAACATATTTATTCTTGGCCAAATGTATGCAAAGAAAAAAAAATCAACATATATATAGATCAATATAATTGAAAATAATTAAATAATATGGGTGATTGATATATTTATACGTATCTATTTATCCCTTAAACCATATGCTAAATCAATTTTGGTGTAACATTGGAATATCCATTATGATGAGCTTCTTTAACCAATGAAGCCACACCTTCCCATGTTAATGCACGACCAAATTGTTGACATCGTTCAATCCATACCATCATCCAATCAAGATTGTTTGTGACATACAAATGTAGTGCATCCCACTCTCAACCAGCTGTATAAAAAAAAATTGAAATTCACAAACGGTGTATAATTAGTTAATTACCACAATATACAACTTATTTTCTGGAGTAATAAAATACCAATACTTTTCTATTAGTGTGTGGAATATTCTTTCATTTGGACTAGTTCTTTGTTGTTTCTTTTCAAGCAATTTAAGTCAATGTAAAATTTATTCTAATTAATCTCCATGACCATCTTATAATTACCTCTCACTTTCCTCAATCTAACTTTCCCCATCAGGTACTCCCCTTTGAATTTGTTAATGGAGTTGGGATCCCAAATGCGACCTACATGGATCTTTGTTGTGAACTAAGGAAGATATTCAGTAATGTACACCATGGTCTAGTATACCATATATCCCTCCACCATAGAACCCTCAGGATGTGCTCTATTTCTAACCAAAGCCTTAAAAAATTTCAAGTGCCTCTCAACCATCCACATTGACCTTGTGTGTACAGGTTCACATAATTCAATCTCCTCAACTTGGTGTATAAGGTAGTGTTCTTGTGCATTGAAAATTGTTGAAGGTAGACACTTTTGCATTTCACACATTAGACAAGGAATTTTTCTCCTCCAATAATTTATATCTTCTTTATGGATTTATTTAGATGACAGCCATCTACAAGTGATTCAAGGTGCAAATATATTAACGAGATTTAACAAAAATATACAATATATTACATAACAATTAAAACAAATGGAAAATATAATATCTATACAATGAATTGAACAAATATCACTACTTACCTCATGTATTTTCCAAGATCATATATAAATTGCTTGACATTGTTGTGGAAGTTGTCTGGGAGAGATAGAGGTAGAATGTAATGCAAAAATTATAAAATGACATTTTCATTATTTTTCCAAAACTAGTAAACATAATACACTGAAAAGTACATGCAGTATACAAATATATAAAAAATATACCAGAATAATTACCTTAATGAAGGTATGCCAATCATGCGTTTTCATCCCTGGCCCAAATTCACCTTTCTTTGTTATGATATTGTTTATGTTCACAACAAATCCTACGGGAAATTGAATTTTTCGTATGAATTATTTTATAGCATTGCTTTGCTGCTCCATTAATAACCAAGGAAGGGAGCTTATATTAATTTGGTCTCCATCGCTATTTAATTGAATGAAATTTTTCATTGCATGATTGGCTTCCTGAATATCACTACAAATTTTGACAATTTTTTCTTTGCCATGCTCTCCATCCAATATTTTCGATAATGTTTATGTTATATTCTTTTCGATATGCATTGTATCAAACAAATGTGCAATTTGTAGCTACTCATAGTAGAGCAACCTACTAAATTGTTTGGGATAACTTTTCAGTCTCTATGGAAGCTGCAGGCCATTAATGTCTTGACGACCTTCATGAAGCATATAAGTTAAACAAATTAACGACAATCATTGTCAGTTACAACATGAGTAAACAAAACACAATATAAAAATATAAATTCCAAACATATCATATATGATAGATAAAAAATTTGATCTGATGTATAACCTTGACGATTGATTCTATTATATTCCAACTTCCATAGGTGAGGTGTCATTCTTTGAGTGGTTTTGATGTAGTCTCTTCTTTCCCATTGAAAATATGTTTTTCAATAGCTCGATACTTATGATTTATGTGGAGGAAGTTCCTATACTCATCAAACACCTGCTTTCCTAAACTTGTTGAACAACAAGATTTCATCTTTGGACCACAAACTAGACATGCAAATTTTCCCTTTGTTTGAAGACCTGCAAGATCATATATAATTGGATTAAATAGTTTAATTTTTATAATTATATATAATGAATAGATTATTTAAAAAACATGCATGATATCTACTTCATAAAATTAAATGTCGTTAAAGTGCAGTCAAATTATAACGTACCACAAAAATGTGTTAGCCCTGGGGCATCATGAATTGTCCATACAAGCATTGCATGGAATTGAAATTGTCTTTGTCCTATTGGTCTAAAGACGTCATACATAGTGATGCCATTCCATAACTTTAGTAACTTGTTGATAAGAGGCTCAATATATACATTCATATCTTTAACTTGGTACTTACCTAGTTGAATGAACATAAAAATTACATAATTATTATAACCATTTTACTGCAATATATATAAATTATTGTACATGACTATTAAATGAAAAAATATAAGTCATTATGCAAAAAATAAGACAAATGAGATGCTACTACGTTAAAGAAAATTGATGTAAACAAATACCTGGAACAATCATTTCCAACATTATGTGCTCCCTCTTTATTGACATCCATGGAGGAATGGTATTGTTGATAACAAAAATAGGCTAGACTGAGAAAATAGATCTCAGCTCTCCAAATGGATTGACACCGTCAGCTACCAATGAAAGCCTGAGATTACGAGGTTCTTCTTTAAAGTGTGGAAATTTTTCCTCCATTTCCCTAAATACAGAACCATCTACAAGCATTCGAAGAATGTCATGTCCACTTCTATTCCATGCATGGTAATCCATAAATTATGCTAAGCTTTTGCACCTAAATAATCGTTGCATACGTGGAATAATGGGAATATAACGAAGAACTTTGTGAGACACCTTTTTTGTTAGTTGATCTATTTGATATCTACTGATATGACATTTTGGGCATTCTGTTGCAAATTCATGTTGTTTATGATATATAATATGATCATTGGGACATGCATCTATTGCTTGATACTCCATTCTAATATCTTTCATAATGGCAGATAAATCTCGGTATGAGCGAGGTAAAATATTTGATGGTGGTAACAAAAATTCACCAATCAATCTACAACAAAAAATAATTTGTTAATATAAAGAATATTAATGGTACATATTTCATCCTTTATTTACTAGTGATGAACTAACAAAAATAAATGAAAAAAGATGACATATATGACATACCTTAACATTCATGAGATTGCTATGTTGGATAAACCATTCATAACCTTCAAGTTCACCAACAACAATATAGTAGAGAGAGTTGTTTGGGAGCCTTCATAAAGGGGCTCGTATGCCTTCTCAAGTATAGGTAAATCATGAACATTATCAAAGTCATCTCGATCATCATGATCAGCTACGCCACTAAATGTTTCATGGATCAATGTATTTTTAGCATCATCTTCAACTATGTTTTTTGGCACATGATCATCTTCTTCCATAGGATCATTAACTTCATCTTTGATATTCACACCTCCATGTTCCTTCGCTTGCAAAACCACATTCTTCAGGCCATGATAATCCATATCATGTTCCCTAGGGTGCCCCACCTTTATAATAATGGTCAACACAAATAAAGCATGATCATGATCAAGTGATTTTTTATATATATAAAAAATGTTAAAACGATATAAACATTTACAGATTCAATCAATTGATATAAAGACATATAATGAACAACTTACCAATGGACGATAATCATGCCCCCTTCAATGTGACCATGTTGCCTACAATGTTTCTTAGTAGTTGTGATTAAAATTATTCTCATCTTTAAGCCCTTGCAATTATTGCAAGGACAATAACATTTCCCATCACCCTTTCTTTTCAATCTAGCCCACAATCTAGAAAGTGTCTCTTCATTTTGTTCTACACTAATATTATCTGACATGATTTTTCTTTACCAATCTTGAATATTTAGATCTTCAAAAAGTATCAAACTCACACTCCAATAATTTTTAATGATAGATAGGTAACAAAATCTAATAATTATGATATTTAGCACCAAAAAAATTCAGCCTATAACCTCCACAAACTGTCACAAGTATAGCCAATTTGCAAGTAGGGAAAATTCACAAGTATAGCATGAAAACATTGTCACAAGTATAGATAAATTGTCGAACTCACTTTTATTTGTTAAAATTTATGCCCAATGTTCATTGAAAAAGCGATGAAAATCACGGATCATCGAAATTTCGATGAACGTTGGGCACAAATTTTGAAAATTTCACATTAAATACACAAGTACCCAACAATTCATCTAATTATACATATTTTGTCAAAAAGTTTCATCGTATTTTGTAGTCAAATGAGTTAGTGTATACACCAAAAATTGTGAAAGACGATGGTCAAGTAAAAGACTTGGATGAATGGAAGAAGGAATTTGGTCAGGTTATTCATAAGTGTTTAACACATGTTCAGGGGGATAGTGACACCGATCTTCACAGGCTCAATTTGATCATGGATGGATTGATTGATCTTGATATTGAATATCTAAAATTTGTCAATGATACAAAGGCACTACTGGATAGTCGATGGTAGACACATCTTGCAAACATACCAAAGATCCAGGAATATCAGTGGCCACCAAATTCTACGATGTATCAATGGGAAGAAAAGTATTTGGCTTCAGATGAGTAGGTAACTAAGGCAGGGGCATCTAGATGTCTATCATGGAGAGGAAATATTTTCCAGATCGATGATCACGGGATTTCTACATTGATTAAAGGAAACATACGTCTAAAGTTTCTTAATCCTTGTTATTTCTTCAATTATGCAAATTAATTAGTTGTTAGTAAAAGAAGTAGTTTAGAAGGGTTGTCTCTTTTTGTAAAAGGCTTGAAGCTTGTTGATTCCTATATAAATAAGAAACCAAGGACAATTTTGAGAGGATCATCATATCATATTCCATTTTCATTTTTGTTATAGTAGGCATTAGTAAGAAGATAGATTGCACATTCCACCCATTCATATCATATCAAATATTTCTGCTATAAATGTATATATATTTGAAACAACATAATGGAGAAGATTGCTCATAATTGGTAATCTATTTTAGTGTTCAATTTTTGTGTTAAATTTCATGCTTATTTGTTATTGTGTTGTCTCCAAAGTGGTTTCTTCAAGTTATTTAAATTCATAAGATTTATTAGGGCACATTTGTTGTTACTATGTGATTATTTTGAGATTATGAATGAAATAGAACATCTTATTATCAGAGATTCTTCATGACTGTGTTATCATTATGTATTTTTTCTTATGTTTTCCATACTTATTTCTTCTTATATTTGAATGAATATCAGTTATTGAGCCTCAATATTGTGCTTATGTGAATGAATATGTTGATACAGTAAAGCATTTACTGTGGATGTTTTCAGTTACATGTTCAAAATTATGTTCAACATAAAAATGGAAATATTTAAAAATAATAAAGTTAACAAAGTTGCTTATTTAAATAATTGTGAGTTATGTGCATTAATATTTTATTAACTTTTGTGTCTTCACGAACATATGTTGATACAAAATGAATGGAAGAAGCATCCAAGTAATCATATTTTTTTCTACCAACAATTCATACCAAAGATTGAACAATTTAAGGATATTGCAATAGGTAATTTGTATTGACACAAATAATATTACTGAAGCATTTCAAATTTTGGGCCATAAGAATCATCCTTTTTTAAACATGGATTGCAAATAATTCTGAAAATTTAGAAGTCTTGGTCATTAACATTACTGCCTGCTACAATTTCATCTAGTGCATCATTGTCAATGTTCATATGTTCTTTCAAGTATTTAATATTATCATCATCCTCATCTTTACCTGCATCATCTTCATCATCATTGAAATTTGACTATACACCATCTATATTGTTAGCAAATGTATTTGGATCATCATTTCTATACCATCCATATTGTTGTCTTCCATAACATCATCTAACTCTGGACTATTGTCTTCTTGTTCCTGAACATAACCATCTTCAACATCATCATGGACGTCAATTTCCTCAATGTTCTTTAATCCCTCTCTCTCATTTTTTTCACCATCATTGTTTTGCTCAGTATCCACTAATGTTTCGTCAAATACATGCCTTAATCTTGGATCATAATGTATGAAAAACATCCATTTTGGGTCCAAAATATCTTCATAGAGAAATACCTACACATGAACTAAATAAATATATTAGAAGTATGTTATAACCATTTTATTGATTAATAAACACATGCATATATTCGCAATAAACTATGAATTAATGGATTACTGATCACTATCATTTCTTGTTTGAGTTAAAGATACTTGCTCACAATTTTTGGTAGAACATAAGGCTCCTTATCCTCTGGTAGAAAGCATGAGGAATCTATAGAAAACAACCCACTATGGGTATCATGTCTTCGTGTCCTCTCAAATGCTTCATACCATCTACACTTAAAAATACAACATTTAAAAGAGCGGTAATCCAACTCAATAATTTCTTATATTTTCCCAACATATTGTAGATTCCCTTCAATTATATTCTTATCTTTTGAGCTTGATCAACTAGATTGCTTGAAGTCAACCATGATGCTACAATCAAAGGATCGCCTCTTTACATCTACACTTTCTACACGATAATCTCGACCATATGCCCACATTGTTGGATATTTCCTCGCCTGTGAAAGACCATTTATTCAATGAAAAAAATATAATGATGAATATTAAAATAGTTAATAGTGTCAAAACTATAAGGAAACAACATTTTGTAAAATTCTAATTGTACCTTTCTTTCACATCCTCTGGACATGTTGATTTCATCTTCTATTATGTTTGAATCTATACCTGCATCTTCTATTTGATTTTGAATTTGTTCAATAACCCATTCTAGTGTGCAATCTTTGCCCCATTCCCCAAGCAGATCAGTGGGAAGTGGAGTATTCTTTGGGTTCAATCTCTTAAACTGTCTCCTTTCTTCTAACACTTCTTCTCTATTTTTATCATATAGATCAATCCATTTGTTCATAAAGTCCATGTGGTACAAAATGAACTTGTCGAGTATAGAAATTTCGTCTACACCTATTACATGTCAACATGTTTATTTCAAACTACAAATTTCATGCTATTAATTTGAAAAATAAATTACATAGTAAATTAATGATTGCAAGAAAAACAACCACACTGATGGTGAATTTACTTACTAATTTCTACTTGAACACCATTAGATTGCAGTTTTTCTCCATCAATAATATTTGATGCTCATTCTTCATCCCAGACGTGTGGCCCATCTTCAAATTCCTTACCAAGGAATTCACACAAGAAGAAAAATGCTTCATTAAATACATACCCTTCAGCCATGCAACCCTCTAGATGTGCCTTTTGTTGGACATATCTTTTAAGAGTTTCCATATACCTTTCAAATAAAAACATCCACCTCGCTGATATGACACCTGCCAATTCAATGTCATTGACTAGGTGTATTAGTAAATGGACTTGTAGGTCCATGAAACTTGTAGGGAGTTCCTCAAATACACATACAATTTCTGCAATTTCCTTCTTCCACTTTGGCACTTTAGATTCGTGGATCTCCTTGGAGGTCACCCACCTAATATAAGAATAGTAAATTAGTATGAACCTTTAGTCATAAATTAAAATGCAATATAATATCTTTATGTCTCTCACACGTGAACATTTCATATAACCACATACCTTGTAAATGTTGACAATTGACTTATGGCATTCCTTAAGTCAACTGTAAGATAGGAATCCCCCCTAATTTCCAATGGCATGATATGCTATCAAACACATTTATGAAAAGGTCATTAGTAATTTTTTCTCACACAACAAAATATCAAAATATATTTAGTACTTAATCAATGATACTAGTAAATGTTAAATGATGATATATAATACCTTCATTAAATTATGAAAGTCATGTGTTTTAAATCCTATGATATGTCCATCAACTATAAAAGTTTTAGCCAACAATGAACCATAACTAGTAGGTGTCCTTATTGAATGGATGACATTTTTTAGTTGGTCTAGCTCTTTTTTTTCAAAATCCATGGAGCTTCTTGTGTCGTAGAAAAAAGGACCCTTTGCTTGACATGGGATTAATTGGACTTAATAAGGTCATAATCTAGTGTTGTGAGGAATTTTATGCATCCACACTAGGTTTTGAACCCTTGCAAATCGAATAACATGCTTTCAATGATGTCTTGTAAAGGTGTTGTAAAGTCTTGTAATGGAATTTCACACTTTTCTAGACTTAATTAACCTATTTCTCCCTAATTCATCATTATAAAATGTGTTTAATAACATTATTACATCAATTTAAAAGGCATGTGAACTAAACTTAATGTTAAACTAGTGTTGTAATGTGTCTTGCACATTCACATTGGTTTTTGTGCCTTCCTAGGCTATGTGGACCTCATTTTAATGTTGTAAAGTGTATTTAATCACACTTTCACATTGAATTTTATGTCTCAAGCCCTATTTTACATTTACATCATCACTAATAGGCCCCTATTAACCCATATTGTGCATCTCGAGGCATAATTTGATCAAATAACTGACATAGTCATCATATAAGCCTAATTTTCTTACTTCTTGACATTCCAGCTAGAAAAAATGATCCCTATGGGACCCATTCACCATTAGCAGTGAATTATTCCCATCTAGGTGGGACCCATTTTCCATTAGTGGCGAATGAGTCCCATTTAAGCCATTTTTGGTGTTTTCAGTGAGAAAAAATAGGTTTTAAGTTTAATTTTTCTCCATGTTGGCCTTAGGGATCTAATTAATGGGAAAATAAGGTTAATTTCCCATAAAATTACCTCTCTTAACTAATTTTTACATCCATTAACTTAATGCACATATTCATCCACCAATCTTCCATCTCAAGTCAAGCAACTTAGGGTTTTGTCATTGCAAGTCATTAAGAAAGCTTCTAAGGACATTCAAGGGCGGATTTTACATGTTATGTTGCATAATTTCAAGATCAACATCATGGAATGGTAATCTATTCCATTATCGCATGTTTCATCCTACTCTTTCATCATTTTGGTTTAATTACCTAAACGTGGTTTGACCAAGGCAAACCCCCATGCCCTAACATTCAACATTTCTCTTCGTGTCTTGTGTGTTTGTAGATTTAGGACTCTTGGAAGCTTGGAAATAATTGAAGATAAAGTTTCAAGGTTTTTAAACTCCTCTCTTCATTCAAAAATTCAAAGAATCAACAAAATCTCATTTTTCAGACCTGTAAATTAGAGTTTCGGAAGCGGACACCTGTAGAACATCATAGTGCAAATCAGAAGCTTCATAATCCACCTTTGAAAATCTAGAAATTCAAAAGTGGACTCATTCACCATGGGTGGTGAATGAGTCCCACCCCAAGGTCATTTTTTGGATTTTTACATTTTTAGATACCCTTTTGTCAAAAACGGGTTCTAGTACAATTTTGCAGAACTGGGACTGATTCGCCCAGAATGGTGAATGAGTCCCACCAGGCCTAAATTTTAGCATAAGTAGCATTCTAGAAGTCATTTTCAGTCCTCATGCATATCTCAAGTGCACACTTTCATTCTGATTCATTTCTGTTACATTTTTCCATTCATTTGTAGGTGATTTTGCATTACACAATGTGTTTTCCAACATAGCATAATTCTTAGATTTTGCATTCATAATCGATCAATTAATTCACATAACTGCATTTAGATCATCTCATTTAGTTCAAATAGCATCACACATAACATAAATTGAATGAAGCCTTTAGTATTTTTGGCCCCACCTCTCTCCTTTTAAGTGAAAAACCCTAGAAGAGCTAGAGAAGTCCATAGAAACCCAAAAATATATGGTTCACTTTTGCATATGTTTCATTTTCCCTACTTGGCCACAAATGGTTTCTATCAAATTTGGTACACGAAAGAGAAATATCTCTCCTCGTAGATAAGGTGTCCTTTTTGCCTAATATATGTCGAAATATAGAATCTAGGACATTTTTGAAGATGTACATAAGATCTAATAGGTGAGATATTAATAGATCCTTCTAGTAAGGGAGCTCATAAAATATGGATTTCCTTTTCATTCCTTCTAGCATATGAACTACAACTTGTTATGGTTCTTCAATTGAATCACCCCGATCAAAAAAATCCTCCCAAGCTTTCAATTAGGCATCTTCATACTTCTGAAGCCAATCACCTGTACCCATAATCATGGGAGGGCCTATATTTTCAACTTTTCCATCAAATTGATTCTTTTGGCGATTTCTAAACCTATGATCTAGTGGTAGAAAAACTTTTTTGTTTGCGTAAATAAATTTATTTAGATCTTTAGAATACCGCCCTTGAAATTGTTCTACACATCTTGGACATGCAAATATCCCCTTTGTTTGAATCCTTGCAATTCAACAAGTAATGTTCATAACATCAAAAAAATAGTATAAAATTAAATATGAACTTAGTTGGAATGAAAATAAATTATGAGTGTAAATACATAAATATTTTATTTACTAGAACAAACACCAAGTCCTGGGAAATTATGAATAGTACAACATAGCACACCATACAACATGAAGGACCTATTTGATGGAGGGCATGATATGTCATACATTCTTATGCATTTCCATAGTAGTTGCATCTCATCAATAAAAGGCACAAGATAAACATCCATGTTTTTAACTTGATGTTTTCCTAGAACAATGAGAGTCAGCATAAGGTGCTCCTTTCTAACACTCATCCATGGGGGAATATTGTATACTATCAATCCGACTAGCCAAACATTATAATTTGAGCTCAGGAAAGAGAATGGGCACACTCCATCAATTGCAAGACCAAACCTGATACTACGGGGTTCATCTTTGAATTTTCTTGGTCATTTTTCCTTGATGTGTTTCATTGCTTTGGAGTCGGCCAGAATTTGCATGAATCCATCTTTACTCTTGTTCTTTGCATTCCATTCCATCAATTATGCAAGTGACTTGCAATAAAACATTCGTTGAAGTCTAGGTATAATAGGCATGCGATGTAAAACCTTCTTTGGAACTATAAAACCTTGTACATCTATATGATATCTCTTCTCTTTGCATACAGGGAATTCTACCTTGTTCTAATATTCATCTATGTATAAAATTCAATCATTTTTACATGAATTAATTTTCTTATATTCAATCCCCAACTCAACCAACAACAGACGTGCCTCTCTGCAAGTTGATGGCAACACATTCTCTTCAGGGAATATTTTAGATTTTAGTGCCCTATAAGATTGCTAGAGATTAAATCAATTGAATGTTTGACTTATGATGAACATGTTTGATATGTCAATTTATACTAGGACCGTTTATATACAATATATAGTTTTAAAATCCCCTTAAAGAAATATAAACGAAGTCAATGAATTTTTATGAAATGTGTACACCAATTGACAATGCAAAGTAAGAAATAGATTTCAACTCACTTCAGTAGGGTAGCAAATCCTTTGTCTAACCAACCAAATAGTGACTTGATTTCTAATAATATTAATGTGCATGCTAGTTGTGAGGTTCTACTTGCACCTGATTTGAACACGGGTGTCTTCGCTGATTTCTTGATGGAGTCTTTCAGGTTGTTATCATCAACATTACGTTGGTGGTAATTACCCATGCTATCATCATTACTGTCAGCCATATGATCATTATTGCCATCATTATTTCCATCCCCAGAGAAACCTGTAAGAATTTCATTCAATCCTTCTTCATGCACTGCATTTTCCCTATCATGATCATCATCATTAAGGCTAGGTGGCATCTCTTCAATGTATGCATATCTCATCAGCTCTTCAAATTTCTCAGGTGGTAGAAATATCTTCAAACTTCCTCTTTTCACCTTGGTATTGTTTAAAGGATTGTTTGGATCATCCCATCCAAATCTTAATAACCCAGTTGGATCATGGGTATTAGTATGTGTTTCATCAACATCTTCTACCTATCAACAAACACAAGCATTATTTAATGTTTCCCAACAATTGGATAAATCATAAATGTATCAATTTCAAATAAATATAATCAAATAAGGATTAAAAAATAAAAATAAAAATTGTATGAACATATATACATCAATTAAATAATGGAACATTATTTTATAAACTACCTTTTTTATACAATAATTTAAATAAAACACAATTTTGACAACATAGTTTATAAAACATCAATCCACACTCATTTATTATTCTTTGGTTTTCTTCCCTTAATAGCATCCTTATGTAGACGCGTAAAATGCACTGATTGACGTTGGACAACTAATCCTGATCACTAACACCATTTTCATCCTGAATCATCCCTCGGTCTAACCATTTAATCAAATATCCTTGTCTGATTAAATCCATCAATTTTCCTCCCTTAATTGAATAAATCATTTATTTAATTAAGTCATTCTCTTTTGTTAATTAAATCAACCAACTTGATCTAGTTATCCCTATTTAATTAAATAATCAATTTTATTTGATTAAATCTCTAAAGTCTATCTATTAAATTAAATAAATTAAACCTTGTTTAATTTAAGCTAACATAACCCCCTTTAGCTAAATAAATCAAAATATATTTAACTAAATCTTTGAATCATATTCTTCTCATATTTGATTTAAATCAATCCATAAATTTAAGTCAAATAGGTCACATCATTTAATCCTTCATTAAATTAATTAAACTTGATTAATTTAATCTCTCCTCATGTCCCATCCTCCATCTTTTGCCACTTGCACATGAAAATAGAGTTATTTGATTTATTAAATCTCTATTTATCTTCAACATGGCATCTTTGGAGAATATTCTTCAAGTTTGAAATTCAAATCCAAGTGGACTTTGTCCTTCCAACAAGGCATTCATTTCCTCTTACAAGAAATTTTGCTTTGAGCCAAGTGGCCATAACTCCATTTGACTCTCCCTCCACCTTGCCATTAATACAATTTCAAAATTCAAATATTGACATTTTTTGGCACATTCATCAAAACTTGCACATTCCTCAACCATTCACATATTGACAAGTGGCACTTTGCCATTGGATGAAATTTAGTCCCACATTGCTCTATTTTGGGAATTCTTTCAACTTGTCAATCTATAAATAGAGAGCTCTTCTATTGTATTTGGCATCCACCATTTGAGTAAACTTACTATGCTCAAATCTTTAGCAATATTCATCCATATAATTGAGTTTATAGCTAGTTTATGCAGATTTTTATGTTGGAGCACTCATCACCCTTCATCAAAGTGGATCAACTTTCATCATCAATTCACCATTGCATCATTGGAGTTGGGAAAGGGCCAATTTTCACATCAAATTGGCACCAATTCCCTCAATAGATTAAGCGTTTTCTTTGCTTTAGAAAGGATTTGATATGTTTTAAGTTTTGTTGTGTTCTTCATTTCATTCCTCTCTCTTTTGCAATTTAAATGAATTTCTTGAGGAATCTACATTCTAGCTTGCATTTGATCTAAGTTGTTTGTTTCTTGTGTTCTTACAGGTTTAGGATCTAGGTTCATACATTTGGCGCTAGAAGGAGGGCTTTAATCTCATTTCCTAATCATGTTTTTGTCAAAAATTTCATGTTTTTCTTTGTCTTCAGGAAAACTCCGTCGTTGGGGTCTCAGCTTTGCTATTTAGCACTGTTGGTTCTCCAGTGTCGCTACATACAACCGCTAACAACTACAAACTGTAGCGCCCCTGTCTTCCCGCCCATAATTTTGAATTCTAAACTGCGCCACTGTACCTATCTGACCCATGAGAATCTTTCAAAAATACAAACTACACCGCTGGCCAATAGGGCGACACCTTCATGCTCACTGGCCTAGTTGCAAAGCGACGCTAATTGGAAAGCGGTGCTATACAACACCGCTGGTGAAATCAAACTACGACGCCTTCGTGGATTGCACTATTGGAGGGGAGTAGGAAGTGAAATTTTATTTATAGTACGTGATTTTTTTCAAATTATGGTTCTGTTGTCTGTTTTCTGCTTTTTTGACTTATGTTTTTGCAAAATCTAACTGACTTTCTTGTAGGTTGGATCAATCAAAGACAAAAAGGGAAGAGAAGCATGATGATGTCATTTCACAAAAACAAGTGTTTTTAAACACTCTAGTATTTGTTTAACGCTCTTAGAAGATTCACTATTCTTCTTCTTTTTTATCTCTTTGAGCTTAGGACTTACTAATTTCATTTTGGGCTTTAAAAAGAAACTTTTAAATTCTTGTTACAAAAAGCTTAAAAAGAACATTAGGACTCAAATTTACTAGAGTTTGTTTTGGGTTTAATAATTGAACAAAGAAAATTGTCACACTTTGGTGTTTTAAAACGAATTAACTTTTGCTTTGTGGACTTAAAATGAACAAGTGTTTTCATTGTTTTGTAATTACATACACAAAGTAATATCATCAAAAGATGTATGCGCTTCTCTCGCACCTCACGACGATCTTGAGAATCAAAAGGATTTTGGTGAAGTTACATAAATAATTGCCCTTACACACTTCAATTTGGGTTTAAAATTGAACAAAAAATTGTGCGAGTGTGAGTAAATCTATTGCATGTGTTCTCTGTTTGTTTCTAAATGAAGGTGGATCGAACTATGAATACATTTACTCATTATTTTTTATCTTAGAGGGCCTGCCTTGGGTAAAAAGTACTCACCCAAGGGAACGACTCAACCGGTAACACTCTGAACCCAAGAGTATTTCCAGCCAGGATATAAATGTGGGTATTGGAATAAATGCCAGTATCACACTGTTGACTCTGACAAGAAGGGAAGAAATGGTCTCTCACCATGTTGGGTCAACTCCTATGAACAAAAAGTCCAAATTAAAACCCTTGTTATAGAAAGGCCAAAATCCCTATCTATTTGTTGGTGCAAGAATGGTCATTCTAAAGCTGCCTCGCACTTTTACGGTCTTTAGTAGAAATGGAAAACATTCCATGGGAGTTTCATGGGTGTTGATGCTTGGCTTCCTCATATAAGTGAGTGTTGTGGAGGGGAGCCAGTGGGGTCAAGCATCTAACCATTCACTAAAGATAAGCATAGTTGGACTTGTCCAAGTGGGGACTCAACAAATATTGTCTTTCATATCCATAGGGTGTGCTTATTCTTGGTTACAAAACACTTTGCTTATTCGAAAACATTTGGAAATAAACATTTAACATCATCCTCAAAATTTCAAACCCTTTAGGAGGAAAATACAAATTGACCAAATTCATGTCTTATTGCTTGCCCTTGGGATTTTTTCCTTAGAGGTTTCTAAACAATTGGATTTACATCTCAATTTTCCCACTAAAGTTAAACAATACGTAACCCTTGCCTTGACTTCATCAAATTTCCACATAACACATTTTGTGGGATTCGAAGAAATTGAGACATTGGACATCTAGTTTGGAAACCTAATCAAAGAAGTGTTTGTGGTAAAACAAAATCACTAAGCAAAGATAACAAAATTGGCTCACACATGTGTTAATTCCTCATGATTTCCAAGAAATTCAAAATCCCAAAACGAAGGTCCTTGAGTCAAAGTTCAACATTTAGGAGTCACACTCAAAAGGTCATCAAGAAATACATTAGGAAGTGAAATAAAAAAAAAAATATCAAGATAAGAAAAAAATTCACAAGGTTCTATAGACTCATTCCTTTGAACAATCCGAAAATGTATGCTCAGTTTGAACCACTTCTTGATTGAGAGGTCCTTAGAGAGTATTGCATGTTCTTCAAAACTGAGGTCTAGTAAACAAGTGTCTTTTTAGGTACATCCTAGGATCAAAATCAAACCTTCATCCATCTTTAAACATCAAAACCAAAATCATCTCATCATCAACTCTTCAAAAATCTTGAAAAAATATTTCATGTTAAACTTTGGGAAAATCATTTGAAATCAATCCAAAATCACCTTGCTTGATTGAATGTGTGTAGATGCATCCTTCTCCACATATTTGATCAAATTGTCAAACCTTGTGAAAAATTCATCCCTTGATAAATATCCAGCATCTTGGGATTTAGGAGTTCATTATCAAAATCATCTTGTTTGGATAGGGGTGTTTAGATGAATCGTTCTTCTCATGCCTAGACAAATTAGCATCTTGTGAAGGATTTAACTCTAGGACAACATCCAACCTCTTAGAGTTTATGAGTCCACCAAAATTCAAATCCGAAACAAAATCAAATCCTAAATCAAGTCCTAAAGTTTAAACATACCCTTCAAGATTTTCTCAAAAGAGTTCCAAACATCTGTCAGACATCCATCTTTCATCCATATCACTATCACCCTTTGATCCTGGAAACATCCTAAATTTTCTCTCTTGTTCCTAAAATTATATCAATCCAAAGAATTAGAGATTCATCTCCTATATTCTTCAAAATTGATCCCTATTTTATGGTGCAAACTAGATCTCAACATAAGAGGAACATGGAAGCTAACAAAGAAACATCCACTACAAGTGACCTAAGTCAAAAAAATTCTGAAACAAATCTCATTGAATCAATTAATCCTTTAATCAACTTTCCTACATCATCACAAAACCCTCAAGAGGAGGTAGAGGATCATACCAACAATCCCTTTGGAATGACACACGAAGAAATCACTGAAATGATTCAAAATCCAAAAAACCATAAGATTATCAATATCATGATGAGACTCAACCCTTCACTATACATGCTTGAACTAGCAAAATAAGGGGCTAAACTCCCTTCTGATTTTGATGTGAGCTCTATAGTGGAACCATCTCTAGAGGCCATGCCTCCAATTTCATCCACACTCCCCATCTCATCTACACCTCCATCCCAAAGCATCACTCAAAACATCCCGCAAATCACAACATCTATTGCTCCAACTCAACCTAATGTTAATAAGGGAAGTGCATTTCTTAATGCCATTCAAACACACCCCCTTGTCAATAACCAAGACTTGGATGCAAACACCATTTTGGAACAATACGTACCCCAAAATCCATTACATAAGTATGCCCCTCTCACTTTCCATGATCCTAATGATCCATCATCATCATCCTTTCATGCAACACCCCAAACCTCTCTCCCCATAACTTCACAAGGAGAGGGTGACATATTCGGACCAGGGGGAATTTTCAACACTATACCATTTCCTCAAGAGATCACATCTCTTACATTTTCACGACTTCCTTCATTACCACCATCATCCACACCATTACTTGGCTTAGGGCTTCCACCTTTACCAAATATCAATCAAAATCAGACCAACATCCTGAACATTAATCAAAACATCACACCAAACTCTCAAAACTTGTCATTGAAATCGCAACAATAGATGACAACTACACAAGCAATCGCAACATCATCAACCACCCCCCTAACATCTCAAAGCATGGTCTCTCAAGGACCAACCACATCAATTGCACCATCCACCACTCAAACCGAAAATACAACAACACCTCTCATAGCCACTGCAAGCACCGTTCTGAATCCACCACCACCTCCACCTCCACCAAGCTCCAGCATATCAAGCCAATACAACATGGTGTTGCAATCCACTCAAAAAGTTGGCATCAAAAGGCATTCTTGAAAGTACAAAAATAACAAGCTGTGCAATTAGCTACTCAACAAGCCACACAACTAGTTGCATAGCAAGCCACTCAAGCTGCACAAGCTACTCAAGTTGTCCAAGCTGCATTACAAGCACAACAGGCTGCCCAAACCTAGATATCATTGCAAAAACAACAAGTCACACAAGCTCAAGCTTAGGTAGAAGCTCAAGCTCAATCCCAATATCAAGCACAACAAGCACAAGCACAAGCACAGTATCTCACACAAAAACAAGCAGCACAACTAGAATCATATCAGCAAGCAGTAAAACAATTCCAAGAGTAGAAAGAAGTAGCCCAACAACAAGCGTTGTTGATACAACAACAAGCACAACAACAGGTTCAACAACAGGCAATTTTGGCACAACAACAACAAGACCAACAACAAGCGTTGTTTATATAGCATCAAGTGCAAGCATACATGGCTCAGCAGAATGTGAAAATACCACCAATCAACACATCAACCAATCCACCCATCACACCCACCAGCGAACCATTTCAGAACACTTTCATCCCACCTCCTGATCCACAAAACAATGTGACAGCATAAATCAAGTTGCTCTCATAACAAGTGCTCGACCTTCAATCAGGGCGAACCACAAGAACATCTAGTAACTTGTGTCCTTATCCATTCAACATGAGTCTTGTGATGAAACCATTCCCAAAGGGGTTTGAGATCCCCAAGTTTGACAAGTATCATGGGATGGGAAACCCTGAAGATCACATCAAGGAATTCCAGGTTCATTGCATGGAAGTTGCATATGATGATACATATATGATGCGACTATTTCTTAGGAGTTTGGATGGCCACGCTATGGAATGGTTCTCTCTCCTACCTACAGGCATCAAGACATTCCAAGAAATCATAGACGCATTCATCAAAAACTACGCATGCAATATCACCATGGATGTCAGTCTTGAGGAACTATCGGCTCTGAAACAAGGTAAAAATGAATCATTTGCTTCATTCCTACAACGATGGTGATCTAAGGCCAATCAGAGTAAATGGGCCATGCTTGAGGAACAACAAGTGTGCACTATCATATCCAACCTTGATGGCCTCTTGGCATTCCATCTCAAGGTCCAAGGGATCACCACGTACGACCAACTGATTTCCAAGGTGTTCAGCATCGAACGAGCCCTTATGACACAACCTGGAGGGTAAACTTCATATCCTGAACAATAGAACAATCGTCCACCCACCAATTACAATGATAAACCTTGCACATGGGAAAGAAACAAAAAAATTACCAATGATGGCATCGTTGATGCCAAATTTTTCATCAGTGCCCCTCGACAAAACACACCTGCACCACAACAACAAATCCAAAACCATAATCAAAACAACCATCACGCAAACACAACACAATAACCAAGCAACCAAGTGATCAATAACGTTAATGACCAAAGAGGACCGCCCCAGAGAAACAAGAACTTCACCAAACGGAAGTACACTGCTCTTGGGGAACCACTTGAAGTCATCATGAAGAAATTACTAAACAAAAACCTCATCAAGATTCCCACCTACGAGAACTACCAAGAACTAGACATTAAACCTCCTTGGTACAACAAAAATCAGCTCTATGACTTCCATAAAATCAAAGGGCACACCATGAACAATTGCATGAGCATAAAGAACATAGTCCAAGATTTCATTGATCAAAGAATTATAAATGTGGAACAACCAATAGGGAACCAAAACCTCAAAATATACATGAATCTAATGCCTAATCATAATAATAAAGGGAACAATAATACAGATAAGGAGGCACCTTCAAAAATTTGAATCATGTGTATGAAACTTTTGTCTCCTCCCTAGATGAATACTGCGCAATAATCACCATCAAAGGAGCTCATGCTGATTGTGGAGTCACCATAAGAGGCAGAAAATTTACTATCATGGGATTATCTCAACCAAATAGAACTTTCATGTCCAATTAAAGATCCATTCCCAATGGTTACAATGTCCTTGATCAGCTAAAAAGAATGCCAACACAAATCTCCATCATGGAGTTATTAAAAATATCATCCACCCACAAGAAAATCCTTGAGGAAGCATTAGCTTCATCCATAATCCTCGTAGATCTTGATGCAGAACAATTCCAAGCTATGGTCGGAAACATCATTACCCTCAATATCCTTACATTCTTCGACTAGGATTTTCCCACTCAACCATCTCATAAACGTGCACTCCATTTAGAGGTCTTAGTGCAGAAAAGTAAAGTCAAGTGAGTCTTGGTGGATGGAGGTGCAGGCTTGAATATTTGTTCCCTCAAGCTCATTAAGCAGTTAAAAATCTCAAAGGATTCCATCGACAAAGGAAAGGGTGTTAAAATCAGAGCATATGATGATTAGGAAAGAGTGTCCCAAGGCACAATCAAAATCCATATTCAAGTAGGGCCAACTATCATGGAAACCACCTGTTAGGTCCTGGACCTTGACTTGCCTTATAACATTCTCCTAGGGAGTCCATGGATCCATGCAATGCAAGCAGTAGCATCAACTTTGCATCAATGTGTCAAATTCACATATGAAGGACAAGAGCTCACCATCCATGGAGATCCTGAACCGTTCTCCTACTGCAAGAACCTTAGGGAAAAATACTACAAAATCCCTCAAGTTCCCAAAAATGATGAAGGCCCATCAACACTGTACATTGATCCAACCACTCTCGCTTCCACTTCTACAACAGAGACACCCACCACTCCCACCATCCCCACCATCTGTGATATCAAAGTCATCATCCAAGATAATGGTTGCAGAAACTACATGATTCCCAAAAATGCTTTTGTGGTAGGAGAGTTACCACAATCTCCCAGATCACGAGGACATCGGCAATCAAATGAAGCCTCCACATCTCAGACATCCCCTGAAGAATATCCGGAATTCAGAAGTTGGGGAGATCTCGGCCAAGAAGTCATAGAGGAGGACCCATCTCATCTCCTATACCAAGATAATAGACCAATAGCCGATCTACCAATGGATGACAAAAGCAAAGGTTTGCAAATGATGCTCGCAATGGGTTATGACAGAAACCAGAGACTTGGGGAAAATGATAATGGAATTATAATACCTATCATTTCAGAGATGTGAATGAGAAATCTTGGCCTTGGATGCACCCCTCCAAGTATAACCATATGTGGTTGAAGTCCTCCAGTTATAAAGGTCAATAATCCTCCTCAGTTATCTGTAGCTGAACTTCACTTACCCGTATCTACAAGTAGAGTCATAGTCAACTTCACATTTGACATAACTGACTTATGTAGTAGTAGTGATGACGAGGATCCAATAACCAACCTACCTAGGCTCTTCAAGGATACCACCCTTCTCATGATTAGCACCTTATCCTTTGATTCAGACCATCAAAATCATGAAATCTGCCTAGTTTACCCCCAACTCATCGATTATGACCAATGAGGACCACCAGTTCTTCACACATTCAAAAAAAATGAGGCACTCTTAGGATTCATGGGACTATAGGATAACATTCCATGTGGGGATCACAAAGCAGGGTTCATCATTGAGCTAGATACATAGGCCTATTATGGGGAAACGATTAAATCCCTCAGTCGTAAAAGTAAGAAACTAAGAATAATATCTAAGTCCTTGAGTGAAAACCACACTGTGGCACTCTCTGACATGAAAAAAGTAAAAAGAAAGGATGCATCCAATGATGAAAACCTCTTTGAGGCACTTGAGGATGGGAGATTCAATCTTCCTTTTAGAGCTCTTCATCAAGAAAAATCAGCAGTCCTAGCAGAAAAGTGCAATCCAGTTTATCTAGGAACATAGGAGACCCCGCACATCACATTTTATGCGGAGTCATTACTATCAGAGGAACAAGAGCTCCTAGAAAACTTCTTGAGAGAAAGACAAGTTAACTTTGCATGGAGCTATGCGGACATGCCTGGGCTCGATCCATAAATTGTAGTTCATCACCTAGCAATATACTCTGAAGAAAAGCCCATTAGACAAAAGCTCAGGAAAATGCATCCTCAAATTGCCATGCTAGTCAAAATGGAACTAAAGAAGTTATTAGATGCAGGATTCATTCGACCAATAGATTATCCAAAATGGGTGTCAAACCTAGTTCTTGTCTCAAAACCTGATTGGGGCATCAAAATCTGCACAGACTTCAGGGACTTAAACAAGGCATGTCCAAAAGACGATTTCCCATTGCCCAACATTGACATGATCGTAGACATGATGGCGGGACATGAAATGATTTCCTTGATGGACGGTTTCTCAGGATACAACCAGATAATGATTGCTAAAGAATACCAACACAAAATGGCCTTCACTTGTCCATGGGGGACTTACTACTGGAATATGATGTCATTCGGCTTGAAGAATGCAAGAGCAACATACCAAAGAGCCATGATGTTAATCTTCCATGACATGATTCATAAAACTGTCAAAGATTATGTTGATTACATACTAGCCAAATCCAAAAAGAGGAAGGATCACATAGCAACCTTAAGTGCCATTTTTGACAGGCTAGAGGAATACAAGGTTCGATTAAATCCAAAGAACTATGTCTTCGGTGTACAATCAGGAAAGTTGCTAGGATACATAGTGTCAATGAGAGGTAGTGAGGTAGACCCTGCTAAGGTAAAAGAAATCCTTGAGATGGAGGCACCCAAAACATTGAAACAATTGAGAGGTCTCCAAGGCAGGCTTCAGTCCATCTGAAGATTCATAGCACAACTGGCAAATAAACAGAATCCGTACTCTCACCTACTTCACAAGGGAGTAGCATACAAGTGGGATAACAAGTGTGAAGAAGCATTCAATAAGATCAAAGAATATCTACTTACACCACTAGTCCTAATGCCACCAATCCCAAGAAATCCATTAATTATTTATGTGCCAGCAACAAAAACAACCCTTGGAGCTCTTCTAGCTCAACACGATGGAAATGGAACAGAAAGGGAAATCTATTCTATCAGTAGGACAATGGTCAATCATGAGTTAAATTACTCATTCATTGAGAAAGCATGCCTAGCATTAGTGTTTGCATCGCAAAAATTTAGACATTACATGTTGGCACACAAAGTCAAACTCATCGCCAAAATCAACCCTCTCAAGTGCTTACTATCAAAAGCAATACTCAATGTAAGGATGGCTAAATGGGTCATGATACTATCAGAGTATGACATTGAATATGTGAAGTGGAAAGCAATTAAAGGACTAGTCATCGCAAATTAGCTTGCAAAAGCACCAATCTATTTAGAGAATCCTCTCATCTCATAGTTTCCAGATGAATCCATCTTCAATCTCAACATAGCCAACCACTAGAAACTTTACTTTGATGGCTCATACACACAACATGGATCGGGAGCCGGTGTCTTCTTTATCACCCCACAGGGGGACTGCATACCAAGGTCCTATAAATTGGCATTCTCAACAACATTGTAGAATACGAGGCTTTAACCCTAGGTCTCAAAATAACAATGGAGTGGAAAATTGTGACCCTCAGAGTATATGGAGACTCCCAGCTGATAATAAACCAAGTGAACGGTGAGTACCATACTAAGGATGATAAGCTCACTCCATACAAGAAATTGGTGGAGACGCTCAAGGAATCCTTTATCAAAATCATATTTGAGAAAATTCCCAAAGCAAACAATAGAGCTATAGATACCATGGCAATGATTGGATCCCTACTGGACATCCTCACAATTTCCCAAAATATGAATTCTTGGTAGAAGAGCTTCTCGTGCCCTCATTCGAGGTACCAAAATCAGAATTTGTGTGTGAAATCATTGTTCCTGGTGATCCCTGGTACCATGAAATTTATACTTACTTGCGAATAAGTGTCCTACCTACTGACTTACCCTCAACCTTAAAATGAACCTTTGTCAAAAAGGCATCCCGATTCGTCATCCTGGGAGATACCTTGTATCGTAGGAACAAAAGGAACCTTATTACATTGTTTAAATGTTGAGGAGGCATTGACTACTTTAACTGAGGTGTGTAACGACATCTATGGTTCACACTCGAGTGGAATGACCCTAGCCAAGAAATTTTTGAGGATGGGGTATTATTGGCCTACAATGGAAAGAGAAGCACATGACTATGTCAGAAGGTTTCTATAATGTCAGCAGCATGGGGACCTCATCCATGCTCCAGCTCAAGAACTTCATCCCATCATCACACCATGGCCCTTTTCGCAGTGGGGACTCGATCCCATTGGAAAAATCACTCCCACTTCATCAAATGGCCACATGTTCATCATAACCACCACTGAGTACTTTACCAAGTGGGTGGAAGCCATACCTATGACATATATAACCGGGAAGTAGATATCAAAGTTCATCCTAAACTATCTCATTTTCCACTATAGTGTCCCACAAGCCATTATCTTAGATAATGGGACACCATTCAAGAATCAAGATTTCCACGACTTGTGTGAAAAATTCAACATTGCTTCTCCACCCCATACTATCCCCAAGGCAATGGCCAAGCAGAAGCCACAAATAAAACCATTCTAAAGATCCTCAAGAAAACAATCAATGACATAGGTCATGATTGGCATCTGTAGCTCAATCCCATCCTTTGGGCATACCGAACTAGCATCCGCACACCCATCAACACCACCCCCTTCTCCTTGGTCTATGAATAAGAAGCAATACTCCCCACTGAGATCGAACTACCGTCACTAAGAATATCATTGAAAAACCTCATCACAGATGAAGAGTACTGTGTATCAAGACTGAATGAGCTGGAGCTACTAGATGAGTGGCGTATAGATGCTTTAAATCATTTGCAAGTCTGTCAGAACAAACCCAAGAGGAGCTATAATGAGAAAATCAGAAGCAGAACATTCTAAGTTGGAGAATTGGTCCTAAAGGAGAATCAAAAGAACATCCCAAATCCAAATAGAAAAGGAAAATTTGAACCCAACTGGTTGGGACCATTTTTTATCATAGCAAGTTACAAGTCAGGGGCATATTAGTTATCAACATCTGAAGGGGAACCTCTACAAGAGCCCATGAATAGCTCTCATCTCAAAAAGTTTTATGCCTAATTTTTCAGGGTATAGAACCAAAAATCCAAAAAATTAGAAAATGTCCTGAATAAATGGTTACCTTGGCGAAAACCTGGCAAACAGGCGTCTTGGTGACAACAAAAAAATAAAAAAGCAAAATAATCCAAAAAAATCAGAAAAAGGATCAAAAACAGTAAAGAGAAAAAATCATCCTCTAGTAAAAACCACTTCAGTGGCACTTTGGACAAGTACCTCGGTGAAAACCTAGAAAATAGGTGCCTAGTGTAAATAAGCACTTTCCATCCACTAGGATCTCTATGGTTTGTTCTACATCACCCATCCATTACATTTCCATCATCCATCGCATTCAAATCTCCATCCATCACCCATCCGTTTGGCATCCCCATCATAGCTTGGTCATGTGTTCGTATCATGATCCCTCCTAGTACTACTCGGCCCATCCTCAAGGTCAGTTTGTCCTGCCTTTATCAGAGTAGTCTATTGCATCATGTTGGGGGTATGTTCTCATTAGATTGGATTCGTGTATATTCTTGAGGTCCAAAAATCGCACAAAATCCAAAAACATCAAAAAATCCAAGAAAATCCAAAAACATTCAAAACATATCAAAATCCCAAAAAAGGTCAAAAAGTCAAAAATAAAGATGTCTTGTCGAACTATAGGTCTCTGAGCCTTGAATGTAGGCAAGGTTGATCTTTGATCATCCCCCGAGACACTTAGGTCAGTCCCTTAGGAATCTGTCATAATAAACTGACATTTCATCATGTATATCTTCATCTGTAAATTGGTCAAGTCGCCATTCGAACTACGTGGCCTCTGCGTGTATAATGTAGGCAAGGCTAATCTATTGATTAGCCCCCGAGGCCCCTAGGATAGGTCCTTAGGTTAGTCTCTTAGTCAAAATCTCATAAAACCCCAAAAACATTGGAAAATCAAAAAATCAAAACATTTGGAAAATCTCAAAAAATACCAAAAACAACCTCAAAACATTGCAAAACTCCAAAAACATCCAAATATTTGAAAAAAATCCATCTGTCTCATCTCACTTTTACCCACAATAACATCACTCATAATAAATGATCATCATCCCCAACCTTTGGTGAAACAACTAGAAACAAGTCTAGTAGGCGAAAAGTGAAAACTCAATACGTCAAGTCTCAAGCCTCAATCAGTCAGTAAACAAGTTGATTAACTTTTTGTACCAATAGCTTATCAATCTTAAATCAATCTCTTCATTTTTTGATAAAATCACGTCCTAGGATAAATCCTTCCTACAATGGGCACTCTTTTATCAAGACCAAGCACTTTGGATAAATGAAATGACATGCCACCATCCACTAATATGTCCTAGGATATATCGTTTCGAAAATGGACATCATCTATTGGAAATAATTTTTAGGTCTTATCCTTCAAAAACATAGTTTCCTTTGGCTAGCAGTATGAAGAACATTGACTTGCTTGCTTACTTGATCTTTTCCTTCTGATTTATCTTATTGCGCTCATTCCAAGGACCTCTCGATGATATCCGAAAAAAAGATTTAGAGAGATAGGAATGGGGCAATGATCATTACCTTTTGTTTTTTTTCCTTGTTGGATGCTCTTGTAAAATAACCTTGGTGAATACTTGCTCTATTAAGTATGTATGGAGGGTGCTTTGGACATCTTGTTGACTATTACATTGATAGGTTATACCTTTCCGTGTTTTGGTCCGAGATGTTTAAAACTTCTAAAGTACATCCTAGCAAGGTTTTCGTATGTCAAGTGTGAACAAGAATACTCCTATCTGTTTGTCAAGTCAAATTCCATCACACTAAGTACAACACCATCCTATTTCTCTATACCTTGATGCATCATACCACGTGTGTTATCAAACATAAGGAAATTGGCCCTTTGAAAATCCTAACTCCTCGGTAGGTAGTCATCATCATTTGCATTTTCATCATCTTATGTCTTGTTGGAATGGCTTCTCTTCTTTCATCCCTTCTTTCTCTTAACGCTAACAAATTACTATGACATTTAATCATCATCATCATCATCAATCCTGCATTTGTAAATCATTAGCATATTGCATAACATATCATATAGGAAACATATTCATTGCATCTCCATCTTCATGTAAATATGTTATTTATCATAAATAAGCATGTCCATTTTTCATCACATTACATCTATTTTCCATCACATTGCATTCATCACATAAACCATAACATAACATTCATTTGCATAAATCATTTCATATTACCATCTACGACATAATCAAACATAATAGGGACATGAGCATTATAGATAGTCCATCGCATTATAAGCATATATTCACATCACATGAACATCATAAAGTCATTGCATTCATTTTTGCATAAACATGAAGCATCATCATATCACTTTGCATTAACATATTATTTCATATATCACATCACATCACATTGTTAATAAATGCATCACAGACATCTCACAATCATCTAACATGTTTAGGATAATATATATTTGTTATTCTCAGCATCTTAAAAAACATCTCATTTACATCATCAAGGACATATCACATAGAGCAAGACCATTTCATTCACATTGCATCATACATAATCATAAAAACATACATATCATCCACCATTCAGCCATATCATATAGAACATCTCATAATTAACCACATCGTAATCATTTTTGCATTTCATTTTACAAATCATTCCATATCATTATAAGCATTCAGTGCATAATTAAACAAATCATAATAGGAACATAAATATTATATAATCCATTACAAATCATCACAAATGCATATCATACATGACAAATCACGTGCATCCATACATTCATAACCACAACACAATTACTGCATCATCATCACCATTATAATGAAAAAGGGAATTGAAAAAGAAATCATTGCATAGATCATCATCACATCTACATCAACATACATAAATCATCATATAGATTACAAACTTACATATCATCCTTTCACATTACATATCATATAGATCCATTTTGCATGTCATCATTCATTAGAAGTATAATATAGATCTATTAGTCGCATAACCATCACATACATCATCAGAAAAAAATGCATCCATACATACATCGCATAACAGCATAACACTATTGCATAGCATATAGAAATAGAACCATCCATAAATACATAAAAATAAACATGCTACATGGAATATCACGTCAATATCATCATCTCATATATATATCATCAAAAAACTATCATAGTACAAAAAATCATATATCAGGATCACTGTACATGTGTGTATGCGTACAAAAGGCCCAACGGGCTATCAAAAAGGAGCCCATAAGGTACAGGAATATATATATAATCATCTCGATCAAAGAGGACCAATCTAACCCTGGTGCTCACTGCCCTCGCCTCTATCACCATGACTCTCTGGTGTTCTGAAGTTGGTCCATATGAATAATCAGGGACCCGAGCTGCTCTCGTTACAGCCTGATGGTAGTCCAATTGGTAGTAATCCACCTCCTAGACAACCTCTCCGTAGGCTCTAAGTGACATTGTGTTGCGGGAAGACGAGGCGGCCATACTCTCCAATTGCTATCTATGACCTACCTTTGTGGCTACCTAAATCTTTGCGGCCTGCCTCTGTAAAATGGCTTGGTCTCTCTCAACCCTGGCCTGATCCCTCTCCACCGTCAAAATATGAACATGAGCTTGTAGATGTGCAATTTGTTCATCTTGGGGATCTAGCTATCATGTTGGTTGTGCTCGTGGGGGCTACACATGAGGCTAACTCTCACCCTCAACTCATGGTGGTGCCTCTACTTGATCATGCTGCCTAACTAGCCCTGCATCCTAATCTTGCATATGTACATCTGCCTGGACCAGCTGAGCTGGAACCCTGATCGGCTGATCCTACCGCTCATCCTCTCTCCATCCTCGTCCTCCTCCTCTACCCCTCAATCTCCATCAAGTGGAGGGTGCTCCTGGAACTGTCAATCGTAGGGGGTGGTCGGAACCAATCCCTATATTCCTGGGTAACACCTGGATCTATGGGTCCCTGATCATAAACCCATAGCTAGGCCACCAACTGTCGAAAGTTGTCTACTCCCTCAGAAGCATGAATATATCATCCCTAGGCACCCTGCGATACCATGCAAGAAAATATGGCCATATAGTCATCATTTGGCCAGTCCTATGGCTCACCAAATTGATGTTCAACACGCCCTAGCAGGTATCTCTCCACCATTGTATGCTCCCGCCCCTGCATAAAGTGGTCCTAACGGGAAAAGAATATCTGTTGTGCATCATATGCCCATCCAGGGCAACCAAGGTATGGGCGCCATGTAAAAACCTGCATATCATCCAGGACCCTCCTCCAGTGAGGAATCTTGTGCTCGCCCGTGTGTGTAAAAGACACACCACCTCTGTAGCACCACACTAGGGGATCATCAGGCCCCATTGACACTGAAACGACTCACGGTCTAAGAACGACGATGTGCTCCCATGCCCACACATGAAGAAGTGTGATACCTACTCCAAGTGCTCTGTCATTGAGGTAGACATACTCGTGCAAATCCCTATAGAGGGAGGCTAGAAGGACAGGCCCCCAAGCAAAATGAACAGGCCAATCGCGCATCACCATCCACTCCCAGCAGAGTCCCCATCCAGGACTGAAATACCGGCCTCGTCGATTTGGGGAAATGACACCTGAAATAATCATTGTAACTACCAAGCGGAAGGGTGAGGTCAACGCCCTATGATGCTCGAGCTCTATCTGACCCTTACAATATATAATGTCCTCTATAGCAAGGACTGTGTGACAAGTGTCTCATCCGGCATCCATATCGTATATAACTCGCCAACCATGTATCAGCAGTCTCAGGATCCGCCACACGTCCTCCAAGGTGATGATGTCCTCGCCGATAGGAAGGTGGAAAGATGAGGTCTCACTATGCCATCTCTCGACAAGTGCTGACATCATCCCAATGTGGGTCCACACAGATGCTGCGTAAGCAATGTACCATAATCCCATGTCTCGCAACTGATCCTGCTCCTTGTCGCTCAAATCTTGTAGGTAACCAAAAATATCCCGTGATCTATGCTCCCAGGAATAGAGCTCCCCCGTTGCGTCCTGCATCATGAAAGGTCACCGTGTTAAAAATTTTGAGAAATTTTCTTCCAAATGTTCAAAAAGCCAACCCATCATCGCTATCTATGAAGGCATCACAGTTTGAATTTTAAACTGCAACATTAGGACTACCAAAGCCTTAAAATGCACCGTTGCGGTGCACTTTTCTAAAAATGATGCAGTTTGGCAAAGTCCTAGTTTAAAAGTCCGCCAAAGTTTGAAATGACAAGCAAATTTGAAGTTTGTCCCAAACTCCAAACTCCACTTGCACTTTAACGATGGTAGTTTGACCCACTTGTTTGAATTTTGAGCGGTGCTATCCTAAGTTTAAAAGCATTAAATAAGCAGAAAAACAAAGCTCAAGTTCACTTTGCCCCAACTCTTGAAAAATATGCATCTTGTCATTGCGCCATCTCATCAGAATGTCAGAGCTCAAATCTCAAAATTGCTAAAGGGCTATGAGTGAAAATGAATTGAAAGTGACCCCTCAAAGCCTTTTTAAGCCCAAAAATTAGGGTTTTTGACCTTGTTTGGCTATCCTGCCAGGGTTTTTGAACTCTTGAACCTTTTTTGTTTGTTTTACATCATTTTATTGCGTTTAGACACATTTTTGGCCTCCTAGAGCCTTTTTGGACCTGTCGGGCACCTTGTCCTCTCTTTTTCGCAAGATCACCCAAAAATCAAAATTTTCATCCAATCTCTTGAGGGAGTAGTATATTAGCATGATTTCTCTCACCGAGATAGCCATGGGGAAAAATTTTGAAAGGGGAAAAATTTTGAAAACAAAAAAATTATTGGCTTTGATCGAGACCATTTATTCTTTGAATCAACGCAACGAGTGCATTGCTTCAAAGAGGGGGAAAATGTAGATGCGTAAAATGCACTGATTGACGTGGACAACTGATCCTGATCACTAACACCATTTTCATCCTGAATCATCCCTCGGTCTAAACATTTAATCAAATATCCTTGTCTAATTAAATCCATCAATTTTCCTCCCTTAATTAAATAAATCATTTATTTAATTAAGTTATTCTCTTTTGTTAATTAAATCAATCAACCTGATCTAATCCTCTAAAGTCTATCTATTAAATTAAATAAATTAAACCTTGTTTAATTTAAGCTAACATCACCCCCTTTAGCTAAATAAATCAAAATATATTTAACTAAATCTTTGAATCATATTCTTCTCATATTTGATTTAAATCAATCCATAAATTTAAGTCAATAGGTCACATCATTTAATCCTTCATTAAATTAATTAACCTTGATTAATTTAATCTATCACCATGTCCCATCCTCCATCTTTTGCCACTTGCACATGAAAATAGAGTTATTTGATTTATTAAATCTCTACGTATCTTCAACATGGCATCTTTGGAGAATATTCTTCAAGTTTGAAATTCAAATCCAAGTGGACTTTGTCCTTCCAACAAGGCATTCATTCCCTCTTACAAGTCCTTTTGCATTGAGCCAAGTGGCCATAACTCCATTTGACTCTCCCTCCACCTTGCCATTAATACAATTTCAAAATTCAAATATTGACATTTATTGGAACATTCATCAAAACTTGCACATTCCTCAACCATTCACATATTGACAAGTGGCACTTTGCCATTGGATGAAATTTAGTCCCACATTGCTCTATTTTGGGCATTCTTTCAACTTGTCAATCTATAAATAGAGAGCTCCTCTATTGTATTTGGCATCCACCATTTGAGTAAACTTACTATGCTCAAATCTTTAGCAATATTCATCCATATCATTGATTTTATAGCTAGTTTATGAATTTTTTTATGTTGGAGCACTCATCACCCTTCATCAAAGTGGATCAAATTTCATCATCAATTCACCATTGCATCATTGGAGTTGGGAAATGGCCAATTTCACATCAAATTGGCACCAATTCCCTCAAGAGATTAAGAGTTTGCTTTGCTTTAGAAAGGATTTGATATGTTTTAAGTTTTGTTGTGTTCTTCATTTCATTTCTCTCTCTTTTGCAATTTAAATGAATTTCTTGAGGAATCTACATTCTAGCTTGTATTTGATCTAAGTTGTTTGTTTCTTGTGTTCTTGCAGGTTTAGGATCTAGGTTCATACACCTTATAGAGACCTTGTTCTTCCCTTTTCTTTCGTGCAGGAGTGCATTTTAAGAAGGGGTAATCAATCAATAACTCATCCCCAATGGTAAGGTCCTTAATAGCCTCAACCATTATCAATCTATCAATCTCTCTTTCCATATCTCCATCTTTATCATTTATAACCTCAACAAATTGACAATTCGGTCTTACATTAGGGTCCCTTCCCTTACTAATATTTATAAATCCTGCAATATTTTTGTGTATGTATGCACGTCCATCTATATACATAAGATGACCTCTATTAATTTCTTTTCCACTTTCCAATTGGAGACAATGTGTATACATATTCAAATTTAGACCATATGTTGACATGCTAGGCTTATATTCTACTAGCCTTCTCCATTCACCGCTATAATATGATGGACCATAATATGACATTAATCTCCTAGTGGTTTGTTCGGAATTGTTTCTATGTTTAGATCCCACATGTACATTTTCGACAATAAAGAGGCCTAGATTCACTCCATGAATATTGGAGGGTCGTATCATGTAGCTGTATCCCCAAAATTGAAACACCTCATACACTCTAGGTAATTGTTGATCACTAGGCCAAGCGCAATATAGTCGGCGATCAAATGTCTCTTTGTAAATTGATCTAAAACTCAAGGGAAATTCATCATCTCCATCACATTCATTCTCATAGGGTATGTAGTCCACCTTCCCCCTATCTTTAAGCAAATTATGCATCTTTAAACCAGTTCTTGTTTTGTGACTTATTTTCATCAATTCCTCATCTTCTAAGCTAGTATATTGGCACATATTTTTGTTAGATGTATCATCTGATAAATGATCATTTCCCTCAAGGTTGGAAGTCAGTGATCCAGGAAACTTTAAACCAAGAACTTTATCTTGTAAGTATCCATTGACAAAAAAATTAGTCATTTAAATAATATAAAACAATGTTTAAACAAAGTATACATGTTATTTATATCAAATTGAAAAATTCATTACCACAATTTCTATTGGTGTAACACCCTGCTAAGGGACCTGGTGGATTAACACAAATGACCTTCAACATCATGCCAATAATTTTTTTTTAAGAAACTAAAGTGACACTAACTAATGCAACTCAACAAACTAACATGGATAACATCATTACATTAACATCATATCATAATCACACTAAGTAACATTAATCATAGCCCACTTACACACCTATCCACCATGGTCCCCTAACATCACTATTACAATACATCTACACTAACTAAACTTATAGAAAGACATTTGATACACTAAGAACACATCCAGCCAATTCTTTGAATGTAAATTAAATCTCATACATCAAATTACATATGATAACATAACTTAATTATAATTAAACCTCATCTAACACTATGTCAATATGAACCTAATCCTAATAAATTCCATGAAATAGGTATAGAAAGATGTATCACATCTACTACTAACTTAAGCTCATATGCATCATAAATACAACATTCTTATGTTAACCTTTCCATTGTACATAATAAACAACAATAAATATATATATTCAAGATTACATCAAATCATTTGATTTTCCTTTACAAGAATGCTACAATGTACAAGATTAATTTATATGAGAGGTTTATATATATAAGATACATATTAGGCTCAATTTTCTTAGAAATATCACTTGCACCATAAAACCAGCTCTTAAATGAAATAGAAGGAAAGACTTCATGTTGCTCATGAACTGCACCACCTAAACCCCAATGGATGGTTGGAAAATACCACCCTACCACGTGGAACCCTGAGGCCCACTCCCTTCGTGCTATGAGAAAACACTAAGCCCCACACACAAGCAACAAACAAAAACAAGTGGCTGACACTAAACATCCAAAGGAGACTATCTAAAACAAGAATCAACCAAAAATTAGAAGGACTTTCACAAAGACTTCCAGATACTTCAAGAGGCCAAAAACATAACAAAAATAGATAGGAAACCCAAAAGATAATCATTTTACCACAACACATACAATGAAACACATAACATCATTTTCACAATCTTATAACAAAATAGTCAACTTTAATTTAGCAATTCATAATCAGGACCAACAATACATAACCTTGGTACAATTGATCTTTACACAGTATAGAAGCCTCAACATAAGTTTTCACAAATGGGAAGGAATTTTCAACATACAAATAATAGCACATTCAAGCACAAACAATACAACACAATACAGATGAAGGGATAGAGCTATATCCTCCTATACAACTTCATAACTGAACTAATTTTTCCTCTTGACAACAGTAAATCTATTATCCATAAAATAATTATAAAACAGTCAAATCAACTTTAAATCCAAATCTATCAAAGACCCATTTCAAATTTTTCCCTCAACTACTCAGCTATGTGGGTGGAATTAACCAAAAATGACTCAAAGATTCATAAAATGCAAAACAACAGACAAATCCCATAAAACTCTCTTTTAGACATACTTGATTATAGCAAAATGACAAAATAAGAAACCCAACAACTAAATCTTTTCCAAAATATCAAATATTAAAAATTTAATTAATTAAACCCCTTTTCAAATGCCTATAAATCTAAAGTCCTAGTCTTCCATAGGCTAGTTACATGGAGAAACAGAGGTATTTACAGCCATGGAGGAGCAGCTTGATAGTAGCTCTGTGTTTCAACCATATCTCAAAAAATATGATCTAGGTTTTTGAGATTTTTGGATAGAATCTAAAATACAACAAGATGAATAAACCCTTTAAATATCTCACCGACCCAGTTTGTAAAAATAGATTTATGGGTGACGCAATCAGACCATTTTACTTCAAAGAATAGAAGACAATAAACATGTATTGATTTTTTTTATTCTGAAATAAATAAATGTTTCATTCACACACAAAACAAAACTATCTAATATTTATTTTCAAAAAGTAGAAAGAGAGAAATCAATCAAATTATTTGTACATTCAAAAATAAAATTTAAACAAAAGATCTCAAAATCTAACCTCGATCCAATGCTTGGCATGGACAGAAATTCGATGTTGAGCTCTGAAAATTTCAACCTACGACTCCCCAATCCAAAATTCTCCCAAAACCACAATTCCCTAGCAAAATTCATTCCCTTCAAATCATAATTAAATTCCAAATCACTCTCCAAATTTTGATTCAAAATTACTCCAAATTTTTCAAAAACCTTCAAAAAATTACTTCAAAACCATGTAAAATCTCTCCATTCTCCAAACCGCCCAAAAATCTCTTCCAAAATCCTCTAAATTTCATGCACCAAAAAAAATGTCAGTATCCTTTCCCAAATTTTCCCATAAATAAAACTAATTAAATTAAAAAAAGAAAGAAAAATAAAAAAGAAAATAACTTTCTTTCTTTTTCCCCAAAAGACTCTTTTTTTCCAAAATAAAACAAGGAAATAAAATCCTCTCATAAAATAAAATACTAAAATATTAAATTAAAGCATCTATCCTCATCCCACTAATGAAATAATTAAAATAAATAAATAATCAAATTAACTCACATAATTAACTCATTTGTTTAGGGTTTCCCACCAAATAAATTCAAAATATTATAAAACAAAAAATAACCTCCTTAAAAATAGCCACCACACCAAAATAGTAAATCAAAACACAAATATAACATATGTTTACATATTAATATTTAAATGTTTACTAATAAACATATTAATATTTAATAAATACCATTAGAATATGTTAATATTTATAACCTTAATTTCATATAACATAATACACATATCATCATAACAATCTTAATAACCAAGATTCACTCACACCAAATAATAACCATAGTTATATGTACACATATATATAATAACATTAAATCACACTTAAACACCCACATGACAACTATAGTTACCAACAACATAACCAACCTAGAAGCTAACTTAAATAGGTCCTAATCAGAGACCAAGCATAAACCACAAAATAACTTCTTACTGAAATGAGACATTCACATCAAAACATAAATAACGAGAATGATCACAACAGTGACTAACCTGACTTAGAATTAGCACCATTTTAACTGAATCCATACTCAAAGCTTGACATTGGAGTCACACAATCACACAACCCAACAGAAGCATTCACACGCATGCAACACTCCAACCATGGGGTAAAGGAGATCGGGCATTGTCCCTTGGCAACTCGGAAAGGTGGTCGCACACTGAATCCATTGTCCCTAATTTGGGACAATGGCTAGGGTTGGGGTATAACTTGGACCTAGTTGTTATCTCCTCAACCACCATTGGGATTAGAGGCACGCTCAGACCTACTAATTCAGGTGGAGACGTAGCCTAGAACATGTTCACTCAAACATACAAATTAGAGCACATATGCATAATAGTCGAAGCACTAGAAAAAGAACTCTAGCAATTGTATCTCATTCTTGTATGTCCCTCATACGTTCAATGGTACATTGTCACCCTTTCTACTTATCCTAATAAACATACTACTGCATCACTTAACTATCCAATTAAATCTCTGCATAATAATAATAACATAACAATATGCATCATACTCACAAAAGTACTAACAAAAGCTCATGTTCCATCTACTACTACAACACTTGAACACAAGTCAATACCTCTTCATGATAATAAATATAATCATAATCAAAATCATAATATCATATCATCATGATAATAATATGTCAAAATCATGTGAAAATATTAAAGATAACCAAAACACTTCCACAACAAAAATATGTCCATAGCTTGCATCCTGGTAACAATCATGTTTAACCACACACACACATCATGATAAACATATCCTTAACATATATAATAAGTCATTTCCTAACCTTCTCACATAGTCCATAAATTCATAATTTACAACATCAACTACTTAACATCATTAGCACATACCTTTAAATATCCCTATTATTTTTCCTTCATCTCCAAGTTCCAAAGCCAAACTACCTGCACATCCATGGTGAGAATGGAGGGGCACTACAATTGGATTTGAATCAATAGTAGGAGGCATACTACCGACTAGAATCTCATCATATATGTAATGTTGTTGTATAATTTCTCATTTGAAAATTGTTTCTTTCCACGACATACAGAACATCCACAAACAAAAAATTTCTCAAAGTATTCATCCCATGTACTATAGTCTTGACCAACCTCTTGTTTAGTGCAATCATCTATTGTGTCTGGAAGATCCATTGTCATATCCTCTTCCACCCACTATCATCTACATGATTTAATAGTTTTAGGTCCACGTCCACGTACATATCTTCTTCTTTTGGTAGTTGAACAATCAGGCTCTGCATTTGCTCCAATATCCATCTAAAATAATCAACAACATGCATTAATGTATGTCAAGATTGGATAATACATTATAAATTTCAATAATACTATGAAAAAAGATGGACATATCACAAAATGCCATCAGATCATTTTTTCCTAAGTTAAGTCAAAATTTGAGTACCTGATGTCCCGCTTCATCTGTTCTATCCTCATTTGATATGACACGATTTGTTGCCATGGCCTCGTCTCACCCCTATAATAAGAAACATAGTAAATAATGTTTACTACACTAATTATATAATTTCAATTAATATGCTATCCAACATAAAACCTTACTTTAGTCATATATTTTCTCAAAGTATTCATCCCATGTACTATAGTCCTGACCAACCTCTTGTTCAGTGCAATCATTTGTTGTTTCTGCATGATCTATCATATCCTCAAACACCCACTATTTTCTATGTGATTTAATAGTTTTAGGTCCATGTCCACATCCTCTTTTGCTAGTTGAATGCTCAGGTTTTGCATTTGCTCCAATCTCAACTAAAATAATCAACAACATGCATTAATTTATGTCAAGATTGGATAATACATTATAAATTTCAATAATACTGTGAAAAAAGGTGGACATATCACAAAATGCCATTAGATCATTTTTTCCTAAGTTAAGTCAAAATTTGAGTACCTGATGTCCTGCTTTAGCCATTGTGTCCTCATTTGACATGACACGATCTGTTGCCATGGCCTCATCTCGCCCCTATAATACACAACATAGTAAATAATGTTTAGTACACCAATTATACCATTTCAATGATCATGCTATCCAACATAAAACCTCACTTTAGACATTTATTTGACATATATTTCACACCTTAGATGACTCATCTAGTTGTATAGGGGTCATTTTTGAGTTCACAAATCTAACCTCTATTAGTTTTTCACCCACAAAATTGACATGGGATAAGGAATAGATAAAATAGGGAACCATGATTTCTCCTTTGGTACATATGAAGATGAAGTCAATTTAGGATCAATTTATTTATCAACTTCCAAGCAAAATACATCATTTTGCACTGCTAGGTGCTAAATTAGGCGCACTTTGCACCGCCTTTTGCATCCCAAACAGATTACTTTTTTTGGTTGGAGGGTGGCGCTAAATTAGGCACACTTTACACCATCTTTTGCATCCCAAATAGATTACATTTTTTTGGCTGGAAGGCGGTGCTAAATCAGGCTCACTTTGTTACGCTGACTATTGTGCCAACTACTGAATCAAGAACAAAAATTTAAAACTTCCCCCGTCAAGAAGGAAGAGATGATAGGAGAAAAAAACCATGCAAAGGAAGAGAGGAGAAAAAAGGGAAAAATGAACTGAAGGAGGGCTACATGCAAGTAGATTAGAAATTCAATTTAGTTTGTGACACCATAGGTAAGGTTACAATTTGTTTTTTTCGTTCCCACAAATATTTTTGTTTGGATTAAATGGAGAGATTGTGAAAAGGGTTGGGAATATTTTTTTGTTTACAAGTGAATTGTTCAAGTCTCATGTGGTTGCAAAGGAGGGTAAAATTGTGGACATTGCATTACTTCCTCTACATCTGAGAGAAGTGAATGCACTTTTGAAACCCCAATGCCCCGGTTCACTTATCATTCCCATCCCAAGCTTTTAGTTTTTAGTTCAATTTCTCAAACCGACCTTCCATAAAAAATTAGTCGAGTGCTTTCAAAACAAGTTGTTAAACTACATCCGCCCCACTACAGCCAAGTCCTGTGGGAACAGAGGTTGGTCGAGAAAATACAAGGAGATAGGGCTTTTGAGACGACAACTAAATTATAATAGATCATTTCCTCAAATTTGTGAGACCTTTGGGCTTAAATTAGCTATTACTAATTTTCACTTATTCTTTTACAGAATAATGAGCTCGTGGTTTCAAATTGATTATGCTCACACATTCATTTTCTTTCTAATCAATGGGTGTGACTCGAGCATGGGACCTATCTGTGTTAACTCTCAATAAAATGACACTTCGTGCCCTTTTTATCCCCCAAATATTACCATTCTATACAAGTGCACAAGCGTTGATTTTTTTACAATACATTTATTTCATTTTACATATATTTATATTCTATATAGGTGCACAAGAAATTTCTTCATAGGTGTTTAAATCCATAAAGTAATTCATTCAAGGTAAAACTTTCATACCACAAACTGGATGAAAAATTTCATACCTAATAGTGTGTACTTTGTTTGCCTCCACAAACTGGACGAAAATTATTTTCCCTAGGTTGCCTCAAAATGTCAAGCGATAGAGGGAAGAGAAGAAATGGAGCAGAATCTGGCCACAATGAGGTAATTCATTGTCAATTTATAGATTTGTAAATGTTTCCCTTGTTTCTTTCATTTTTACTTTTTACTTTTTACTTTTTAAATTTAAAAGAAGAAATTTATTATATATATACTGACATGTGACTAACAAAGATAAAGAGGCATTGGCTTCCATATTGGGGGAAGAGGCAGTGAACAATTTGGATGATGCGCGTTGGAAAATGCTTTCCAAATACATAGAAAACCGATCTAGTGAAGCCCCTCAAACATTGCAACCAAATCAACCATGTCAAAGGGAATCAATTAATTCCCCTAGCAGTCCTAGATCGAGCAAAAGATCCAAGAGGAAATCAATAACAGTACAAACTCTAGGAGTGTAGAATGGGGAGCAAAGGCTTCCACTGTCCCACCCACTCCTAGGACATAGACTTCTTCCACCACGACAAGTTTTCATTCTTGCATTGGTACCTATAATAAGAAGACAGAATATGATGTGGTTTTAGGGGAAGTTCGAATGACAGATGCTATAAAAGGTTTTGTGAATAGGTTGAAGGAATCATGCCTTCAATGGTTCAAAGACCATCTACATTTTCCATTCTCAAAGATACCCATACACCTACAAAAATTAGTTATCAATGACATGGAGACTAAATTTGGCACAGGTTGGTCAGTGAATAAGGTGAAACTATGAATGTCTCAAAATTGGAAGAGATTTTGGTGCAACCAAACAAAGAAGATAAAAAAAATCCCTCCTGAGCTAAGGCTCAAAAAAAGGCCAATTGATGTAAGTTTCAAAGTATGGAAAGAGCTTGTAAAAGCATATGAGAAGTCTGAAGCACAGAGGAAGTTCGGTGAGGAGAGTACGCAAGTATTTGAATTTTCTCATAAGATTATATCAAATTTATTAAACGATTTTTAAATTTTATTTGTGCATAGTTAAATTGAATTAGTATATGTTTCAGGACAAGGCCTCCAAGGCTAGGCTTCAAAAACTTTGTGCCACGCATCATAGTGGCCAAAAAGGTTTACAGGCCTTGATCTATAATTTTGTAAGTATATTTAATATGTTAAATGATATTTTTTTTAATTCCCTAGGAAAAGGTAAATGATTGCATATTAATTAGTTTAACTAGTCCATATACCATGTTTTGACAAGAGGAGAAATATGGTCGGCATCCAAAGCAATTTGAAAAGGAAAAGTCACAAAGCAAAAGTGGGCCAATTTTTTAATCTAGATGGAGAACGAGGTATCAATAGTTGACTTTCAATAACTTAGTTGGATATTGTTGTGTTAATATGTCAATTTGCATTTCTTGTGTTGAGTTGTTTATTGATGTGTAGGATGAGTTCTAAAGTGCTTCTCTGTTGGCCCTAGATCCCACTCAATTTCCCCATTACTTCATGTTGAGGAAAAAAATATTGTTTGCCTTAAAGGGTAGTGGGTGACATTCATGCCTTATTTTCATCGCATCTTTTAATTAATGACCATTGTCTTTAATATCTCTTAAGTGTCCTCATTTAATTTATGAGTTGTATCATTTGAGTGACTTAGTCCCATGTTGATTTGATTTATCTTCTTTTCTCTCAAACATGGTATATCAAGGAGTGCTTCCTTTAATTCATGTTGTCATTCTACTAAGTGATCCACATGCATCTTTTCCATCCTTCCTCAATGTTGTCATTATTTTAACATGTAAGAATGTTTTGATGCATCTTGGTAGAAATCCTATAGATCTAACACATCCTTCTAGTCTACATCACTTGGAGTAGCTAACCAACCACTTAATTTGTCCATATAATTTTTAAAAAGGTAGTAAATTCTTGTCTTCCAAGTTAAAAAAAACTCCATAAATAAAGAAATCAACAATAAATAAACCTGCAACCTGATCTGATCAACATAGAGAAGTGTGTAATACTAGGCTTCTTAACATTCAAAAGATAAATGGAATGCCCTTAACACCAAGTAGAGCTATCCAAAAAAGCTAACTAAAAACACAAACGTGCTCCCACACAAAATGCTCTAATGGATGGTTGTCATAGAAGTCAAACTACCAAAGTAACAACACTGAACAAGTTAACATATATGCATCATTTGCATAAATAGTTGAACCATTTATGTGCATGAATAAATAGTAGAAGGATGTAGATGAACTCAATTCATCTGACTTTATGCCTGTTGGCAGACATTCCTCTTGAATCTCTAATATCAGGTGCCCAAGACTTCCTTGTAGCTTTTACCTTTTGTCGCTGCCTTTCCTCTTCATTGTCAAAATCGTCTCCTTTTCCTTATCTACATTTATGGCTTTGGCTTCTAATTCATCCCATGTTTTACCTTCCTCCCCTTCAGAATCTTCTTCTTCATCATCGTCCTCATGTAACTCCACAAGAGATTCATCTTTTGAACAACCTTCCTCATCTGATTTTGATTCCTCTTCTACATCAGAGGGTTCATAACCTTGATTTGACTCTTCTGAATTATCAAAATCAGAATCAATAGCTTCCATATTCAAAAATTCCCAACCACCATCTTCAATAAACTTGTCTGGATCATCAGTAATAGTCTTCAAAATTGGCCGCCAATTCAAGTTCATTCTACTTACTTTATATCCATGGAGTTCATCCATTCCTTGATGCCATCAAGTGAAGATTGAGGAATGGAGTCAATGTGGAGTACATCCTACTTGAAGTCTTTGAAAACAATAGCCATATCAAATGCCTTTTTCCCAAGTCCTACTCTCTCAAGGTTAATAATCTCAATCTCACTAATATTGATTACTAAGAAAGGTAATTCCACAAACTCTACTAAACAGTTTACCGTAGGAACAATAAAATCAGAGGCTTTGAAAGGAACTCCATGAAAAACAAGCTCTCTAAATGGTGTACATCAAACTCTAGTTCAAAATATTTTAGATGAGGTTTCTCCCATAGCTCTCTTACTCGCTTGAGAAATCCTTGAAACTCTACATCGATTTTATTTTTCATGTCCCTCTCTTGTTCTTCCTCAATTTCATCAGGATCATACATTGACCTTCTTACCCCTCCTAAAGTTAGGAACAAATTCATTACCTCCACATTAAACTGGGCATCCTTGGTCTTATTGGTTCCCATGCCATGATATGGTTATGCAAATGAAAATGAAGCAAAGTAATCATCTCCTTCCCCACTAGCTGGAGGAATGCATGCTTAATGTTTTGATACATGATATCAGCTCTCTCTTCTACTCTCATGGTTGAATACCAAAATTCATTATGGTGGGCCTTCATAGTTCCAGTCATCTTTCTTCCTCTTCCACCCAATGATGGCTTGATCCACAAGTCTTCTAGCCTAATTGCCTTTGTTTTTGAAAGCTGAAGTTTCTCCTAAGTCACCAATGTAGCTCTCTTCCTTTTTAGACTCTTTTTAATTGCTACAAGAAATTAGTGCCTAATTGATTAACAATATCAATCTCACTAATAATGATTACTAAGAAAGGTAATTCCATCAACTCTACCAAACAGTTTACCATAGGAACAATAAAAGCAGGGGCTTTGAAAGGAACTCCATGAAAAAAATCTCTCTAAATGGTATATCAAACTCTAGTTCAAAATCTTTTAGATGAGGTTGATCCCATAGCTCTCTTACTCGCTTGACAAATCCTTGAAGCTCTGCATTGATTTTATTTTTCCTATCCCTCTCTTGTTGTTCTTCCTTAATTTCATTAGGATCATACATTAACCTTCTTGCCCCTCCTAAAGTATGGACCACATCCATTACCTCCACATAAAACTTGACATCCTCGGTCTTCTTGGTTCCCATGCCATGATATGGTTATACAAATGAAAATGAAGCAAAGTAATCGTCTTCTTCTCCGCTAGCTGGAAGAATGCATGCTTAATGTTTTGATAAATCATATCAGCTCTCTCTTCTTCTCTCATGGTTGAATACCGAAATCCATTATGGTGGGCATCCAGAGTTCCAGTCATCTTTCTTCCTCTTCCACCAAATGTTGACCTGATCCACAAGTTTTCCAACCTAATTGCCTTTGTTTTTGAAAGTTGAAGTTTCTCCCGAGTCACCAGTGTAGCTCTCTCTGCCTTTTCAGACTCTTTCATTGCTACAAGAAATTAGCACCTAATTGATTAACAATCTCAATCTCACTAATAGTGATTACTAAGAAAGGTAATTCCACCAACTCTACCAAACAATTTACCATAGGAACAATAAAAGCAAAGGCTTTGAAAGGAACTCCATGAAAACCAAGCTCTCTAAATGGTACATCAAACTCTAGTTCAAAATCTTTTAGATGAGGCTGCTCCCATGGCTCTCTTACTCGCTTGACAAATCCTTAAAGATTTGCATTGATTTTATTTTTCCTGCCCTTCTCTTGTTGTTCTTCCTCAATTTCATCTGGATCATACATTGACCTTTTTTCCCTCTTAAAGTTTGGACCACATCCATTACCTCCACATAAAACTGGACAACCTTGGTCTTCTTGGTTCCCACGCCATGATATGGTTATGCAAATGAAAATGAAGCAAAGTAATTTCATCTCCTTCTCCGCTGACTGGAAGAATGCATGCTTAATATTTTGATACATGATATCAACTCTCCCTTCTACTCTCATGGTTGAATACCAAAATCCATAATGGTGGGCCTCTAGAGTTTTAGTCATCTTTCTTCCTCTTCCACCAAATGTTGGCCTGATCCACAAGTATGCCAGCCTAATTTCCTTTGTTTTTGAAAGCTGAAGTTTCTCCTGAGTCACCAATGTAGCTCTCTCTACCTTTTCAGACTCTTTCATTGCTACAAGAAATTAGCGCCTAATTGATTAACAATCTCAATCTCACTAATAGTGATTACTAAGAAAGGTAATTCCACCAACTCTACCAAATAGTTTACCGTAGGAACAATAAAATCAGAGGCTTTGAAAGGAACTCCATGAAAACCAAGCTCTCTAAATGGTACATAAAACTCTAGTTCAAAATATTTTAGATGAGGCTACTCCCATAGCTCTCTTACTCACTTGACAAATCCTTGAAACTCTGCATTGATTTTATTTTCATGTCCCTCTCTTTTTTTTCTTCCTCAATTTCATCAGGATCATACATTGACCTTCTTGCCCCTCCTAAAGTTTGGACCACATCCATTACCTCCACATAAAACTGGATATCCTTGGTCTTCTTGGTTCCCACACCATGATAAGGTTATGCAAATGAAAATGAAGCAAAGTAATCATCTCCTTCTCCTCTAGTTGGAAGAATGCATGCTTAATGTTTTGATACATGATATCAGCTCTCTCTTTTTCTCTCATGGTTGAATAGTGAAATCCATTATGGTGGGCCTCCAAAGTTCCAGTCATCTTTCTTCCTCTTCCACCAAATGTTGACCTGATCCACAAGTCTTCCAGCCTAATTTCCTTTTTTTTTAAAATTTGAAGTTTCTAGATTGAGTCACCAATGTAGCTCTCTCTACCTTTTCAGAATCTTTCATTGCTACAAGCAATTAGCGCCTAATTGATTAACAATCTCAATCTCACTAATAGTGATTACTAAGAAAGGTAATTCCATCTACTCTATCAAAAAAATTACTGTAGGAACAATAAAAGAAGGGGATTTGAAAGGAACTCCATGAAAACCAAGCTCTCTAAATGGTATATCAAACTCTAGTTCAAAATCTTTAGATGAGGTTGATCCCATAGCTCTCTTACTCGCTTGAAAAATCCTTGAAGCTTTGCATTGATTTTATTTTTCTTGTCCATCTCTTGTTGTTCTTCCTCAATTTCATTAGGATCATACATTGACCTTCTTGCCCCTCTTAAAGTTTGGACCACATCCATTACCTCCACATAAAACTGGACATCCTTGGTCTTCTTGGTTCCCACGCCATGATATGGTTATGCAAATGAAAATGAAGAAAAGTAATCATCTCCTTCCCTGTTCGCTAGAAGAATGCATGCTTAATGTTTTGATACATGATATCAGCTCTCTCTTCTGCTCTCATGGTTGAATACCAAAATACATTATGGTTGGCCTCTAGAGTTCCAGTCATCTTTCTTCCTCTTCCACCAAATTTTTGCCTTATCCACAAGTCTTCTAGCCTAATTGCCTTTGTTTTTCAAAGCTGAAGTTTCCCCTGAGTCACAAATGTAGCTCTCTCTGCCTTTTCAGACTCTTTCATTGCTACAGATCATTTGTGCTATTTAATCATTTGTACCACATGGTTGATTTGCTTTGAATCCTTGGATCTAAAGGAAATTTCCTTAACATAAATACTGCTAGGGAATTTCAATGTTGGCATGTAGTTGGCATTAAAGCTAGTACCTGGAACATCAAAAATTATCCTTATATAAGAATTCCCTCCATCTTGATGGTGGCTACATGAAATGGAACCATGATGCCATATATGGGTACCAGAACAACATCATTTTTCATATCAACCTGAATCATGAGCTCTCTAGAAACGAGGATATCTTCCACATTTTTGTATGAAACCATCTCAGTGGATGGCTTGGAAGAGCCATGTCCATCTCCTGTACCAATGGCCCCTATAGCCAATCTTCTTGCAGTCTCCTCATTCTTTTGCAGAGGGTTGGCACTTCAGGTTATGTAATAGAATTTACAGTTGATAGTTAAATTGTATAACAATTTTTTTTATGATCTTTACTAACGTTTATTAGAATTGTTGCATGTTTTATATCATTGGAATCACATATTAGCTGTAACTTTTTTGAAATTTTATTATGGTATGTGCACTTTGATATGATGTAATATGATTATGCTTTCATCTTATATGTTTCAATATTACATATATAATAGAAAAATAAATGATTGCATGAAATAAATAATAAATTTTCATTTTAAATGTTTTTTTTTTTGGCAAAACATGGGTCTTCCAGAAGATCAAGATGATCCTCATCATGATATAGATTGGTTCTACTAGTACAGATCACATGGGAAAGGATGATGATGGTGTAGATACAGAAGACACCGAGGCCAATGACAATGATGATAATGACGGCGAAAATGATGATGATGATGAACACGATGGTGGTGATGATGATGAGGAAGTTGTTGGTAGTACCTAGTGACATTCATGATCATATAGACTGTGTCATGGATCATTTCCGATATATTGTTATGATCATGATCACAATGGTGGTGATAATGATGAGGCAGTTGTTGGTAGTACCCAGTGACATTCATGATCATATAGACTGCATTATGGATCATTGTTGATATATCTTTATGATGCCTCTTTTCATGGTTACTATCATAAGTACCATTTTCATGGCCTACAGTACCATATTATTGAGTTGTATCATATTGACATTTATCATTTTCACTTATATAATTTGGACATGTATCATCTTGACTTGTATCAATTTGAGTTAAATAAATTATCATTTTTACTTATATCATTTGTACATGTATCATTTTGACTTATGTCGAATGTTGGACATGTATCATTTTCACATGTTATGATCTACTGGCATATTTGACTTTCACTTGTTTTAGTTATATATGATGATGATCTTATCAGTATTGACTTGTTAATTTATATATATTAAAAGTGGTTGATGATTTTTGGATGGATATTTATTGCGTGTGATGATTTTAATTTACTGCTCATGATGGATGTTGTCAAATTCAATTAAATTATAGATATTTGACTCACTTGTTTTAATTATAGATTATGATCATGTTATAATAATTATCTTGTTATTTAATCATATGACTTAAATAATTAAATTACTTTCTCTATAATCATATGAGTTATTTAAGAGGCATCATCTATTTTACTAATTAAATTGATAAATGAAGCAAAACAAGAAACATTTTTAGAAGAAAAAAAGGAAGCAAAAATGGAAGCCAAATTAGAAGCAATCTTGGAAGAAAATTTGGTAGCAAAACCAAAAGAAAACTTGGAAGCAAAACCAGGAGCAAAACAAGAAGCATATTTTAGAAGCAAAAAAGGAAGCAAAACAAGAAGCATTTATAGAAGCAAAAAAGGAAGCAACAATGGAAGTCAAACTAGAATCAAACCAGAAGCAATCTTGGAAGCAAAATTGGAAGAAAAACTAGAAGCAAAACCAGAAGCAAAATTGGAAGGAACACCATAAGCAAAACTGGAAGCAAACTTGGAAGAAAAAATAGAAGCAAACCTGGAAGAAAAATCGGAAGCAAAACCAAAAGAAAAATTGGAAACAAAACTGGAAGCAAAAACGAAAGCAAAATCGGAAGCAAAACCAGAAGCAAAACTAGAAGCAAAACCAAAAGCAAAATCAGAAGCAAAACTGGAAGCAAATCTAGAAGCAAAATGGGAAGCAAAACTGGAAGCAAAACAGGGAAGCAAAACTGGAAGGAACGCAGGAAGCAAATTTGGAAGCAAAATCAGAAGCAAATCTAGAAGCAAAACTGGAAACATAACTAGAAGCAAAACTAGAGGCAAAACTGGAAGCAAAACTGGAAGCAAAATTGGAAGAAAATCTAGAAGCAACATTGGAAGCAAAAGTGGAAGCAAAATTGGGAGAAAAACTAGGAGAAAAACTAGAAGCAAAAATGGGAGCATAACTAGAAGCAAAAATTGGAGCCACCATGGAAGTAAAACCGGAAGAAAAAGTGGAAGCAATACTCGAAGCAAAACTAGACGTCACATTGGAAGCAAAAGTGGAAGCAAAATCAGAAGGTAACCTGGAAGCAAAACTGGGAGAAAAACTAGGAGCAAAACTAGAAACAACAATGGGAGTAGACATGGAAGCCAACTTGGGAGCCAATTTAGGTGCTATTTTCAATGCCAATTTTTGGCACTATTCCCGGCATTAAAGGTGATGCTATTGCCGACACCAAATTTCTAGCGCAAAATCTGATGTTAATTTAGGCACAAAAGTTGGTGCAAAATCTAGCGAGGAAATGAAAAAATGGGTTTTCGTCAACTTTTGTGCCTTCAAATGACTCCAAAATGGTCGACTCAAATACACTAAAATCCAGAACAAAATTTGGCGCTAATTTCCTATTGCGCTGTTGTGGGGGAAAGTAGTTACTGGCTACTAAAAAGAAGGTTGCGGTCGAAGTGAACCCAACATGTGATGACCAAATTGAGATTTCCGGTGATGAGACCATAGCACATTCCCTCATCCAAATCAAGATAGAAAGGGGAAAGAAGGTCGAAGAATCTAAGCACACTATTGGAGATAAGAAACCTTCAACAATTTGTGATTGGTCATTGGGGTGTGGACCCAATGTACCCAATTTTACTAGAGAGGAAAAAGAGTTCCTACATGCACATCCTTCCACTTCCAAAAAAGTTGTGATAGATTTAGATGAGGACCCAGAAGAGTGTCCTCTAACTGATAGTGAATAGTCACTTACTAAAGGGGGAAATCGTGAATAAGGATTTATGTGATCCATTAGTATAATAAATAAATTCATTCTTGTGTGCTCAAAGTTGTGAGCTTGTATGACTTACACATACCATGAATATTTTTTTAAAGGATTGCAGTACATAATAACTATAATTATGTGTTTGAACTAATTGAATGTAGTGTCTCTCGTGTGCCTTCCTTGCTTTTATACTTTTTATGATGTGTTATGTACCTTGAGACTTTGTGGTGGTTGTTTTACCATTTTGATTTGGTTGGGTGACAGTTTGTATGACGTGGGTGATCATGAATTTCTTTACTAATGTCTATGTTATGATAATGCATGGAGTTTAAAGTTGTGTTCGGATTAAATTGGTTATGCTTATCATATGGACTTGTACTATGCTTGTTATGATTTTGATTAGTAATAGCTTTATGATGGGATTATGATGTGGTTATTGTTTGGAGTCTTGGTGAGAGGGACGGTGTAGCATCGCTCATTCGCGAGTGCCCTGCTACGCTGCGATTTCCTCTCATGGTGTGTTTGCTACTGGATATATATGTTGTTTGACATCTGGTTGATGTAGGATTCAGGTACAGGCTTCAACTCCACCTACACTGTCAGGTTTGAGTGTGCCTTACAAAACCCAATGGATATGATGTGGAAAAATGGAGTTGACAAGAAAGACCCCCACATTAGTCGTCATCCTCGATGATGATGAGTTCTTAGTCTGTCACCTCATCAATGTGTTTGACAAAGTGATCTGTTGCAACCTTGTTCGCGTTGTGGGTATCATGTCATTTTGAGTCATTTAATTTTAATGGTCTAATTGATGTTGTTTTAATTATTTGATATAGTTGTTAGTTTATTGTGTTGATGTGCTTATGATTGTGTATGTTTTGTTTCACCTTGCGACTTCCAAGAGTAATTTGATGCTAAGGGGGGGAGGATGTAGTGCCCCTCTGCTTTTGGCCCTTCGTGGCATGTGAGAAAGTTGTTTATTTGTGATGTCATGTTGATTTTATTATTATAGCGATAAATTTAATATATTATGATTAGCCTTGATTATCAATTCAATTAAATTAAAATTTAATTATAAGGTAACTTAAATTAATTTGGAATTAAATAATAATTGAATATAATATGTTTGTGAAAAGGCGTTGTGTGGAGATTGATTGTTAATTATTAAATTTAATAATGTGATTAAATGTTTAAATGATAAAGAAATAAATAAAGATAAATATTAATATCATTGGATTTTAATAAATCAAATGGGAATGTAATTTAATTTTAAATTAAATAAAAGAGATCAGATTTTTGAACTGAATTGTAAAAGCAAGAAAAAGATGGAAAAATGGAGTGTGTGACTCCAAACTGAAAATGGAATTGGAAATTTGTTATCTTTATTGATTTTTGTGTTCAAAAACTTAACTTTTATTTGGATTTTTATATTGGGGTTTTTTTTAGAGAAATTGAAAAGAGAGAGAAAGTTGTTTTTGGGAGTTTTCCAAATAAGAATTTTTTGGCTGTGCAATTGTTTTTCTTTGTCAAATTAAAATATTACAGCTTTGAGTAGATTGGAAATTGTTTTACGAAAGGGATTAAATTCAGAAGGTGATCGAGTATTGAAAGGAGAAGGATTTGTGGCTGCGATAGAATTATTCTTGGCATCAATCTTCAAGTTGTGCCATTCATTCTAACTAGGTTCTACTTATTCAAATTTCTATCCCTGTATTTTTTAAATGAATAATGGATTGTACTGCTTGGCCTGAAAATGAGACATTGATTTATTAGTTATTGTCTAATTCCTGATCGGGAACCATTAAAAGAAAACTGCATTCAAAGTTCTCATCTTTTCTTTTGCATCTCCCTGCTTTAGGATATAACCCCTTGTTGCATTTGGTTTTGTGATTTTTGTTGCCTTCTATTCAGGAATCGGTGCACATTAATAACATGGAAATCATTGGTTTATACCTTGCTAGTTTTGATTTTAGGTTTGGTTCCACACTCGATCTCTTTCCCAAATAATTTCCACCAAATCATGATTATTGTGTCTTTCCTGTGAATGAAGAAATTTATGTCAACAAACTACTTACCTCCTTATCGTGTCTCACAGTAATAAGCATTCTTTCAAATAGTTTACATATGTTATCTGACCTCCATTGCAAAACACCAATTTTGTACATATTCGGCCATCCATAAGACGTCGTTTCACACCCGCCTTAGCACTCTTCTTGCATGTGATAAGGTAAGATTTATATGCGAGTCCCTTCCAGATTGACGGAGTTCGAGTTTGATTGTCTTGATAAGCTTTTATTATCGTGTCTTTCCTCTCTATAGTCGAAGTTTCTGGTGCATGCTTAGTTGAATCACTGTACAGTGTACCTTTTGTTGCATAGAATATCATTCTGGATGATCAAAATTTTATCAGTGGTGTATGGATCGAATCGTCTCTCATTTAGGGGTCCAATGGAATATTTGCAGAAATGAAAATCGGCTTTCATACGTATTTTAAGGCACTCAAGTTTCAGTAGTCAGCATGTATGATTCTCTAGTTAGGGTGTTCGATTAGTTATATATATATTCTTGCATGCATGCGTATGTTTATCACTGGCGTCACCACTCGGTATCTCCATGTGGTTAAAATTACGTTCCTTCGCCAAGCCATTGTCTTCCATCTTGCGCACCTCTATGTTCTCCTCTTGGGTTGTTGTATGCTCTCAGAGATTTGCTCAAGCTTCAAGATTGTTATGCATTTTGCAAGGTGTGTTGTATGTTCGTTATTCTCCATGTAATATGCATGCCTCCCTTTGATGTTAGGAAGAAGAATTAATAATTCACTCCTTGATGTCTTGTGCGTAATGTTCTTTTATCAATACATATTATTATGGTCGTTGTCCAAGCTCTGGTAATCAACCTTGTCTATGCTTTCCTTCATTGTGTGGGTACGTTGTCTCAATGATATTAGCGTGCATCTGGCAATACCCAGTCGCCCACTTGTACCAAGCTGGTTTCTCCAACTTTGCATATGTTTTTCAGGTTTGAGGATGTGACCTGTCTTCTCCATGAAAAGGGCGTACTTTTATTAGCTTTCAGTCCAGTTACATAGAGTATTCAATTATGTTATAATAGGATGGTTACTTTTGTTTCATAAGAACTATAGAGAATCGTATTTGATAGTTATTTTCTTGGTTTAGTATTCGCTAACCAGTATGCTATGTAATTCGATGAGAATGCTTTTGAGATAAATATATGTATACACTCACTTGTGTTTTATTCAATATGGATGTTAGTATATGTTTGTATATGGGATGCTAACTAAGTTATGGGTCGAAAGATTGCATTAAGATCTGCATTTTGTTTATATATATATATATATATATATATAAAAATAAAAAGAGGTATGTATAGTGTGTATAAATGTGTGTGTTTGATTATTAGAATTAAAAGTAGAAGCTGCCTTTTATTTGTATTTATTAACAACCTTGTAGTATATATATACATATAAATAAATCTCACAATTATGGGATATATATATATATATCTCATAATTGTGAGATTTATTTATATGTATATATATACTACAAGGTTGTTAATAAATACAAATAAAAGGCAGCTTATATATATGTATATAATCCTATAGGTATACTTATTAATTAAGCATGTAATAGAAATGGAGATAAAATTGGAGGATTTGATTGCATAAATTGAATTAGATTTTTTCTTTAAGACGGTTATTTTATTATAGTTCTCTAGACTGCATTCTTTAAACCGGTAGAAGTTGGGAATGTTTTAATATATATGAAGGACTTCTCGCAAATGTATCTTGTTTCGTATTAAGTTGGAAACATTTGGAAATATGTGATTATTATATTGTTGAATTTAAAATTGTACATAACTTGTATAGTAATTTGTACAAACATCTATTATGGAATTTTAATTTTAATTTGTCGTTATTATTGTATTGTGTAATATATATATATATATACACACATTTATTCACTTGAAAGTATGGATTGGTATGTAAGTGTACTCATATATGTAATAGGGATGTTTGATGATTAATTATATAGTTATAAGCAACTGATTAAGTAGATTAATTTACGTATAAGAATTTGAATGGGAATGTTGTTACTTTAGATATCTATCGTATTGGACTTTAAATGAGTAATTATTCTTGAGGTAAGTAATAATATTTTGACAAGCTTATAGATAATGTTAATTGGATAATTGGAGGGTTTAGTTAAATGTTTGTAATTGATAATCTTTTAAAAGATGGTTTTGTTGTATTCTTAAATAGTGGAATTATACATTAGAGTTATTGGTATCTTTGGCAATGGTAAAGTATTGTGTTTGGCCGATATCAAATTAAATTTGTGGTTTATTGTGTTATGGAGTATATCATGGTTGTTTTTATTGTAGGTTCGTATTGATTAGTGGATTGTTATTCGAGTTGAGTTGTCAATCGGATAATTGCTCTTGCTGTTGTGGTTGTTGATTTTGTTAAAAGTTGTTTATTAGCCAAATGGTTAGTTTGTTAGGGTATTATGTGAGGAGAAAATTGAGGTCTCCCTTGGATTCCCTATTGGTTGATTTACTATTGGTAATTGTGGTTGATTTTGGATTGAATTAATTATGTTATCTTAGATTGAGTTTCAAGATCTCATTATGATGTTGTCACTCTTATTCTACACTTGTCGTTTTGTGATTGTGGATTTTATATAGTCATTTTGCAGTTCCATGATGTGATTCTTTCTCCTGTGTTAATTTTGAATGAGGATACTTTATGTGAAGAATTTCTTGCAGTCATGTTTTGAGATGGTTGGGAACCCATAGTGATTGGGTTACCCTCATTTGGGAGGTTATGGGTAGATGAATTTTTAGGCTTCCAGAGGCAATGGGGAAACTTGCTTTATGTTGGATTTCCATGGTTGGATATTTATGAATCATTTGTTCTTATTTTTTATTTTGAGCTCTTGTGGGTGTTACCTTGTATAATGGTCTAGCATTTGTCGTGGCTTTGAGTGAGAAGGTTCACGCCTCGCTTATGTACTTGGTTTTCATGATTTTAGTGCTTTATGTGATTTGGTACACCCCTTGATGTTATTAGGTTTTTTTTTAGTGCTACTAGGGAGAGTGGCTCTTCATGGGAGTCAACGCATAAAGAGGTAGCTTAGGTAACCCATGGAAGAGTTTGTTTAATAAGTGATAACCTAATAAAATTAACTAGTTGGTTTGGGTAGGTACACACTAAATAAGATAAGTAAGATTCCTCACCCATGATGTTAGTGCTTTTGCAGACTAAGGGCGGGATGCCGGCAAGATCACTACCTTTTCCTTACGAAAGGTTAGTGGTCCTACATGTGTCACCCTATGGGGCTGGTGTTTAGTGAGAGGCAGCCAGGGTAACCATAGATGGGGGTCGGTGCCTAGTGAGAGGCAACTTGGGTAACCCATGCTAGGTCCATGCAATGACACTCTTCCTATAGTATCCCTTGTTATTATTTTTCCCGTGTGAGCCTCTGGAAGTAGTCATTTGATGTAATTGTTAATTATGTTTATTGTTACTCTTTTTTGTTGAGTCTTGTAGCCTTTCCGCTTGATTGTTCTTTGTTGTAGGACTTTCTTGTCATCTCCTAGCATGGGGGGTGTGTTGGATGTTGTGGTTGTGTTGTTGATATGTGGTTGTCATTGATGTTAACACTATTAGCATTAATTCATTTGAAGTTGTATATGTCGAGGATATTGAGAAAATTGTAATAGATGAGTTGCAGGTTGTCAGTAGTGAAGTGAAGTTTAGTATGTCAATAAGTTCTATACATTGATGATTAGAGATTGTGGACTAAAGGGTTTTTCCCTGGTTATATCTAGTTTATCCACATCAAGTTTCAAAGATCCGCGTGAAGATTTGATCGAGTTATAAAGATTCTCATTGACAATTTTTCTATTACTTCAATTGATGTTTCTAATTGAAGATGATGCTATTTGAGTTAGTCCAGTTGTTGTGGATGCTTCTCTTGTGATTCATGATTCTTGTGGATGTTTCTAGATTGTGCTCTATCTTTTTTGCACGTTTGCATTGATATTTGTGCTTGTGGTTGGCGATTTTCTCTTGCATGTTCATGTTTTTCTTATTCTTGGCCGACATAGTGTTTGTAGTGTGTTGTGGATCTTCAAGGAGTAATTAATTGAAGTGCTTTTATGTTGGAGATGTTGATTTGGGTCTTCACTAAGTTGTGGCTGACTTTGGTTGATTCACATTAATAATCTTTAATGTTTTAGGCCAACAGTTTATATTCATTTTATTATTTTTGTTGAAGCTGACATGAAAGGATGAAATTTCTTGTTGCGGATATATAAGAGCGATTGTTTATTTGAATTGAAGTGTGCAAGTGTATGCCATAGTGTGCTTCTGTGTGTGTATGTGTGAATATCATTCAAAGGCAAAGCAGAGTGTGAAGAAGTGTGTAGAAGAGTGAAGAATTGCTCATGTGCTTAACTGGAACTATGATCAAGCATTAGTAGATGTTATTTTATCAGTTCAAATCCTTGCAGATGTAATTTGATTCTTTTTGTAAGACATTGTGTCAAGTCCTTTGGGTGGTTAGCCTTATTGTAATTGAGCAGTGAGCTTTAGGCAATGTGCCTGAATGCATGTGCATTCCCCATATTTCATTTCCATTATACTTTTAACAAGGTATAATCTTGTGGACTGACCTCCACCATGGTTTTTCCCCTAACAGGGTTTCCACATAAAAAAAAATTGGTGTTATGTGTGTTTCTAATGTATTGATGATTTATGCTTTCATCGTTAATTATCATATTTGAGAATAAGGTTAATAAGTTGAAAAAGTTTTGAATTTTTGTGACAATTGATTCACCCCCCCTCTTAATTGTTTGCCCTTGTGTTGCCAACAGGGTGGGTCTTCGAGTCCACATGGTCAAGTGGAACGTGCTATGCACCCCATTGGGTCCCCAGCTGGAGTTCATGAAGCATGGAGTTGGTAGCGATTCAGAGAATCCAGAGCTTCACCACATTTCAGTTGTATCATGTTCATTTATGTATTACTCTTGTTATTGATGTATCATTCCCACTTTGAGTGAGGAAGCATTGTTGCACTTTTGTAAACTTGAAACAATGTATATGTATATTCTGATTTGATCAATGTAATGTATATATACTCTTGATTATATTATGTGTTCACTTTTGGTTTTTATCATTGGTGTAATGTAATGGATGTATGCACATTATTTACTTATCCTATATAATGGTTTTCTAATGCAATCTTGTGATGTGTTAATCATCGTTATGGGATATGGGATTTATGTTTAGTAATGCAACCACGTGTAGCCCAGAGGACGTAGATAGATATTGTAAATGTATAATTGTTTTTCTACTGTTGTATATTAATGCACATCTTATGTTAGTTACTTTTAGAAATAAAAAATATGTGTTATAAATTGTTATTCTTTAGTTGGTTTTAGTTGTCATTTGGGGTTTGTGTGGTGAGGCGTTACAGATACTAATGAATCCAGTTATTAGATAGTTTTCTTATGTTTTTATGCTAGCTCATAGACATTGTCAAACACTTATCTTATACATATTCCTCCACTATGCTATATTTTATGCTTATTAAATGCAAACTTGAACCCGATTTAAAGTATATGGAAATATGGTTATGATGTGATGGTTATTGCATAATTAATGTGTGAATATGTTTGAATTGTAATGAATATATGTGTTTAACTATGGTTGTTAGTATTGTGTACATGTTTTATGAACTAACTCTTTGTAGCTAAGGATCCAGAGGAGGTAGACTATAGCTCACATCAATTGCGAGGTGTAGCCCATAGCCAAAGGAGTACCCAGACAACAAAGCAGGCAAGGTTCAGTTTACTGAGTGTGGCAACTACAACATGGATGCACTTAATGAATATGATTGTGCATCATGATGAAATTTAATAAAGATGTTGAAGGAGAAGAACCATGTTAAACTTAGGATTCTAACTTGATTGATTCAAACTATCCACATTTCAGTTCTTGTTATATAGCATAGTCATAATTTTACTTGGACTCTTCTTCCTTTTTTTAGTTAGTCTTTATCACGCTCTAATATATAGGGAGTGGTGATTTATGATTTCAGTTTAGGATCCTTATTTTAATAAACTCCCTTGTTCCTATGTGTATCGCTCGATGGTTGAGGCATTAAGAATTAATTAATTGTTCAATAGCAAATATATAGTTACTAGATATTTTTAGTTAGTTGTTCTTATACAGAAATTTTTGTTCAATCATGATTTCATGAATAAGATATTCCAATAGAATCTTATGTGATATTTTGAAGTTCTACAATGAATGGTTTTGAGTTATTATGATTGTGTTAATCTAAGAAGCTAGATTTGAGTTAGATCAATGGAGGAAGTCACTTGAGCAAGGGTCACTCAAGGTAATTGTCCCTCACTTCATTTTCTATATAATTACTTTTGCTATAGCAATTATTTCATAAATGCATGTTAATTAGATTCCTTGAGTTATTCATGAACAATTCTTATTTTAGATTTATGCCTTAGTTTGCTTAAGCTTGTTTTACTATGGAGTGTAGGTTTAGTTATTAGTATTAGTTAAATTCCAACATTCATTTCTTGACAGTAAATTAGTCACAGTCTTATACTGTAGGTACCCATAGCAATAGTGTCAGCATTACTTCCTTTACTGTTATGCATTTTTATAATTTCTCAGCAAGTGTAACACATGTACTAGGATGATTTAGGTAGTCTTAAGTCTTTGAAAGAACATACAGTGCTAGTACCATCACAAGCTTACTAGCCCTAGTCAATAATTTAATGGTCTTTCCAAAGGTTCAAGTGGATTGTTCAACTAGGTTTCCCCTCTAAATTATGTGATTACCACCAACTTTACTAGACATTAGTGGAGACTCTACATTTTTTGTGCCATTGCTAAGGATGGTGCTACTTTCAAAGATTAGTTTTTGTTATTTCCAAGATTTCCTAGTTTAAATTTGATTTTTGTATTAGGATAATTAGGTTTTATCCCTTCAAATACTAGAATATTTCACTAACATTGTGTAGGATTTGTTGCTATACAAAGTCATACCTATTGTATGCAAAGGTAGAGAGACACTTTGGGAAGATTTCTCCCTTCAAAACAACAAGATAGAGTAGATATTGGTGACCAAAGTGATCAGAGTGAGGGAATTCATGAAGAACTTTCCCTTTCACCAATATCTACTACAAACATAGAGGGGACCTTCCAAACCATGGCTGATGTAGCAATGAATGATCCACCAAACCATGTGACTTTTGAATTTCCCATCACCAACCAAGAAAGGGTTATTTTCCTGAAGAATATGTCCCCTTCAGCATTTCTAGTCTTCTATAGTTTGGTAACTGAGGATCCAGACACATTCCTATTTGAGTTTGGTGTCCTATGTAGGAGCTATGATTACACAATTGATGCTCAGAGGCTCAAGCTATTTCCTGCAACTTTGAAGGATGCTTCCATGAGATGGTTTATGTGATTGGGAAAAGATTTTGTTCAAGATTGAAACACCATGAAAAAAATTCTTGGAAAAATACCAAGACTATTGTAGAGGAGTTGATAGGATAAGAGATGACATTTTTAGAATGATTCAGAAAGAGGATGAACCATTGCAGGATTATGTAGAAAGGTCCAATTTTTTCTTGAAGAAGAACCCACATAATAGACTCCAAAAATAATCCCTGAAGTTTATGTTTTTAAGATGAGTCAATGACGATTGCATGGATGCCCTTAATCTTATTGGGGTAGGGGATGTGTCTTAATTACCCTTTGAAGATATTTGCAAGGTTTGTAGAAACTATTCAAGGACCTTTACCAAAAGGTCAAGTGGGGAAATAACATCTACCATTGGCAAGACATCTAATAGGGTTTCAAGGGTGGAGTTAGGTAACCTATTGTCCAACATGAAAGAAGATATTATAAGTCATCTAGCTACTCAATTGGACATTCTACATGTAAAGAAAAAGAAAGAGGAGGTTGAAGAAATACTTACTGAATACTAGGCCCCAATTGCAAAAAAATGAAAATTCAATGGAAAGTGTAAAAGGGTGGCAAGTATTAGATAAGAAAAATAAGAGAAGCCATATTTTCAACCACTAGAAGGTGAAGATGGATAGTTGTTCTACATTGCACAAAGAAGGCCATGGAAACCAAGATAAGGTATGCCAGAAGACCCTCTAAATTTTAATACATCATTTCCAATTGGTAATCAACATCTCTCTGGTTGGAACCCTCAGCCTTGTCCAAATAACCAAAACCAATGGAAAAACCCTCAACAATGACAAAAACCTTAGTAAAACTGGAACCAATAGCAACCAAATGTATGGCCACAACAAAATTTTCAAGGTTCTAATTACAAACCTCAATGGGCAATGCAGCAAAATCAGTGGTAGCCACAATGGAAAAAGGGCTAGTAGTGGAAGCACGAAATATAAATTACTAACAGTCTTTGTTGCCTTCTCAACCATAGCAACAAGCCATCATTCCCAATCCATCAAACTCAACATCTCATCCACCAAGAGCACCACAATTACCTACCCAACCTACACCTAACCCCAATAAAAATATTGTCCAACATGCCCATATCAACAAGGATATTTAATACCCCACTTATGGGGTAGAGGTGAGTGATGTCCACCTCAATCCAAGGAAAACACTAGTTGGTCCTTCATCCCCTCAAATCATTGATATGGTAGATGAGGAACCCACAACTGAAGCTTTAGACAATTCACCTCTAGAGCTTGGGTTAAATCAGGTAAACCAAACTATTTCAAGTATGGAGCCTCCTTCCTCTGAACATTTAGCCATTCCAATACATCATACCCAAGCTAAGATAGACCTATTGGGCCATCTTATGTCAATATCAAAATTCCCCTCAATCAAGCTATCAAGGATATCCCAATTTATACCAAGATAGTAAGAGACCTTTGTCTTAAAAAGCCAAAGAGAAAGAGGAAGGACCCTCAAAAATTTCATGTCCTAGGGAACCTTGTTGATATTATGTTAGGGAATATAATTGTCCCTAAATATAGGGACCCTAGAAGCCCAATAGTGGATGTTAAGATATAAATGGGGCCCTTATCAAGAACACCTTGATTGACTTAGGGGTAGCCATTAATGTCATGACTAAGGAAACAATGCAGCTACTTCAATTAGCTAACCTTAGACCTACACCAACTATTTTATAGTTGGAAAATTGGTCAATAGTGAAGCCTGAGGGGATCATTGAGGACTTAGTCATAGCATTAGATTCATGGGAGTATCTTGTAGATTTCATAGTCTTGTAGCCAAAGGTCAACCTTGCAGGATATCCAATTATTTTGGGAAAACCATGGTTAGAAATAGTTGATGCATTCATAGGTTGTAGGTCTGGGAACATGATAATATCAAATGGAATTGTGACCAAGAAATTGGTCCTCCATCCACCAGCCCAACCTCATGAAAATATAGAGTAGACTATATGGCCTACCTTGGATAAAGAAGACCAATAGTCCCTGTAGACTCTCATGACTATTGAATGTATCCCCCTATTGACAAACCAAGATGAGTATGAATTAATTTACCACATCATATAAAATAACTACGCTAGGGACCCGCAACAATAACATTGTCTTTCATGTCTGTAGGATCCACTACAAAATATTGTACCTGTAAATTCATCAAAAGAAGTATCCCATATTTTCCATTCTTTACTACCATAACAATGTGTCCCCAAAATTAGTGGACTTGACCTTTTATCTGTACAATTAGAATCCAATACATTGGGAATCATGTCAAGTAAAATTTTGAATATCAACAATGGACTAACTAAAGAACAACAAGATTCCTTGAACACTATGTTGTAGGCATGCACAACAGCCTTTGCATGGGACTACCATAACATGAAGGGGATTGATCCAAATGTATGCATGCATAGGATCTACATAAATGATGGTTTCAAGCCAATTAGGCAGCCCCAGAGGAGAATGAACCCTACCTTAAAAAAAATAGTTAAAACTAAGCTACAAAAATTACTTGATGTAGGCTTCATTTACCCTATTTCTAATAGTCAATGGGTGGCACCATTAGTTATTATCCCTAAGAAAGGAGGAAAATGGATGGCATGTGTGTAATATAGGGAGCTAAACACACCCACTAGGAAGGATCACTTTCCACTACCTTTCATTTTCCAAATACTTGATTCCCTAGTCAGTAAAAAGTACTTCTCCTTCCTAGATAGATTTAGTGGCTATAACTAGATAAAGATAGCTCCAGAGGTGTAGGATAAATCTACATTTCATGCCCTTGGGAAACATATGCCTATTTTTTTCTTCCCTTTGGACTATATAATGCCCCAACTACTTTCCAGAGGGCAGTGCTAAGTATCTTCTCAGATTATGCTCATGATTCCATGGAAATCTACATGAATGACTTCACCACCTATAGAGAAACATATGAAGAACTCAACAATCTAGAAAAGGTTTTGAGAATGTGTCAAGAACACAATCTATCATTGAGTCATGATAAATGTTTTATGATTATGAATCAAGGGATTGTTCTAGGGCACTTTATCTCAAGCGAAGGAATTCAAGTGGATCCCCATAAAATTGAGATCATCTCTACACTTCTTGTGCCACAAAAACAAAGAGATGTAAGGATCTTTCTAGGACATGTAGGATACTATAGGAGATTCATTCAGGACTTTAGTAAAATTGCAACACCTCTATTTTTCTTACTTACCAAAGATAGAGAATTTGACTAGACTACAGAATGTCAACAATCTTTTGAAGCACTTAATATATATTTGACTAAAGCACCTATCTTGAGAGGGCCAAACTAGACATTACCTTTCCACATATACACTAATGCTTATGATTTTGCTATAGGAGCAGTATTGGGACAAAAATAAGGTAATAAGGAGTATGTTATCTACTACATCAGCAAGAAATTACAAGGAGCATAACTTAACTACATTGTCATAGAGAAAGAGATGTTGGTAGTTTTTTATTCCATTAACAAGTTTAGGCATTACATCTCTAGCTATCTAGTCTTTATCCACATAGATCGCACTGCAATAAGGTACTTAATGAACAAACCTATGGTTGGCGATATACTAGTCAGATGGGTGCTCTTACTACATGAGTTTGATATAACAATAATGGATAAGCCTGGGAAAGCTAATGTGGTGTAAGATATCTAGATTTCCCACACAACTAGAAGAAGGTGTTGTGGATGACTCTTTTCCAGATGAGCATTTGTTTTTTCTCAATGTACACACACAATGGTTTGCTAATATTTCAAATTACTTAGTGGCAGGGAAAATACCATCACATTTCTCTCCTAGAGAAAAGAGACAACTAGTGCATAAAAGTTTTACATATTCATGGGTAGCTGGTTACCTATTATATGTTGGTTTAGATAATATTATGAGGAGATGTATAAGAGAAGATGAGGTCTTTGATATCCTAAAATCTTGTCATGATGATCCCTATAGGGATCACTTTGCAGCCAAAAGGACAACATTTAAGATCTTAACAAGTTACTATTGGCCAACTCTTCATAAGGATTCAATAAAATATACAAGGAGTTGTGACAGATGTCAAAGAATGGGAAAACCAACAAGGATAGATGAGATGCCTTTGCAGCCATAGTTGGCACTAGCACCATTTGGTAAATGGGGACTAGACTTCATTGGCCCAATTTCACCAGCATCTAATAAAGAGTATACTTTAGTTTGCACAGATAATCTGACAATGTGGGTTGAAGTCAATGCATTACAGTTTGCAAGAGATGGGAATGTAGCTAAGTTTTTGTATGAATTCATCATTACCAGGTATGGAGTAATTAAAGAAAATGTAACTAATCAAGGTCCCCAATTCACTTCTAAAATCATTTCCAAATTAGTTAAAGAATATGAAATAAGGCATAGAAAATCAACACCTTATCACCCCCAAGCCAATGGGAAGTTGGAGGTTACCAATAGAGAAATTGAAAAATATTCTAACCAAAATAGTTTAGATTCACAAGAAAGACTAGGTAGCAAGAATACTTGAAGCAATGTGGGCCTATAGAACAAAATGGAAAACAATTACAAGTTCCACACCTTCTGAGTTGGTATATGATAAAACAGTAGTTATGCTAATAGATTTTGAATACAAGACACTTAGAACAGCAGTTGAACTAGAAATGGACTTGATAATAGCACAAAAGGAGAGGCTACACAATCTGAATGGGTTAAATGAAATTAGAATGGAATCCTTGCATCACATAGAGATAATTCAAAAATAGAGGACTAAGTGGCATTATCAGTTTATAAAGACTAAAGAATTCAATATGGGTGATGGGGCTCTATTACATGATTCCAAATACAAAGATTATAAGGGGAAGCTACAATCCAGATGGTTGGGACCCTATGAAATACAACAGGTATTCCCTAATGGAGCAGTCAAATTGCATACCATAGATGCAGTTAGATTTTCACTATTGGTTAATGGATATAGGCTAAAGATATACAAGGGGCCAACATAGAAAGATGATTTTCTTCTTTCTCTAATGCATCAATATGGTCAAACCAGTGGTTCTAATACAGACATACTACCACAAGATAACAACTCAACAACCAATACTATTGGTTCTCACAGTGAATTGGAAAATGAACTACACATCTCTCCTTCTAAGAGCACTCAGGTATAATTCCTTATCCTACTTCACATGCACACACCACACAAGTGTCACAATCAACAAAAAAATTGAAGACTGCTTCACTATGCAGTAGGGACTTGTAGCATCATAAATAAAAGCTTCCACAGTTCATTTTGGGACATGTTGATGAAGGTACCTATTGCCATTATCTATCACAAAATTCAAAATTTTGCACCAAATTAATTACAGTTCATCCACATTCATTCCACTTTTTTGTACATGCAGTTATAAGCCTATCATATTACTACATGCAGCTTGATCACTTCACTCCATGTCGTCTATCTCAAATTTCATGCATTCAAACTAGCACTTCACATTCCATCAACTATACATGCCACATCCTTAAATCACACATTCCAACTTGTCATTTAATCCATCACTCATAGTAATTATCCAACATCAAATCAAACTCATGTTATGAGCACTCTTCCAAAAGCTTCACATGTGTGAAATTACATTCATCCAAATCAACAAGTACGCATACTAATATTCCATGATTAACATAGATTTCCAATGCCTTCACTATGTACTCACAATTAATTTTAAATGCTTTATATTCATTAATCTTATTTCCATACTCATTAATCATACCCTCTATCTAGTCACACGCATTGAAGTGAGGTCACTTCAAAGTTTGAAGTTGGGGGCAAAAGATAGTATATATTCCAAAATTTTATTTTTTCCACCAAAAGAAAAACACAAAAAAATACAAACCCTTTCTTCTTTTATACCTTTCTATATTTGTAACCTTTTTTTTGTTAATTCCCTAAATTCTAAGCCAATTCAAGCTGATTCAAGCTGAAACAAAGGAGGAAGATACATATCAGTTGAAGTTGTAGTGAAAGAAGTACATGCAAATATAGCAAATAAGGAGGGTTGGTGGGTTGTTGAATTTGAACTTTGAACTATTTTTCCAAAGCTTGAGCGGAGTGAGGATATCTCATCATGGGAGGTGATACTGTTAGAAGGGAATCATCAGCACACCAACAAATATTGGAGGAAAGGTTAGTATTTACCATTTTCACAAGAGTGAAATGGTTAGACTACTTTTTTAAGTTAACAAAGTATAATAAAGACATGACAAGGCAGTTTGCAATGACATTACAACATGATGAATCTATTGTCAAGAGATTGAGAGTGGATGTTTCAGAGGTTGTAATTGTAGAAGTGTCTGGTCTACCAATAAATGGAGTTGAATTCTCTGTTAGAGTGAATATAGTAGCTTCCAAGGATGAATTCAGGGAGGTAGGAGAAAACCTTGATTCATCATCACAAGGTACCAAGATATTGTCACTTCCATGGGTATGGGCTTCTTGTGCTTTTTACATTATTATGTATATCACTTGTGATGGTAGAAAATCCCTTCTATATACTATATAGTTTAAGCTCTTGAGTCACCTCCTTCACAAAAGATTGGTTAAAGTACTTAATTTCCTTTATAATTTGTTAAAAAGAATGAGGTCTGAGTATCAAAGGAAGATAAATGATTCAACTCTGTCACATTACTATTTGGTTACCCTGTTAGTGAAGAGAATCCTTAGGGTTCAACATCCATGACAAGTTTCTTGGGAAATCTTTCTGATTTGTGAAGACATTAATAATATTCTTGAGGAATCAGCCGTTTAAGAAAACCTAGTCACATGTTGTATATTTAAGGGAAACTCCCCCTATTTCACCTGTTACTTCACCTACCCACAGCAAGGGGGAATCAGAGGAGCAAAGTGTGAAAATATCACCACACATGGCATCTAATCAACCTACAGCAAAGAAGGTACATGAAACCCCAGCTTCTTATAAAATGCCAAAAACAAGAAAGAAGAGAGGTGGTTCTTCTTCTACACCTTCAAAGGTGCAAAAATAGAAGCCCACTCAACCAAGGAATTCACACCACCTAAAAAGGAAAGGTGCCATGAGGGTTAGTATTAAGAAACTAGAAGAAGAAAAAGAAGATATTATGGTATTAGGAACTAACTTAGAGTTAAAAGATAATGAATCTGAAATGTGCATGTTCCACAAAAAGGAAATGGTATATATCCACCACCTCTGTATCACATTTAGAGGATATTTTTGTTGCAAATAAAACCAAGAAGAGAACCTCAATTAGCCTTGATAGTGAGGGTTATGAGTACACAAGGGATGGTGATGAACAGTTTTTCAAAGATAGGGAATTATTTTTAGAAAAAAGAAATGTCAAGAAAGAATTACAAGAAGCATCGGAGAGAATCAAACAATTAGAAGAAAAGGTAAAAAACTATGAGCAAAGTGACAAAGAAAGGGAAATGAAAATTTGGGAATTGGAGGAAAAATTGCACTTATGGACATGGGTCAAAGTTAGACTTTCTTGTACAACTAGAAATAATTAAAGTAGGAAATAAGGAACTTGTAACTAAGAATAGAAGACCCCCTGCCACAAAAATTCTAACTTGTCATACAACCATGTCCCTAGGATACCAATTATGGAAAGTTACTAAAGAATTTTCTCAACAAAAGGAGAATTGGAAGAAAGAAAAAGAAACAATGATCTCAGAGCATACTAGGATACTGGATAGTAAAGATATTGAATGGAGAAGGTTAGCAATCAAGGTGGAAGAAGTAGCAGATAAAGTCACCTAGATTGTTAAATGTAGACCTCCATCCAGGACATTATTTATTTTTGTAATAAAAGTTCTTAAGTTATCAGTTCACTAGGTTGATTAGTAACCAGCCAATTGTTGTGAGTAGAAATTTTGATTTTCTAAATATTTTTGTTGATGTCACACCAAAAGAACAGGATCAATTGTGTGAATATTATTTGCATAATTATGTTGTGTATGAAGACACATAATGGAACCCATTAATATTTTTGGGAGATTTATAATTAAGGGCACTAGCATCCTATTTCAAGAATGAAAAGTATAGGGGTGAAATTATGCAAGAGTATATGGAGAGAGAGAAATTAGTTGCTCTCCCAATTAGAAAGGAGTCTAAAACCCCTGAGGTGATCATAGAAGAACGGTTACAAATTTTGTACCACAAAGGTGTAGGCAGGAAAATTGTGAACTTGAGAATGCATGATTATAGAAGGATGCAAATATTGACTATTGGACTCATCCATCATTCTTACCAGTTTGTGCAGGAAAGATGGGATAGTTTAACTCCCGAGTTGCAGAGGAAAGAGCCCCACTCCATTTATAATTTTAGATGGTCATGCTTGAAAGAACACAAAGTTATATGGATATTTCCAAAGACAAAGGACTTGAATGGGCACCACTTACATTCCAACCACCAATGTTCCTATACCAAGTACCACACTAGACAGGGGAGAAGAATGAGGAATGTGAGAGAGAAGAGATTACTAGAAAGTAGAAAAACTGCATGCTAAAGAGGATTCTATTTGAAACAGGTCAAAGGAGTGGATGTTATTATAGACCTCATGGAAATCACTTTCGGCCAATACAACCTCCAACCCTAGTTAATTTTCTTTAAGACAAGCAAATGGGTAGTTGGAGGGAATGATGAGTCCAATCATTAGATAGTTTTCTTATGTTTTTTATGCAAGATCATAGACATTCTTAGACATTTATCTTATACATATTCCTACACTATGTTATCATTTATGTTATTATGCAAACCTAAACTTGATTTAAAGTATATGAAAATATGGTTATCATGTGATGGTTATTGCATAATTAATGTGTGAATATGTATGAATTGTAATGGATATATGTGCTTAACTATGGTTGTTAGTATTGTGTACATGTTTTATGAACTAACTCTTTGCAACCAAGGAGCTAGAGGAGGTAGGATATAGCCTACAACAACTACGAGTTGCAGCCCGTGGCCAAAGGAGTTCCTAGATAGCAGATTAGGGGAGGATCTAGAATAAACTAAGCATAGCAACTATAACATGGAGGCACTTAATGAAGATGATTGTGAATCATTATGGCATTTAATAAAGATGTTGAAGGAGAAGAACCTTGTTACAATTAGGAGTCTAACATGACTGATTCAAACAGTCCACATTTCAGTTCTTGTTGTAGTAGAGTCACATCTCTACTTGGACTCTTCTTTCTTAACAGTTATAAATTGCTTAGTATTTATCACACTCTGATATATAGGGAGTGGTGATTTATGATTTTAGTTTAGAGTCCTTGTTTTAATAAACTCCCTGGTTCCTATATGTATGGCTCAATGGTTGAGGCATTAAGAGTTAGAAAATTGTTTAATAACATATATAGTTACCAGATATTTTTAGTTAGTTATTGTTCTTATACAGACAATGTTTATTGTTCAATCATGATTTCATGAATAAGATATTCCAGCAGAATCTTATACGATATTTTGAAGCTATGCAATGAATGGATTTGAGTTATTATGATTGGATTAATCTAAGAAGCTATATTCGAGTTAGATCAGTGGAGGTAGTCACTTGAGTAAGGTTCACTCAAGGTAATTGTCCCTCACTTCATTTTCTATACAATTACTTCTATTGTAGAAGTTATTTCATAAATGCATGTCAATTAGATTCCTTGAGTTATTCATGAACAATTTGTTGAAATGAACAAGACAACTGAGAGGGGGGGTGAATAAATTGTAGCAAATTAAACTTTCAAAACCCTCTAAAATAATCAAATTTGCATGCATTCATTAAGCCATTATTATGTTAGTATGATTAAACATGGAATGCACATAACAAAAACTAAAATCACAACACCATACACAAGAGAACACCAAATTTATGTGGAAAACCTAATGAGGGAAAAACCACAGTGAGGATTATCACACAATATAATTAATTGCAAAACCAGTACAAGGGCTCACTGCCAAAATAGGACACACTGTCTAAAAGGGCTCATAGTCAAGGCTCATTGTCATAGAAAGAAATACAAGAAGATAGAAGAATAATGTTACACAAAGAAAACTTCTCAATGCAAAAAGGAAATCCACCACAATGCTCCAAAAATCTTGCAACCTTTCTTGAATGATTTCAAATGCATTCAGCTCACTACCTTTAGGAACCCTAACACTGAAATTCATACTACTATGCTCAAATTCACATCACACACTTCACTCGCATTGATATTACATCTATCTTGATTCAATTTTCATATATCCCATAACTTACAACAACACCACACTTATTTATATCAACCTCAAACTCAAAAACCTTCTCCAATATCGGCAACTAGCCATTATACATACAAATTCAAAATAGGTCAGCACCTAAACATTCCTGTGGGGGATAGGAATGAAGGCTACCTATAAAAATCCTTAATTATGACCCAAATAGATGAAAACTCACCTCAATAAGCTTTCATAAGCTCGCATGTAGTGTTAAACATAAGGTTGGCCAATACCTGTGTAAAACACCATAAACGTTGCGTACACACTTCCTCAAATCAATTTGAAAGCTGAAAGTTTCAAACAACATAATTCACTTGAACATGATCTAGAATAATCCTCAAACTATCAAACACTTCATCAACCTCACATCATTCAAATACTTCAACTCAAAACAACTGGTAACCCTTACTTGCGTACTGATAAATGAAACTCACTCTATATTGCATCAAATCAAGTAAAACCTTGAATATAGAAAGATACAAGCATTATAAGCAACTTCCAAATCCACACAATCTGAAGCCAAATAGCAAATAAATACAGAGAAATTATATTTCTCCTAGCCACAAAAAACATCATTGAACAACTGGTTCACACACTAGTGAAAATATCTTGCATTGTACAATGATCTAGAAAACCCAAATTCTAAATATAGCAACCTCTAACAACCTTGAATAACTTGTAAGATCAACATAGGCATAGCATCAACACAAAAGAAATGTGGAGCATAATATCAGGGAACACTATGAACACTTGCACAACACAGTTTACTCTGTTTATCAATTTTCTTCAAAAGCACTTAAAAACCAAGTACTAGAGACAACATCTCAACTCATTTCATCATTCCAACTCATCTTCAAATATTGAAAAGAAAAGATAGCTCCATGTACTCACAACACTTCCTCAAGGTCTCAACTATACATGCACAACCTGTTTTCCTCCTTTTCACAATTTTCTCAATATCCTCAACATCTTCATCCCATATTTAACATCAATGGAAACACCAAATAGTAGACTTCTTGTTGACATCAATGACAACACCTTCATACTTGCAACAATCTCCCCCTTTTTCATTGATGGCAACACAAAATGTGAAGAAAAACATGAAATACAAGGCAACATATGCACTCTCCTTTTTTTCAAATTAGATAGCCTACACAATATTCTTGAACTCTCTCTCCCTTACATGAGTCTCTCTCCCTTTGATAATAATATTAGACAACATACACAAATTTCTCCATTGATACCTTACATGATTATCTCTCTCCCCTTGAGCAGATAAGCTTTTTCACATGATTCTATCTCCCCCTTTGACATCAATGGAAAAGGAAAAAAAATTGCATTATTCTCCCCTTTGACACTAAACCAAGAAACTTGCTCTGAACACTCCCCCTTAGGAGTACACCCAAACAAATTAGCAACTCAATGAAAATGCATGATACTACCTACTCCCCTTGAGAGGTAGCCACCAACATCAGTCTAGAAAGGAGATAGATCCATAGTTCCACTAGACTGATGCATCTCCATATGCATCTAGTTCAAACAAGGAGGGGTGATAACCCCCAACTTCTCTCGAAGATACTCAAAATTATCCTTAGGAAGAGCCTTATTAAATATATCAACAATCTGATCCTTTGTAAAAACATACTCAAGCTTCACTTCATTCTCCATAACCTTTTTCTCTCAAAAAGTTATATCTAATAGATATATGCTTTGTTCTTGAGTGCATCACTGGTTTATTTGAAATGTTAATTGCACTTGTGTTATCACAAAAGACAGAAATAGGCTCATCATATACAACTTTGATATCCTTCAATGTTTTTCTCATCCATAATACTTGTGTACAACATGATGTTGTTACAATATACTCAGCCTCTATAGTGGATAAGGAAAATGAATCCTACTTCTCACTCAACCATGACACCAATCTACATCCAAGAAAGAATGCATTTCCACTTGTGCTTTTCCTGTCACCAGCACAACCAACTCAATCTGCATATGTATAAGCACTTAATGTGAAATAAATATCTTTAGGATACCACAAGGCATAATCTAGAGTGCCTTTTAAATATTGGAATATCCTCCTCACTACTGCAACATGTGTTTCTTTAGGATCTTCTTGAAATCTAGCTACAAGACAAACGACATGCATGATATCCAGTCTAGTAGCAGTACACCAACCATGGTTCTATGATTGCTCTAATTAGCCTTAGGTGAATCATCATCTTTGCTTAGTTTACAACTAGTCCCCATAAGAGTACATACTGGTTTGGAGTCATCCATCCCAAACTTCTTCAACATCTCTTTGACATAATTAAATTGTGAAATGAATACCCCTTTATCTATTTGATTGATTTGTAGCCCAAGAAAGAAATTCATCTCCCCAAATATTGACATCTCAAACTCTTTACGCATTTCCTCTACAAACTTCTTACACATAGCCTCATTTCCACCAAAGATAATATCATCCACATATACTATTATCAAGATTTTGTCTTCCTCAATTTTATAGTAAAGATTACTATCTGTGTTGCCCTTACCGAATCCTTGATTTATCAAGTACTTTTCCAATCTTGCATACCAAGCTTTGGGAGCTTGCTTCAATCTATATAGTGCCTTCTTCAATTTAAATACCATATCCAGTTGATTTGACAATTGAAATCCTTTTGGTTGTTCCATGTAAACTTCTTCTAATTCACCATTCAGAAAAGCAGACTTCACATCCATTTGATAAACTTTAAAGTCCTTATGTGATTCAAATTCCAAAAGCATTCTAATAGTTTCCATCCTAGCCACAAGAGCAAAATTATCCTTAAATTATATTCCTTCCACTTGTGAGTAACCCTTACACACAAGTCTTTCCTTGTTTCTTACTACTACATTTTCATTCAATTTATTTTTGAATACCCACTTAGTTCCAATTATGTTCTTCTTTTCCAGTCTAGGAACCAATTCCCAAGTCTAATTCTTTTTTATCTGCATAAGTTCTTTCATTTCTTTCATACATTGTTGATCCTTGCATGCTTCACTCACTGTTTTAGGCTCAACTTTAGAAACTAGACATAGATTTACCTCAACTTCAATAGCTTTTCTTCTTGTCAGTACACCTTTTCTCTTATCTCCAATAATTTGATCTTCAAAATGATTCTTTTGCACATACTTTGGGGTTTAGGGGGTCTTTTTTGGAGCTTCTTCCTCTTCATTCTAAAATTCTTGTTCATCAACTTTTTCTTCCTCAACTACTCTACAATCAGGTTCATCTGACACATATCCATCTACTACAATTGAATTCTACAAGTTTTATCAACTTTAACATTTGCACTTTCAACTATCTTTCTTAGCCTTTTTTGTAACATTTGTAAGCTTTGCTTCTAATAGAATATCCAAGGAAGATACCTTCATTAGATCTTGCATCAAACTTTCCTAAGTTTTCTTCTTCTCTTTTGATATAACATTTGCTTCCAAACACTCTAAAGTACTTCACAATAGGAATCCTTCCATACCATAGCTCATAGGGAGTCTTTGTGTTGTTAGTTTTAGCTTGAACTTTGTTAAGTATGTAAATAGTAGTATGAATAGCTTCTCTCCAGTATAATTCTAGTAGATTTTCCTCTTTCATCATAGTCCTTGTGGATTCTTGAACAATCTAGTTTTTCCTTTCAACAACTCCATTATGTTGAGGTGTTATAGGGGCAAGCAAATACCTGTTTATTCCATGAACTTCACAAAATATGTTAAACTCATTGGAGGTGAATTCACCACCTTCGTCAAACCTTAAACATTTTATTTTCAAATCCATTTCATTCTCAACCATAGATTTAAATGCCTTGAATTTATCTAATGCATCATATTTTTCTCTATGAAAAGTAACCCATGTCATTCTAGAATAATCATGAATCAAAAGAATAAAGTACATGTCACCTTGTAGACTTCTCACTCTTGTAGGATCACAAAGATCTGTATGTACTAATTCTAGTAGTCTAGTAGCAGATTGTTCCTTTCCCTTGAAACTACTCCTTGTTTGTTTTCCAAATTGACAACTTTCACAAACAACATTGATAGGATTTGTGATTCTTGGTAGATCTCTTAATGCATGAACAAAACTGTTTTTTGTCAAATTATTGAAATTCATGTGACACATCCCCTGATGCCATAAGAAACTATCATTAATCTTAGACATAAAGCAATGACCATCAGCACCCTTAATCTGATAGATGTTTCCATCTATTCTCTTACTAGTAGCAATCATAGTTTCAAAACCTTTTATGATCTCACATGTTTCATCCTTAAACACAAGATTGTATCCTTTGCTACACATTTTTCCAACACTCAAAATTTTATACCTTAAACCCTTAACATAATAAACAGTGTCATTGTTATGCTTTCCATCAAAACTAATTGAACCCATTCCACGAATCTTAGCTCCTGAATCATCTCCAAATTTAACTAATCCTTCATCATACTTTTCAATTTTAACAAACTTAATTTTGTCTCTAGTCATATGATTAGAGCATCCACTGTCAACAACCTAGTAATTATTATCCTCTTTGACATGAAAAGCAGATACCAAATTACCTTCAACTTTATCCTTTATCTCTAGAATAATTTCCTTCACACAACATTCAGGGTTAGCGGAACCAGATTCTTCTTTTATAGCCAAAGACAAGCATTCATCATCATCAAAATCTCCATAATCAAATTCATCATCAAAAATAACATTTTCTCTCACATAGTAAGCTCTCTTAATCATTTTTCCTTTATTTTCCTTGTTCCTATTGTTTAGATCTCTTTTTGGACATCTTGAAGCATAATGACCTATATCACCATAGCTAAAACATTTGAAAGGTAATTTACCTTTGTAATTTTATCAATTCCCTTTATCATCTTCCTCACAAATTTAGCTTCCAAATCATCAAGATCTTTTTCACCTTAATCTTCAACCTTCTCTGATTTACTATCCTTGAAAGCATTCCTAGCTTTTGTACACCTTTCTTCAATTTTCTCATTTCAAATGCTGTTAGAGTACCAATCAACTGATCTTTGGAATAATTGTCAAAATAAATAGTTTCCTCAATAGCAAATACCTTTTCACTATAGCAATCCATAAGTGATCTGATAACTTTCTTCACTACTTTAGATTCTTTAACTATCACACCAAGGCCTCTCATAGCACTTACCAGCTCATTAACTCTTTATATGTAGCCTTTACTTGTTTCTTCTTCAGACATTTGCTCATTTCAAATTGTTCCTTCAAGTTATGCAACTTTGCTTGTTTGACCTTTGGATCTCCTTCATAAATGCTTTCTACCTTATCCCAAACTTCTTTAGCAGTCTTCAAACTCATAACTTTAATAACTAATTCAGTATTTGAAAGACTATTCACAATAATAAATCTTTCCTTAGCATTGATCTCATGTGCTTTGATTTCTACATTTGTACTTGGACCATTCAGAGGTGAAGTATATGCAATCTGATAAGCCTTCTCAATCTCATATCCCTGAGCAGGTAGATATCCTTCCATATTTTTCTTCTAGAATGCATAATCTGAGCCATTTAATCTAGGATATTCCAAAGAAATATTGTTTGCCATCTTGGATCTACCTCAAGCGGTTAAGCTCTTCTTCAAGGAACCTTGTTTTGATACCAATTGTTGAAATGAACAAGACAAATGAGAGGGGGGTGAATCAATTGTAGCAAATTAAATCTTCAAAACCCTCTACAATAATTAAATCCACATGCATTCATTAAACCCTTATTCTATTAGTATGATTAAAAATGGAATGCACATAACCGAAGCTAAAATCACAACACCATACACAAGAAAACACCAGATTTACATGGAAAACTCAGTGAGGGAAAAACCACAGTGAGGATTAGCTCACAATATAAGTAATTGTGAAACGGGTACAAGGGCTCATTGCCAGAATAGGACACACTATCCAAAATGGCTCACAGCCAGAGCTCGCCACCACAGAAAGAAATACAAGAATATAGAAGAAGAATGTTACACAGAGAACACTTCTCAATGCAACAAGGAAATCCACCACAATGCTCCAACAATCTCGTAGCCTTGCTTGAATGATTTTGGATGCTTTCAATTCACTACCTTCAGGAACCCTAACACTAAAATTTGCACTACTCTACTCAACTTTGCATCACACACTTCACTCGCATTGATCTTACATCTATATTGCTTCAGTTTTCATACATCCCATAACTTACAACAACACAACACTTATTTATATCAACCTCAATCTCAAAAACCTTCTCCAATGTCAAAAACTAGTCGTTATACATACAAATTCAAAATAGTTCAGCACCTAAACATTCCTGCGGTGGATAGGAATGGAGGTGACCTACAAAACTCCTTAATTAGGACCCAAATAGATCCAAACTCACCTTAACATGCTTTCATAAGCTTGCATGTAGTGTTAAACACAAGGTCATCCAATACCTGTGCAAAACACCATAAACATTAAGTACATGCTTTCTCAAATCAATCTGAAAGATGAAAGTTCCAGATAACATAATGCACTTGAACATGATCTAGAATAATCCTTGAAATATCAAACACTTCATCAACCTCACACCATTCAAATACTTCAACTCAGAACAACTGGTAACCCTTACTTGCATATTGATAAATGAAACTCACTTTGTATTGCATCAAATCAAGTAAAACCTTGAATACAAAAAGATACAAACATTATAAGAAACTTCCCAAATCCACACAACGTAAAGCCAGACATTGGAGAAATGTAGAGAAATTAAATTTCTCCCAAACCATAGAAAACATCACTGAACAACTGGTTCACACACTAGTGAAAATATCTTGCACTGCATAACTATCTAGAAACCCAAATTCTAAATATAGCAACCTCTAACAACCTTGAATAACCTATAAGATCCACATAGACATAGCATCAACACAAAAGAGACATGGAGCACAATATCGGGGCACACTATGAACACTTGCACAACATAGTTTACTCTGTTTATCAATGTTCTTCAAAAGCACTTGGAAACCAAGTACCAGAGACAACATCTCATCTCATTTCATCATTCCAACTCATCTTCAAATATTGCAACAAAAATATAGCTTCATGTACTCACAACACTTCCTCAAGGTCTCAACTATACATGCACAACCAATTTTCCTCTTTTTCACAATTTTCTCAATATCCTCAACATCTTCATCCCATAGCTGACATCAATGGAAACACCAATCAGTAGACTTCCTATTGACATCAATGACAACACCTTCATACTTGCAACACAATTCTTATTTCACATTTATGCATTAGTTTTCTTAAGCTTGTTGTACTCCAGAGTGTAGGTTTAGTTATCAGTATCAGTTAAATTCCAGCATTCATTTCTTGACAGTAAATTAGTCATAGTCTTATACTGTAGGTACCCATAGCAATAGTGCCAGCATTACTTCCTTTACTGATGCATTTTTATGATTTCTTAGCAAGTGTAACACCTGTACTAGGATGATTTAGGTAGTCTTAAGTCTTTGAAATCATATACAGTGTCAGTACCATCACAAGCTTACTAGCCCTGGTCAATAATTCAATGAAGGTCTTTCCATAGGTTCAAGTGGACTGTTCAACTAGGTTTCCCCTCTGAATTGTGTGATTGCCACCAAGTTTACTAGACATTAGTAGAGACTCTATAGATAATATATTTTTAGTAGTTGAAACCCTAGAAGATCCTTCAACTTGCAATGGCATGGAAGAGAGAAAATGATTGACATTCCTATAATATAAATGAATGACCTTTTAGTGAAAAATGATATGCAATCTATAACACTTTATTTCCCTATCACTTCAAGAATCATGGAATAATTTTAGGTTGAGAATGTGCATACAAGGTGATGTTAGACCTCATGAAATTCACTAAAATGGCGATCTAAAATAGATACAAGGACCATCAAGAGTTGGGACTCAACCACCATATTAATGATATCATGGTTGTATTCACCCTCCATTGGAATCACATGTGAACTCATGCCATTTAGATGAACAATTATTTCAAGGTAGTAAAACCCTCTTGGAGTAGTTACAATGTCAGACCTAGTCATTAATGGCACTTTGGTGTATGTAAGGGGGTAGGTTGGAGTGAACAATACAAAATGCAAGAGTTGCAAATTTTTAGGGTTATAATCCATACCATTTGTTGAGGATTGGAATCGAGAGTACTTTAAAATGGATGCCCAAAAGTATATAGTTAAAGGTGTTCTTGTGTCTCCAACTCTAATAAAATATATAAATTGGAATTTCAATAGTCAAGGAATACCAAAGAACTCATGCCATAAGGGATGCAAGTAAAGGAATGACTAAAATAATAACTATCAAATAGCATAGTGAAAAGGATTGGAATTAGGGATCGGGGACAATAAAGATCTCACCTCTCAAGGCATGTGGGAAAAAAGATGACCAAAACCATGGCTCTAAAAGGTAGCTTAGTGTAAATAGTCAAATTACAATGGTCTAAGGAAAAGTATCCTAATAAGAGAAATTTTGAAAATCTAACAAAGACAAGGGAAAAAGAAAAGGCTAGGAAAAAGGTATGCCAATACAAGAAACTTTGAAACTCTAATATTTAGCTTATTCTTTGAAATTTAAGAAAAAAAAACTCCACTCGTAAAACTTTGGGACCTTTGAAACTTCTAACACATGATAGGAATATGGAGGATAATGTGAGAGAAAATAGGAAAATTATGACCAAAGGAGATCCATTAGGAATTATCTCAAATCAATCATAAATGATTAGAAAACTAAGGAAAAAAGATATAAAGGGGCTAGGAACAAGCAAATTTGTACATAGTCAAATGGGGTACCAACAACATAAATGATTTGATTGTATCCTAGGGTTAGTCAACTATCACCAAAATCATGAAGGTAATGGAGGCCAAGATCTACTTGACTAGGTAGCATGGCTTTCACTAGTAGCATGCAAGCAATAGATTCAATGGAATGCAAGTGATGGGTACCAAAAACCACCCACTCAATAGGATTGATGAAATGTGAGAGAAACTCGTTAGAAGAACAATTTTGGGCTATACACTAGGTTGTTCCATTGTATGTGTAAAGTAGACTTTCATGCCCTTACCGTAATGACCATTAGTAGGGAATGATAGTTTGTTATTGTAGCATTGTAAATTGTCACCCTTGACAATTTCACACTATGTGTAGCTCCCCCATATTTTCTTGGAACTAATTGTGCTTATAATTTGCCCATTTTATGGTCGTTTTTGGAAAATCAAGATATAATTGGGAATAATATTTATTATTTATTTAACAACACTAAAAGCCTCAAAATGGGTCTAATCTAGGTGCCACCACCCTTGACCAGCCTATTTTGGCCCAATTTTAAATATATTATTGGCATTTTTACATTTGTAAATCTAAATTCATTTATTGGCTTTACATAATTAATTTTGTGGGAAAATGGAAAGTGCATATAATATGTCTTTCTCACCATATGAAAATATAAGAAACCTAGGAAATTTGAATTCTAAATGAGCATCCTAAAAAGTATTCAAGAGCATAATAAGCATTATTTTCAACACTTTTTATCAGTCAGGATTCATGTTAGCAATGCATCATATTCATAAGTAATATTGTTCATGTTTTGTGTTCATTTTTTCGTGAGTACTAGTAACACTTGTAGGAACTTCAATCAAGAATCCAATTCTCTTTGTATAAGATGAATAACATGATTTCAGTTCTTAAAGGAAAGAAAATCTAAGTGGTAAGTTTCAACACTTGTTATTTATCACTTGTTTTTATCCATTTGCCTTTGCTCGACTGAGGGTAAGTACTTGTTACATCATCATAGCCATTGTGGAGGTGGAATCACCAAGATGGGATTTGACTTAGGCAAGCCCCTGTACAAAACAACCCTTTCTCCCCTCTCTTATTCATAGGTGGAAGATTTGAAGTGGATTTGGGAGAGGATTGAAGACCTAATAGCAAGATCAAGCATTCAAGCCTCCTATTCTAACAAATTTGGGCAAGAAGAATTATTCATCAATAGACAAAGTTTCAAAGTTGAGTCTAGGAGAAAAGAACCTACATATTGTAACCTACTGACACTTGTTCATAGACTCCAGAAAGAAACATTCTCTAGTATAGGGTGCTACAACCCTTGTCTAGGAAATTTTAGCTCCAATTTGCATGCCAAGTTACTCTATCTCTAAACTTTGCTTTTTTGTCATCAATTTGTGTTTTGTTGTTTTGTATTTTTTTCTGAAATCATATTAGTTTGTTGTAGATTCATAGTTGAGGGTGATCCCACAATACTCATTTACACATTTTTTGACCAAACTTGACATTGAACTAAATTTTTTTAACTAAATCTTCACTTTTGGGCACCTATAGTTGCTAAACCATGAGGAATTTGAAGATGATGCAAACTAGTGATTTGTTACACTTTGTATGTAGATTCTAAATATATTTTTTTGAAAATTTTTGGAATCAGATTGCATTTATTTTTCTATATCCTTTGGAAACTAGTTTTTAACAGTAAACACCATTTTTAAAGAGTGATGTTCACTGTAAAAAACTTAACCTTTTTTTATATGAAAGATAAAATTATTATTTTTATTTAGATTTGTAACTACTATATATAGCATGCTCATTTGGTTTCATAGTGTTTTATTGAATATTTTTTTCTCAATTAAGTTTTAAAGTCAAACCAATTACAATTTAGACATAGGCGGACCATATACAACATAACTTGTTTTGTATGTATCAAAATTCAATTTTATTTTTTTTGTTGGATTAAGGACATCAATACCTAGTAGGAACATATTTTCCAATTTCTTTTTGTAATCTACTATTTTTTCACATGTATAGAACAGAGAGCTTGATTTTCAATGAAAAACCTACATTCACAAGAAATTAAAAATAAATATAATAATCAAATTAAATATATTTAAAATTATACATTTTGGAAAGCTTATAATAAGGACTACATACTTACAAAAATAATTTTTAAATGAATTCATTTGATCACCCAAAAGGTAAATCAAAATTGGTTTTTTATCAACATTTTGATAGATGTAAAGGAGACTCTGTTATATGTATGATTTAAAACTAGCGAGGTTCTATCCAAGGGTGTTTGATCTAAGGTGGTTTGATCAAACCATCTTCAGTTGGAATCTTTTAAATGGAACTTTTCAAGGCTTAAATCATTATATTTTCTAAAAATATGTGATTTCAACAAAAATCAAGATGCCCCAAAAAGTTTAAACCACTATTGTGGGATCACCCTTGAACTAGTTTTACATCTATATAATCAACCCAACAAAAACACAAAAGATGACCAAAACCATGATCTACCATTTTGGCTCTTCCATTGAGGATAGTAGCCAAGTGGTCTTGTGATTTAGACCCTAGATCCCTTTTCCCATATAACAATTATTATAGCTAGTAGTGAACCCAATAGGGGATGGACCGATAATGTAGTATGGGATGTAACTTAATTTTCCTTTATCCTTGTTGTCACATCCTTTAAGGGTGTTAATGTTAAGAAGAGAACTAGATGATGGAATCTAGTCATTGTAATAGAATCTTATCCCCCTTCTAGTTGTTGGTGGTATATGTGTAAAAAATAGACAATATGTATTTTCAGTATGTGGTTGACTTGGTTTGTTGGAACAATGGCATTAGGAATCTCTTTCTCATTATTTCCATAGAATCCATTTGGATGGGATCGAAAGGAATTTCTTATCTATGTGATTGGGATCATACTACACCCTAGCACCCAATCCAAGAGTAATGTAAATCTACAAAGGAAATGTACCCACTCTAATAAACAACCACAATTGAGGTATTATTATTTTAATATTTGGTATGTATTCTTATGGTATATGATTATTATTGCCAATTTATTTGAGTAAATTCTAAATTTTCAAAAATTCACATGCAATTGGAAGAGTTGATAACTTGGTTTCTTATGAACTATAGAGATTATTTATTTCAAGATTAGCTTCTACTAGCATATACATGATTTCAAGATTTGATGTGATGTAATTGTAACATGAGGTCCATCATTGATGTAGTAATTTTTAAGCACATTTACCTATAACCTTCACTAATGGTTAACGACATAATTATGGTGGAATCAATAACTGAATTCATTATTCCACTAGTAGAACTACAAAGATATAGTGATTAAGAGAAACTTTTTTAAAATAATAAAACAAAACAAATAGTGACTATATGGGGCTATTACATGCATATAATGCAATTTAAACTAATTTACTATAAATTAAATTAAATAAAATAATATAACAAACATGTGTTGGGTGGTGGTGTTAGGAGATAGCTAGGTTCATCATCATATAAGTGCACATACTCCATATTAGCAACTTCTAGGCATGAAGTAACTAATGACTTTCCACAATGTGTTTGACTAATCTTCTTGTGCTCCCTCATTCTACCACCCACAATCCATCCTTTCAATTCAACTTCAATGGCCACATGATATCTTGCATCAATAATTCCTTCACCTTGGCATGCAACTTATCTATCAAGATCTCTCCACCTTTGTTGGAATGAGCATGACCTCATTGATCTAGTTCCATCTCACACATGGCCTAGCTCTCAAACTACCAACCTCCATAATTTTGTGCTATCAAAATGGTGTGTTAAACCTACTACTCCATTCACCATGCAACCTCATGCACAAGAAAACTCTATTGCATGCTAGTGGTCTTGGCATGCTCTTTAATCAATATCATCTTGACCCAAACTATAAGTTGTTTAATGTATTCAATATGGAGTGATAAAATTGTGCAATAGTTCTTTGGTAGAAGTGTAAGTGGATATAACAAACTTCACACAATATCTAACTTTTGTAGATGTTTGGGTCTCAAACATGCACTCTTCTACACCCTAATTAGTCATGTTGCTTTCAAGACCCACACTAAATTACAATACATCCACATGATATCTAACTTTTGTAGATGCGTGATTGTTTGGCATGCACTCCTCTCCACCCTAACTAATCATGTTGCTTGACCCACACTTAATGTCAATCAAGTAGGTGTTATAAAATCTCTTCAAATAACACTTCAAACAATGGATCAAGAAAACATTATATGACAACAAAATCAATAGTGTATGCTAGTAGAGGACTCATTTCATGCAAACAAATCAATCCTTCTATCAAACCATTAATCAATTCTATTCACATGATTTTTCGAGGTATACCTAAAAAACAATACATAGCTCATGAGAGGTTCTTGACAACAACCCAAAATGTTAGCCACAATCCCCATGCATGCAATTGATTTATTGGATAGCACTTATAACCTTTGTCCACCAATGTATTAGTCCATAGGATCGCTCACCTAAGGCATGTGATAATCTTAGTACACTCAATCAAAACTCATTCACTACAAAATAAACCTTAATAAATTAAATAAACACATTACAAAAGATAATAAAGTATTCATATATCAAAAAATAAAGTTTTGGTATATTTTAAACTATTAACAAACTATTATAATTATGGGATTTATATAAAAAAATCTCTCAACATCAATTCAACCATAATTTGATTATTTTAAATCTAGTATAGTTTTCTTTTATACTTGGAATCCATATATAAAGCTTGTGGGCCTATAATTAAACTACTTCTAAGAGATAGCTATATAATATTTTCCTATGCAATCCATATTTACATATACTCAAAATATCAACCTTCTATGAATTATCACTTATATATACTTTTACCTTTTCTTAGTGAATCTATTATAAAACAACATTGGCATTAGTTACAAAATTATACAAAATTGGTGTCAACAACTATCATTGAATGTCCTTTGTCTCATATACACCTTGTAGAAACAAAATATTCCTTGATGACCTCAATGAATTCATCTTGAGTAGAATTCATTTTGTCACTATAGAGGTTGACCTCCTCTAACTCTTCCCTCATTAGTAGACTAGCCACCCACCATTGTTGAACATGGAGCTTGGTTTTAGAAAGGAAAATATGATTTTCTTTAAATCAAAGAAATACTTTCCCAACTTAAAGATTCAATCTCAATTGCATCTACATTATATTTCCTTGTAAGAACATTAAAATTTGCCTAAATTTTGAAAGATGGACTACAAGTCAATGTCCTTTGTGTTGTATGATGCACTTTAAGTATGCTGAAGAATCTGCAAAAATTAGCTAATCATACTCTAGTGCTTGCTTGACCAACATCTTGAAAGGATTCAAAGGGTCAATTGCTTATTCTTCAATACCAATATATGGTTGTTTGTATTTATCAAAAAATAAATATTATTTTTTAATAAGTCATATGCCACTTTTTTTTAACTAAAAATATAATAATACACTATTCACAAAAAAGGTAGGTTGTAAAAGTGCACACCCTCATAGCCTAAGAGGACCAAATCCAAACAAAGATGAAAACATACAAAGGGAAAAGCTCAACCATCAATAAATAGAAATAAAATTGCTAAGAAACAAGAGAAACACTAGTGGAGGGGCTCACAATCAACAAGTTCTCTCCATACATCAATGGGGATAGAAATGTTATCAATAGGCTCCAAGCCAGTAAGAGCATCCTCTTCCTCGTAGTCTTCAATAGGTTGTTAAGCTTGCATGGGAGAAAAATAGTCATCTCCAAGCAAGGGATCTTGCCAAAATTTGGCCAACCAAGAGCACCACACTCATCAAAAGAAGTAGAAAGTGCCCAAAAGGGTTGAGCCCATCTACAAGCAACATGACCCCTAGTAGCTTGTGGTTGATAGCCTTGAGACTGTGATCCTCAATATTATCTAGTAGATTGATCATGTCCATGCCCACACCCACAAAGTAGGGAGGAGGCATAAGTTGGGACTCTAACAATCATGTTGGGAGTATTACCCCAATGCTCAAGGAGCTCCTATAGATGTGCAACTTCTAGTACAACTTTGTGAGCTTGCACCTAGATCTAAATAAGAAAATTAGAGCAAATCATAGCTTTAGTGTACAAAGAAAATAAAAAATCAAGCGAACCTAAAAAGAGAGTTGAATCTCTATCTTTCCAAATACTAAAGAGAATTTTCACCTTGAAAGCATGTCAAATATGGAAAAATGTAAATGGGAGACAAGGCCAGACACCCAACAACACGATATGCAATGAGAAAGGGTTGAGCTAAAATAGCTTAAGGAAATAAAGTATCCAACTCCAATCTTCTTGAGCTATGGTGTTGAAAATAACATATGCTTGAGAGACTCCAATTGTCCATAGAAAGGATAATAAGGGTTGAGGACTCTTAGATAAGAAAAATGAGAACAAAGTGGAAGACCTTGGTATAGAATGCACCACATGAAATGAGGCAATTTAGGCTCAAGAGTGGTTGCCCAAACAATATGGAACCATCAATACCAAGTGCAAAGAGAAGACTAGAGGTGTCAACGATGGTTTTATTGGTCCACCATTTAGACATGAGGTGTAAGCCACAAGTATCCCTTTTGGGGTTTGTAATTGTGAAATGGTGTTTCAGGATACCATTTCTAATATTTCCACCAAGGTTTAAAGGACCCAACCCCAATTTTGTGAATCATATGGAGAGGGATGAAATCAATAATAGTTTAGAAGGTCTCCTAACCATAATTGGATAACTAGAACTTTAACTTGGATTCATGCTAGAGAAAATTCTTAGTGGTTCTAGCAAGGAGATCAAGAAGAGTTTTGGCTCTATTAAATAATTTCATAGCATGAACCCAAGGGGCTTTGGGAAGCAGATGACATTGGTTGGATAGAACTAGAGACCACCAAATAGACTAATGGTTAACTAAGAGGTCATTGGGAAATTCAGTACCATTGCAAAGAAACCAAGGCCTGATGGATTCCCAAGCTTTATAAATGCTCTTAATAACAAATATGCCCGATGTCTAGACAATTTTTTTTGTGGTGAGGAGAGTTCGGAATCCAAGCCATTTTCAAGCCAATCATCTTGTAAGAACTAACAAAATACAATGGCTATTGAGAATTTTCTAGGCACCATTCTTTTCTAGAGTTGTGATGAACATTTAGCACATAGAGCGATGCCTTGCTAGTATATTGAAAGAAGCCCTAAACTACCAACATCATGAGGGAGACAATGAAATTCCCAAGTAACATGATGAAAATCTTTGTTCTTGTTTTTCGAGTCTCAAAGAAAATCCTTGAGGTGTTTCTCAAATTTAAGATAAGAGGCCATAGAAGAGATCCAACAAGAAGAATAGTAAACACGGGTAGTGGCCAAAATTCTAGAGCACACTTAAAATTTGCTAGCCAAAGAGAGGGGCTTAGTGATATGATGGCCTAGCATTTTTTTAATTTTAGCAATAAAAACTTGCCACAAGATAGCATGTGATGCCTAAAAAGCAAAGGGAATGACCAGAAATTGAAAGATTTCCATGTGAACAAATCCATTTTCAACCAAAAGAGTCCAACCAAGCAAGTTTGGGAAGAAAATATTGCTTGCAGTATTGTGTCTTTTTTCATTGAATACTTGATCCAAAGGTTTGGTAGAATATATCAAAACAAAGAAGGGTATATTTGATAGCATTCTTATCCTCAAAAAGAGTGAAAATAATTATTGTCAAAGTGCCCATTGACTTGTTGAGTAGATGAATTAGACAAGGCAATATCTGTAACTGGCTTCTAGGAAACCATATGGGCCAAAAGATAGTCAAGGCCTTTAATAGCAAACACAAAGTGTAGGAGCTAAATGGCATCCCTAGTGGATAGATCAAAAAATCTCAAAAAGCTTAGATTGTTGGTTATTAATGGTGATGCAAGCAAAGGCATTGGTGAATAGTATCTAAAAAAACTAAATAAATAAAAGGCTCAAATCCAAGCACTTGAAGCATGGCAACAATGAAGGGCCATGCAATGTGGTTGTAAGCCTTGGAAAAGTCAATTTTGATGAGCATTGCAAGGTACTTAGAAAATTGGGACCATTCCATCCCTTCCCAAAAAACAATAGTGTTACCAAGGATTATTGTGACTTAATAAAATGAATTTGCTCAAGCGAAACCAACTAGGGAAGGAGTAGTGTTTAGCTTGAGAGCAAGTTCTTTGGCAATTATCTTATAGGAGACATTTGATAAGGTGATAAGTCATCAATTTCATATTTCCTCCAAGTCTCCAAATTTAGGTATAAATTTAATATTACCTTTTGTTGACTATGTTTCCTAAAGAAATCTCATGAAAAAATTCCAAATAGACCTTATGAAGGTCTTCAACTATAGTATCCAAAAAAATATAGAACTTGCATAGAATTCATCCAAACCAAGGGCTGTCATTGGACACAAAGAAGAGACCTCACACAAATCTTCCTTAGTGAGATGCTAATCACAAAGAATGCATTGAGATGTGGAAACTTGACAAGGAACCAAGACATTTAGGCATTGTTTTAGAGCAATGTTTCAAGCTAGACTATAATCTTGAGTAGTAAAAACTTGCTTGTAATGTCAAACAAAGGAATAAAAAATGACTAGAAGTTCAATTAAGAGTTGCTACCCCTCCTTTACTTTCTTGATGGCCTCAATGTAATTGTTTAAAGACCTTGTCTCCACCAATGAAGTTTATCTTTTATTTATACACCATGAGCAGAGAGAGCATTTGTAACGTTTCTAGTGATGGAGTGTAGCCACTTGAAGTTTAGATTCCAAGTCACAAGGTTAAGCTTCCAAGGTGGTACTAGTTTGGTAGAGCTCTGAGGTGGTGGCCTCATAGTAGCAGCAAAGCAAACAAGCAAGCTAGCACCCATAAATGTGAAGGAAGCAAGAGGTGCAATTGATGGCATCATTCTACCAGGTTGTCCAACCTATCGCATGCATGGGTGTGGCTCCAAATCCAAACACATAAAAAATGAGTTGGCATGGCCTTATGAGTGATTAACATCATATTTTAGAAAAAATTAGTTCTCATGGCCTTAAGTTTTGAAAGTTGCCACTCAATATGAACATATTGGAAATTGGTATGAATGAATGTCCAACAAAGGATCCACAAGCAAAGAAGAATAATTAGAAAAAGAAAAGAATTATTGAGCAAACAACATGGCTTTATCAAGCCACTTTAGGACCTTGTCAACTCCAACTTTGAGGTTACTCCACATATACATCATATGGTCATGGTAGTGATCAAAATTGGGATCATAAAGTACCAACTTATTGTGCATGTATCATGCCTCTCTTTCATTAGTTGTTCAATGCATAGGCAGTGCCCTACATTTATAATAAGTCATCTCAATCATATTAAAGTCACTACACAATTCCCAAGTTGCAACAGGTATTGGATTTTTTATCCATCTCTAGAAAGTATATCTCTCACCAACATCATTTGAGGCATAAGCATTAATAACTTCAAATGAATGATTATTAATGCTAAAAAGAGCCCACAATGCTCAGTTAGTGGGATCACATCCTTGATAAACTAAGTATAAATACCACATAGGAGAGAGAAAGGTGACAACACTGTGACCTACTTCATGATTGCTACAAAGGACTAGAAGGCTAGATAACATGGCATGCTATAAAAAGAAAAAGAAAAAATCTCTTGTGAATAGAGAATTTCTTGACCTAGAAAACATTGTTCCATGTTATGAACAAAATACTTCGATGGGAGTCATCAAACTTTGAATGTTCTAGGAAACACAATCCATGAACAAATGTCAAGAGTCGTCTCCTCATTATCTAGGTCATCTAGAGTAGAGTAACTATTATATAAAAATGCTTCCTCTAACTTAAAGTTTCCTATATGAATGTAAGGCTAGATAGAGCAACAATTCTCAAACATATATTCTCCTTCCATCTACCTTAGCAATCTATGAGACCTCCATTGCACAACTGAGGTTAGGAATGTACATTGAGCAATGGTGACTTTTTGAGATGCCAAAATTGATGTCATTGATGGCACTCAAGAGAATTTTGCCTCACCAAACATCTCTCCATGAATGGAATCGACAAATCCCTCCCTATCTAGAGGTTTTGAATCTATAGTTTGAGATTTCAAAGATTGCCCCCCAAAGCCTAAGGATGACCTAGTTGAGGGGCCATTATTACCAAGGTTCTTGGCTTTGCAACTCACCATATAGACCAACCTTTTTTCCAAGAGGCACAGACCCAAAGGCAAGTTGAGTGCTAGACTTGGAACATGGAGATGTTAAAGGGCAACCTCAAATCTTATACCTAGAAGATTGACATTTATAACAAGTATTGGGAAAATTTAAATAGAAAACATGTTGAGTGTATCTCATATGTCCAATTTGAATGTCTATTGTCTCCTTTAATTCCTTGGAGAGATCAACTTCTACATAGACCCTCCTCTAGGGCCAAGTTGAGAAGATCATGTCTAGTTCAACACATACAACAAAGCCTAAAGAGGTGACTATTTGTGTAAAAAAATCAGCACAAGGGTAAACCCAAAAATTCTACCTAGATAGGAAGTACACATAGTGCTTTCTCATCACATACAAAATATCTAGTTGAGGGTCAGAAGACAAGCAAAGAAGAATGGACATGCCAAGGATCGTGTTTAAGGATGACTTCAACATGGTTGAGTTCAACATAACGAAAAAGAAAAAACCTTTGATAAGGTTTTGCACAACATCCAGGCAGATCTCACGCAAGGCCCAAGTCTTGATGACCTACTCTTTGAGAATGCTTTCGAGGGTGAGAATGCTTTCAAGGGGGACCCTTCTCACAAAAATTGTATTAAAGTTCTATAGCAAATAGTATGCATTGTCAAATTCTAGAATATGGAGAAACACACCTAGGGGTATTTCAACAAACTTACCTCATGGAACACCTTGGGAACAAACTTCTTGGGTTTCTCAAGTGAGTCATTGTCAAGCACCATCAAACTTTTAGCTCCACCAACAACTATAGAGTGATGGAAGGTTGATGCCATTAAGAGGTAAGAAACACCTACAAATGTGACAGTCTTAAAGACACCACAATAAATGCAAAAAATAAAACCAACTCCTACTCCAAAAGAAGCAGTATGACATTAAAATAACACAAATCAAAACCCTAGCAAAGCCAAAACTACCTCTTCATTTTACAATCCTAGTATATTTGAGATGATCAACTTTTGTTTGCTAATATTTAACTTCCCAAAGGTAATAAATTTGATATAACCTTTAATGAGATTTGAATATCTTGACTGCAATAAATAGTGCATTTAGGAACAGCGGTAAATAGTACACGTACTAAAAACAACAAATAGTTAAAAAAAAAAAAGCTCACACCACTAATCCCGAAAAAATAGAATTGACAATTACTAACATTGTTAAAAGAATATAATTTTAATTACAATTGAAAGTGTTTAAACAACAAACAATATTTGTCTGAGAAATATATGCTTTTAACTCTAGATTGTTTATTTGAATTTATTTTTTTCTCAATAAAAATATTAAAAATTGAAATTTGAGAGATTATTGATGAAGCGAAGATAACCTATATACCTACTGCTTGAAAGTTTGAAATGAACTCGAAATAGTTGTTGAGAATTATTTCCTTTCGGTACTTTAGGGCCAACTCTTACGTTGCAGATTGGAATTCGAACATTGGACGAGTGTTAGAAAGCATAGTTCCTGAACTAATTGTATTGCTCTAAAGCCATACACGAAAACACATTAAGAAATATGAGCGAACTCAGGGAATACACTCCAGAAATGCCACAAAATTGCAAAATAAGTAAACTTATATATATATATATATATATATATATATATATGGAATTTTTGAAAACTATCTAAAGCTCTTCCAATTGGACAACCCATACTCTCCAAAATAGAATATTATTTAGTTGTGTTTAGTTAGGTAGTGTTTCCTCAGATCAATTTTTTGTTAGAATGATACATGACAATAAAAGTAGTGTTCTCAAGGGGCATACAAATATATGTCAAGCGAGGTTGGTTTAAGGTCAAAGCCATATCCAGAAGTTTATGTGCTCAATTGTCTTGCCTCCTTCGTGTTTTCTTACAAACCACAATTATGCCAACAGACGGACTCTATTTTGGTTTTGAGTAGTCTTGCCTTATAAGCATAGTTGTGAGGTCAACGCCCCTTATATGTCAAATTCATTGGACTCCCATATCATTTGTTGACTCTAAACTCCTTGACCTGATCCTTACTGGTGAACAAATTCTTGTCGCTCTTTGTGTTGGGTTCCCCTCTCCCTTCAGTATGGGCCAAGGAAGTACAGTTAACGATTATAGGAAACCAAGAGGCTGGGCAGTCAACAGGCTTGAGGAGATTTAGAGCCTTTAAGAATGCAACCAATGGTAGATACTGAAATCAATCCATAAGTCATTGTACATAAAATTTTAAAACGGCCAATTCTAGGGAAAATTAGAGATGCAAATTTACGATACACAATCTATCCAAGGAATTTTGGTACATACGCTGTACTTATATCCCTACATTACTAGTGCACCTTCATCACAGATTTAATCCTAGTGCGCCAATGTTATTAAGCTTCAATTTCAACAACCCATTAATCACATATTCTTAGTCGTAAACACATTTTACCAGCTGTTTCACATATTGTAAGAAAGAAAAATTTTGGCCAGCATTACAGAACTCTCACAATTTATAACCTACAGCTACAACTTTAGTAGCTATTGGAAGGCTTAATTAGTCCAGTATATTTCATAAATTATATTGGATTTAGACTGATTATTCATAAGGATATTCAAAACCCATGATAAAAAGTATAAATGTGGGAGGGTTGTAAGATAACATTGGAAGAAATGCTCATCGATGTTAACAAATAATTGGCAAGACTTGTTGTACATCGAGAATAGTATCCCCATAGTCATCAGAATAACATCCTCAATAAAGAACAAATCTTTCCTGATAATTATTTTACAAAGAATTAACAGAAGATCATACACGGGCATGTTCTAAGAATTTGATGCAGCCTACGTAACTTACAGTTGTGACAATATACCAGGATTCAGATCAGTTCAGGAGTGAATTTGTACAGGCCATGGCCATAGACAAATTCTTTACTCATTCAGTACAAGCCAAGAAGACTCTGCTGTTTGACAGATGTGAATAATTACGAAGTTAGGATACTAATGGAAGTCAGAATCATGGGAATCTTTATCTAATGCATTCACAAGATTACAAGTTCCCACATGGAATGATTTACATCCAGTTCAAACTTTGTACACGTCTTCCGACAGAAAACTTTTGTTTTATTCACTTTCGGGTTTAATTTGACTTGAATCAAAGGAACTGATACCATCCGTTATTCCAGGGAGATGCCTCACGTTGGACATACTTTTTCAGCACTATTGTAGAGGAAAAACAGAGGATTCAGTCCGTGAAACTGGGAGCATAACAAATACATCATGAACCTCTGATTTTGATACATCCCGCTTGTCCTTATCAATTGCATAGCAAATGTATATTGTATCTATAACATTATCCAAAATATGGGTAAAGAACAAAAGAATCAAGAATAGCAGTGCCCATGCAAGAAACATCACAAAATAGGCATCCCCTCCAAGTGATGTTGCAGCTTTCAGTATTGCACACACCTGTATGTTTAAACACCATCATAAAGTTCATATTAAGCATAGTTACAGGGGGTATTATCAACCAAAAGAAGAGGAAAAAGTGTTTGCATGGGAAAGGTCATGGTTACATACCACAATAGCATAAATAACAGTAACAACAAATGATATTCCAAATAGTATGCGGTATGATATTGTCTCAACAACAGCAGCTGAAAGGAGATTCCTCTTCAGAAGCTCATAAGACATCTTGGCAGACAAACAATAGTTCTTTCCTGTAATTGCTGCAAAATTAATCGTGAACTTGTTGACAGATTCAATGGTCCACAGTACAATATTGACACAACAGCGAAGAATAACGTATAAAATTCCTTCCTTTCCTTCTCTTCTTGCGGAATCAACAGCAGCTCGAACAATTCGTACTACCCCAAATATAAGGCCAGAAAAGCAAATGGTGCCAAAGGAAGGAAGAAATGCATTCCTGCCCAATGTATACATCTAAATTTTAAATATATCCCTGGTAATAACAGATATCTCTGTTTCTGTTCTACATGCATTGCAAAGTAATACACTCAAAAACATTCCAAAATTAGAATGGTTTGTCAGGAAGAAAATAAAAAGAAATTATATGTGCAACTTATGTTGTTCAGCAAATTGTATATCTGAATCCTACAAACAATTTTGGGGCAAAATTTTCCAGTAATGGAGTTTTTGACTAAGAGAATCTTGGGAAGAAAATAAATACATATGGGCAATTAGGGGGATCTGCTTAGCAAGTATATACTATATTGTGTTCGAAAATTTCGATCCTAGCAAGGTAACTTGAATCTGACAAGAGGAAGTTGTGGTTCCGTATGCATGCACAAGAATTGCAATTAATCTTTGTCATACAAAACAATTCCAGTACATTCTTGGCTAGGGTTAAGTTTCATAGATTTGATACCACATTGGCATGAAACAGGCAGAGCTATAAAAAAGCACTAAGAAGTCATTGTTCCAAATTACAGAGAATGCTGTCAACTAGATAACTTAAGGGGTATGGTGATTGGGGTAAGTGTTAATTCAATGGGATACATGATAGTGCATCTGAAATCACCCACTCAGAAATGTTAGAGTGGCAACTCATACATATGACAGTTTAAGATAATAGAGTGGAGAATCAAGTAAGCTTACTGCCAACACACAAGGTTGGGAAGGTTAAAACTTAAAAGCATGTTAAGATTGAAGTCAGACTGACAAATATTTCTCATTACTAGAGCTGACGTAAATAAGTAACCATTGTGATGATAAGGATGTTATCAACCAGCAGTATACGAGAACATAAGGAGAGATAACCTCTTGTGATGGTCTTAAAGTGGACAAAAATTGCTCCTTACGTGATAGAATTAAAAAGAAGCCTCAGAACTGGGAGAGGTCAGCTGACTATTGGATCAAAGAAAAGTTGTATGTGATAGTTGGCAATGTTATAAGCAATCGAAGGAGAGGTTGCATTTGGAGCTAGCAGAAGTTCAGAGAGCTAAGCCAGGATGTGTTAAAAAGCTAAGAATTGTCTGTACTAGATGGCAATGTTGCATGTGAGATACAGCAAGGATGCAATGCTGAGATCAAACAATACACTACAGCATTGGGCACTGTGAGGTAGCCACAAGAATTTATACCAGCATAGAGGGCTTTGAAACCATGGATATGAGAGCAAATAATGACAGGAGAAACCTACAAGTGGTAAAGAGCTGAGTGCAACGAATTGAACTTCAGATGATTGCTGAAGCACACTTTAATGTAGCTAGTGTATACATGGATTCACCTTTAGATGAAGAGAAAATATTAAGTTTCCATGCAGCAGAGATTCGCTATTGAGCTTACTGAGAGTTCTGGGTAGTCTGGCAATTATGGAAAATTGATAACAAATATACTGCTAGTGAACTGATGAGTATTCTATGCTTGTGAAGTGTTGAGAGCAGGAATAACAATGTTAGCACCAACTGAATTCAGCTATGGAGGCAAACTTCTGAAGCCTTGAAGATCATAAGTATAGCGCATCAACAATGAAGCTCAATTCATTTGTATATATAAATCTTAGAAAGTTCTAGTGTATATACAAATCTTACACCTACTAGGAAAAGGCATCTCTCCTTCCTTCAAGGTGGACATCAAATTCCTTTCAGAAATATTTTTGGAATTACATTCTGCAAACTCTATGATCTTTGTAGCATCAAAGGATAATTCAGATCAAGCAGCTTACCATTACTACAGAATTGTACTCTGACTTTGTAATAAACCGGTCAGGTCCTGTTTAGACATTTTGTTGTGAATGCCTGCTATTGTTTACAGTGCATTAGGTTAATTTTGTAGTTGAAGATTAAAATTGGAAGACACTTGATAACTTGATAGTTGATAATTAACCTAAGAATAATGATGATGATAACAAGTTATAACAAAACCAACAATAATAAAGCTAAATCTAATTATGATAAAATAACAGCAGTTAAAACTTAAAAGACTAAAAGGGTGAGGATAGGTGAGGGGTTACATTCCAAATAGGGGTACACCATATTGTGATATCATAGAAAAAATTCAAAAGGAACCGTGTTTAGTTACTTTTTTATTAATGTGGTAGACATTAGAAGAGATGGGAAGAGGAAGAGGAAGGAGGAGGAGAATCTTAAATGTCAATCAAGAAACTGAACAATATGCCAAGTACTCAAGCCCCCACCAGTTTGGCATAACAAATGGCATGTGGGAAAAACCTACAAAGGCTTGGGAGGGAGCAGCCTGCAAGCATGAAGAGATCATGCAAAAGAAAATGGAGATGATTGCATAACTAAAGGCCAGACGCTGCAAAACAAACCTAATAATGGCCAAAGAGCCACCATCACCAGAAATCAAAGAAACAAAATCCAGCCTAGCGGAAGAGACTTGATGGCATGCTGGAAGTTAGTAAACAAAGTTATTGGTAGAATCATGGAGGCCACAGATTGAAGAATTTTAGAATCCAGGTAGGAAATTTAAAAAGCACACACCCATAGTTCACAATCAAGCAGAAATCGGAACCAAAGCAGGGTACAAGAAAGTATTTCTTATTGCATCATTTCTCAAATAAAATGAAGCTTTGGATAATTTCCTATTGTTTCACTGGCAAGGCATCTTTAAGGTGCAAACACCTGAAGCAGGGGAAGAAAACTGTAGGTAAGAAATTGACAAAGAAAAAGCTGAAAGGTTTTAAGCACCTACCTTTTGGAACAGTGTGCAGAGCAGAAATATTTATGATTTTGAATTTTTTACAGGTGTAAAAGATCTATCAGGGCGAATTCATTTAACTTCTACAGCAGGTCAGTTACATTAGAGTTTGAATGTAATTCAATTCATAAGTAGTCTGAACTTTAGAAAAGTTGAATTAATTAGAAAGCTGGACCCAGTGACATCATGCAATACCATTCAAAAGATAAGTATTGTGGATACTGTCTTAAGGGCAGACAAGAACTGCAAAAGAAGATATGAGAGAAGATTGTTGGAAAAGAAGAAGCATCAACGTCTGGACTGAAAGCCTCAGATAAAGCATGAGCTAGAGTCAGAAGGAATAGCAATAAAGGAGTACTACAGTGGCAAAAGTCTATCCTTGCAAAGACACCTTAGAGATACGCCACATTAGAGAACAGCAAGGCAGAGCATCAAACTACAGTCAAGGAAGTGGCAGGTAAGGTCACAAACATTGATCTAGAAGCTAGGAACAAATTATTTAGTATAATCATAGTAGCAAAAATATCAAAAACTCGCGATAAGTTACGAACTGTGTGCTAGGGTGATTTTTTAACTGGTGAAATAGTGGTTTTTTCATAGACTTGACCCAGATGTTTTTAGCTGATTTATACCTGAAAATTTGTAAAAGGACCAGCAGAAATTCATAGGAATTGCTTAATCGCGAGGATGATTGATAAATCCCTGAGTTTGCCTATTGTTTACAATTTCAGGTGATTTTTTTAGCATTGCCATTAAAGTGTCTTGTCTTTGTTTTCATTTGCATTTGCATTTGCATGGGATTATTTTGCCAGAAAAAGGGATTGTCAAGGACGGTTTGCATGGGTTTGTGGAGCAGATTTCAAGTCCAAACATTTTCAAGCAGGGTTTGGAGATTTTCTGAGCTTTTTATTCAATTTCATCTTTCAGTTTCACATAAATTCCTCATTTATTGAATTCCTCAAATTTTGGCATTTTTGCTAATATGTATTTAACTGTTAAAAAACAATTCAAAACAATTAACAGTTAAATAATAAATAAAAAATACTATCGGACTATATTACTATGCATTATAATTAAAGATGTGAAAATTAATGAAAATATATATTCAAAATTCATGGTGTAAACTCCCATTTCTCTTCACTGTCTCTATCTCTATGCAATTAATAATTGCATTGTCTTTAAATAAAGAAATATCAGCTTTTTCACTTTTTTTCTATTTTTTCTGCATTATTTTGATTCATGATTTTTTCACATTAAATCCCAATTTTTTGAAAAAGTCCTATCTTTTGGTTTGCCGGGAAAGATTTTTGCTACTATGATTATAATAATATAATTATTGCTCAATGTGGATTGAAGCTTGAAACAAATGGACAATGGAAGGAGGTTGAATCCACCTTAGTAGCGAAATGAGGAAGCCCAGAAGTGTAGGCTTTTGCTTGAACCTGAACAGAATTGGAACATACTCCGACACAGCTTGGGTCATATCAGTGTTTTATGGAAAGAAATATCTCCAACTTCATTTGGTCAAGGTGGACTTCCATTTAAACAGGATTGATCTATTGATGATGCTGCAAACTCGTTTGTGATGAAATTAATTTATAGCAGATTTTGGTTATGCAACTTAAGCAGAGGAGAAGAGTGGGCTGCCCATGATGCATTGCAAAGATAAGCTACCGAAGAAGTTGAATTAGGATCAGTTAACCATGCAACACTAAAGAACTTTGAATACGTTCTCAGGTGTCATATGAGAGAATAGAAGATTTTGGAATTGGTTTGGTACCTGACAAGAAAGCAACCACACACACACTATAAGGCACCTGCAATGGGATTGATGGAAATGTCAGTGATGATTAACTGATTGTCAGATATAACAACTTTCTTGGTGAGGATGACACTCCTGTTCACAACTATTCTATTCACATCAACAAACTTGTCTACATGCTCAATTGCATTTGCAGGTATTTCTTTACTAGTGGATTCATCTTGGTTTTCTATTGCAACTTTAATTCATCCTTCTGCAGGTAAGAAAATGAGTTTCTTTAGTTTGTTTCCTAAGCTGTATAAAATGAAGTAATACTTAACCTTTCAATGAAAACAATGAATAAGTTTGATCTTATCTAAAGTGCATCATATCCTAAGAACTATGTTGAAAACAATGAATAAGTTTGATCTTATCTAAAGTGCATCATATCCTAAGAACTATGTTCTTTCTCTAGGAAACATACTATGGCTGGGTTTTATCCAAATGAGAGCTTAGCTTTACAAAAGGACAAATAAGGTAAGGAATGATGTCCCTGATTCAAAGGTTGACTGCTGAAGAAGGCTGATTGGCGAAATGGCAGACTGAGACAACAAACCATAGGAGCTTTGGAATGCACTCTAGACTGAATTCTAAAGATTTGTGGTATGTCCACCACACTCACAGTGTGTGGTGTCAACTATACCAGTGCAATCACATCCTGGTATTGAAAATGTTGAAGATTCAGGATGATCAAAAGGAATGCAGACTAGACTAAAAACCTCAATTTTGTCGTGGTGACCATTCATCATCGGAGCTTTGAATACGACAAGAGGAGTGGTTCAGTCAGCTGATTTCAGCAGTGCTTGTAAATCCTAAATCCAATGCACCTGCAAAGGGATCTGAGACTCGGGAGTTGTAAGGAAGGGGCTTGAAAATTGTTATGTCTACTTAGGAGCCTGCCTCAACCAAGCCCTGTTGGGTATATTCCAACCTCCACAAGTAGTATGGTTTGTGTGTGTAGTGCAAAAATGTTGAATACAGTCAATCTGTCAAAGATAAGTGCTAGAGGTCCATGGTGTGTGTTGTGCTTGTGCATGGAGAGACAGGAAAATGGATTGACCAAAGTTATGCTAAAAAGGTAAGAAAAGTAAAAGGGTTATGACTTCAAGGAGTAATGAAGATGGCTGTAGATAAATATAAAAAGGGTTGCAGGTTATTCAGAGTAATGGAAGAAGTTCTGGAATATGCATTAGTGGAAGAAGATTTTAAAGACTGCCAGGAAGTTGTTAGAAGATTTGATCATTCCAATGAGTCCAAGAGTCATTTTTATAAAAGGATTTGAACAGACAGTTTGGAAAATGCAGAAAAACTGTGGATTTGAGCTCGGGAATTGCGGTAGAGTCCAGGGGGCGGTAGAAACTCAAAGTGGAATCTGAAAAAGGTGCAAGTCAGACAAAAAGGTTCATTTTGGCATCACGGTGAGAGTAATTGGTCCAAGGAATTGGCTGAATGAGCCCTAGAATATACTACAATTTCCAACTCTACACATTCAAAACATAATAATTTCTGGTTAAGACTTCAAAATGATTTCCACAACAAAGAGTAGAAATTGCAAAGTAAGCAATTTCCAACTCTACACATTCCAAAAAATTAATTTATGGGCAAGACTTCATGATGATTTCCACATAAGATATTTTCTTGTGTTGTCTTTGTAGGATAAAAATTATGTCAAAATTCTTGCAATTGCCTTTCAGAAGTTCTTTCATTAATTTTTTTTTATTTTCAATTTTCAATTTTGATCCTTCAGGCTTATAATCTCATCATCTTGTTCACTGAATGTGGCTGAGTGAATCTCATTTTGTTTGGCCCAAGTTATATTCTGTTTACAGTCAAACTCAAAGCTACTCCACCATTTACTTGCCTCGTCCTTTAAATAAAAGAAATATAAACTTGAAAATTTCTTTCCTCAAATACATTCCACTAAATTTCATGTCTTCGTTTACAAAAAAGAATGTTAAATAGAATCTGAATTTTGTTACACTTATTTTCTGGAGAGTCATGATAACCTGTTTATAACTATAAGGAATAGGAGAAACTCATGTATCTAATTACTTTTGTGCCTCAAAAGTCTCTATTTCAGGACTCGTATCTTGCGACCCTTCATCTCTTGTGCCTCCTTATATCATGTACCTTTTCATACCTCTTACCTTTATGTTTTTCTTATTCCTTCGTGTTTACCTTTCAACTTTTCACATCTCATAGCTAGTTGATGTCTATCAAGCTCCAAGCAGTGCAGGGCAGATGTTATGTAAGATACCAAGCATATGGCAATTGGGCACTAGTCAAAAATAAATGGGCCTCAGAGCAACGAAATAATAGAGACTACAAGCTGGATAGAGATTGGCCATTAACCACTAATGAACAATAGGTTCAGAATTCAAGGGAAAAAACCCACACGCTCTAATACCACTTGTGATGGACAAAAGATCTTTTAAAGACCTGAACTAAAAGCATACAAAATAACAAACCCAGAAATATAACGTCAAATAATACTTCTATTTTTTTAATTTCTTCAAAACAGTACATAAGCGTATAGGTATTCATCAAACTAATACAGCTTACTAAACACACCCACAGCCAAACTAGACACAATTGGAATTCCAGATGTCAGTCTGAATCTCAATTTGTTACTTAAGTGTTTCTGTCCTCAAGAAAACTGATCTCTGGACCTGAAGGATTTCATCTCTAAGCCACAGTTGTGAAAACACAACTCAAGCTTTCCTTTCCCAGCAAACCTCCATCATACCTCAAATGCTGGCAGTACCTGAACAAGTTACCTGACAAATCTAGCTCCTCAAACTGGGCAGTTAACTAACAAACCAATCCCTCAAATTAAGGCAGTTCCAAACAGTTAACTGGCCACACATCCACCTTAATTCCAGTCCACTACAGTCCTAACTGATTGACCACATGCCCTCCTTATTCCAGTCCTAACTCACCGAAATTAGCCATAGTTCCAACTATGCTACTTCTATGCTGAAAGACCAATCACTAAACAACTGCTGACAAATATTCACTTCCTACCTAACTACTGACAGAACACTCACATGGTGCTGCAGATTAAAAGGGAACATTACAGATCTATTACATTAAAATTTAAAATCCATAATGGACTCGATATAAATTATATCATAAAAAAAAGTGAAAGATGCTATCACCACAAATGGAAGATGGATATTCATAAGATTCGAGAGAACACAGCTAAGAGGCATGACTAATCCAACCGACATTTTAATAAATAACCTATGTTTCAGAAGCAGGGATGGCAGGGAGCAGCAGCACACATTTCAAGGACAGTACAAGGGACAATTTTTAGGTACAGCAAATTCAAGTTTAGATATTTACATAATGTATGCAATTTGATATTCATCATAACATGTTCATTAATTCAAATTAGCAGCAATAAAATAGACAATTTCCGATTTCATTGTTCAATGTTTTTCATTATGACATAAGGCCCAAAGGTTACAAGATCATAAATGAAAGTTTAATGACAACACGCATTTTTAAAACTGTATGCAATCACAAATTTCTCATTCCTCACCTGTGAACTCTCATTTTGTAATTGTCTGCTCTCCTACAGCTGTATGGAGTCATAATATTGCCCATTGATGAAAGGAGTAAAAACTGCATGCTGCTATTCGAAAGGGGTACGTTTTCATTCCATAGTTGTATGCAGCCATTCAACAACTGTAAATTTTCTTTCCATAATTGCATGTGGTTGCACAATTTCCCATCAATGAAAAGAGTAAGAAATGTATGTCATTACAATTTCATTCTACAGTTGTATGCAGTCAATCAACAGTTGTATACTTCCATTCTATAGCGGTATGCAGTCATTCAAAATTTCTACAATTTCTTCCAACATTTGTGTGCAATCATACATTTACTCCCTGTACAGTAGATAGCAGGTTTTACTTTTGTTAAAAAAAATTCAGACCACCCTGAGGAGTCTGACCATCCCCAAGACTATTGAGAAACGTTTCACATGTCCCCAGTCTTTCCAGAGATGTTAGGCCCCCATGGATGCATCCCGAGTTTTCACAGTGACAAGTTACAGCCAGGAGACATCCCTGCCATCCTGCTTTAACAGGGACACCTGAGAGGACAAGAACACAAGTTGGGAGGGTGGGGCCACAGCCCCTTGTGACATAGTATATACCCTGTTATATATACAGACCTCTAGCATAAGGTAAAAATAAAATATGGAGGGCATAGGTTCATTATACTAGAATAATGAAAACATTTCATAAAGAGAGCAATTTATTTAAAACCATCCATTTCATTAATAAATCCTCTCAAAGATCTTCAACCAACTACACAGATTATTCTGTCTATATTTGATAGGTCCTACAACCCAACTTAGTTTAAAGGATGTCAAAAGTTGTCCTTACAATCATTGTGTTGACCAACAGCTTGCACCAAAAATGTCCTAAATAATACTATGTTCAGTACATAAAAAAATTTATTCCTTTAGCCAAATAACAATAATGAAATTATTCTATTAAGAAATTGTTTTCCCTATGCCTTGAAAACAGTAATAGACTACAAAATCCTTCAAGGCAAAAGAAAGATGGCCCCCACTTTTTTTGGATTGGTAAAACTAATCTTGATAGAAAAACTACATGCAAACCTAGGGGTGTTTTTGTTATAGTTGAGGCATTGTAATAGGGTTATATGCCTTAGGTATTAATATAAATAATGGGGTTAAGGAAGAAGCCCTTATTGCTGCGTTCCATGGGGACGCTTCCTTGGCCCCAACCTGCCATCCTATCCCCTAAGGCATATTGGAAACGGAAGGAGAGCAGCAGACATCCCCTGGCCATCCCAAAAATTCTTCGAAACTTTGAGATGTCCCAAAAATGGCAGCAATCAGATGGATACATCCATAAGACTCCTAGTCATGCTGTGGACAGCTGAGGACGTCTGAGATGTTCCTCAATGAATGGCAAACATGTTTTTTTGTTTTTTGCTTTAGAAAAAAACACTTTATGATATGAACAGTGAAGTGTTTTAAAAGGGGGGTGGGGGTCCCACAAACCCTCTCACCCCTTATCCAATCTTAATAAAACATATTGAATGTTTAATTTCTAATAGCTATTCAATATTCCTTTGTGCCTTCAGCCTACTGCCACTTTCTATCACCTCATTGTTTTTTACTCGGTCAGCACTCAGCAGTGATAACATTCAGCAGCTTGAGCCTTGAATACAGCACACAGCTCTGAAGGGTCATTGCTCTACAGTCTACATTGCTACATTTCCAGCCATTTACTCATCATGCTTGTAACAGTCCATTTTACTTTTCTTTTTTTTTCTACATAACACTTAGGGGGCTTGTTTATAATTATTTTCTAAATTTCTTTTCAATTTGCCCACACAAAAAATTCAAAACCATAGTTCTACAGCATTAGCAGCCTCTAAAATATCTCTTTGATCTTTCATTTCTGACATTAAAGATGAGCGCCAGCAGTGCTGATAACAAGAGATGGGTACTGAAGAATTAAACCCAAGGGAAGTTGAAGGGAGTATTGGTGGTTCCTGTTCTTCTAAAAATCCAAACCTAAGTGCTACTGCCACACTAAAAGACCATTTTGTTTGCCCTTCATCCTCTCTTCAGGAATTTGCAAAATGCCTTTTCAACTCCAAAAAACCCTTGCAACAATATCTCACCAATTTAAGCAATAATAATGGTGAAAAGATAGGGGGTAGCATGTATTGATTGTGTCATGTTTGCAAAACTGATTTTTGTGGAAGCTATAGTAGCATTGGACGTCATTTATTAGGCAAGAGTGGACATGGGGTTAAAGTTGGTGAGGATGTATCATTGGCATAACAGATTGAAATGGCAAGTTGGTTCAAGAGAGAGACAAAAACTAATAGTACTACTAAGAAACATCCATCCACACCATTGCCATCTATTGATGAGTATTCTCATATATCAGCTGGAGAAAGTTATGATAGAGATAAGAGGAAGGCCACTTCTATTGCAGGTGGGAAAAAGTATTGTGGTAGGGTCATTGAATGTGCAAAAACATGAGCAAGACTATGATTCAATGGCCAATTTTTTTTATGCCCATGCCATCCCATTTCAAAGGGATGTTGAGAGATAAAATGACAATTGGACCCTCTTATCTCTCCCCTAGAGAACACAAATTGTGTACCTTCCTCCTCAACAGACAATATTCAAAGGTGAACATATTGATGAAGATGAGAAAAACATGGATCAAGAATGGTTGTTTCATTGTTATGAATGGGTGGATTAATATTCGACATTGGTCACTCATTAATATTATTGTTACATGTCCTACTAATTCATACTTTCTTAGAGTTGTTAATTGCTTTGGGAAATGTAAGGATGCTGATTACTAATTTGGCCTTTTGTAGGAGGCCATAAGGGAGATTGGACCTTATAATGTTGTGCAAATTGTGAAAAAATTCAGCTCGTGTTGTAAGGTAGTTGGTTTGATGGTTGAGAGTGCTTACAAAAATATTTTTTGGATTCCATGTGTGCGTGTTTTGAATAATAATTTGAAAGACATCAAAAAAGAAGATTGGGTGAAGATAGTTGTGGCCAAAGCTAAAGACATACAAATGTTTGTATGCAAGCACCACACTTCACTTGCAGAGATGTTAAGCAGATTGATGAGGAGGTGCAGCCTAGATTGGCTGGTCTTCCATTGGATAAGCTACAACTTCAGCCACAAAGTGACACAACTAACTTTTTTGACAATAGTTTTACTTCTACTAGTACTATATTTTTTTATGCTGCTGTCCATCAAATGCTTTGATGTTTGAACAATGAAATCAGAAATTCAAATCATTGTTGTTAGTGTTATATTGTTAGCTATGAATCTGAATAATGATATATTTATTGTTGCTATACTTCTGTCACTACCATCACTGCTGTCATGATATATTTATTGCTGCTATACTGCTGGCATTGTCTTAATTTTGATGTCATGTTACTCGATATTAGTTAAACTTGTAATATATATAGTCATTCCCTACCACTGCTAAAAAATGGCCCACGAACTACCCTCCCTGAAATGCGTCCCTGCTGTCCCACTGTCCCCATCCCTGAAATGTTGTGGAGCATAGCTTTATTGCCTTGCTAAAGCTCGTAAGTGACTTAACAATTTGGAACATAATGGTTAAATCAGAGTAGCCGGATATGTCCCTGCCCCTCCCCGGGCACATGTATCCCCGTATCCGATACAGGTACTTGTGTGATACGCCATGGATACACGTTGGATACCATACCCACACGTGCCCCAAAAACCTTGATTTTCCAGCCGTGCCGGATACTATATGATTTGATTCTCAAAAAAGCTGACGTGAATCTTCCAAAATATTATCTTAAAAAACTTCAATCATGCATTTTTTTGTTTTGTTTTGTATAAATAAAACCTACACCAAATGAGGAAGACAAACGAAATGTTTTTTCTATTTCAACAACCCATTTTTCTAAGTCTTCTTCCAATACAACTCTACTATTTTTTTGGTGTTCTAATTTTAACAAATTTAAAAAAGTTAATTGTTTATAATTTTATATTTATATTTAATATTTATATTATATTGTTTAAATGTAAGAGATTTTTAAAAAAATAAAATTTATTCTCTAAATGTAAATAAAATTTATTAATATATATTTAACTATTTATTCTTTTCTAAATTATTAATATTTAAATTTTAATATTATTTTAAATTATATTTTCTTTTTTGCTTTTAAAGTAATGAAAATCTCCTCTAATAACTTAGAAAATATGTGTAATTTTTTTTATGAATGTCATATCCAACCATATCCGTATTGGGGGTCTTAAAAAATGGCCGTATCTGATACCATATCCATATCTGTATCTGTGTCCGTGTCCATGCAACTTTGGGTTAAATTCTTTGCCTAAATTTAATCAAAGGAAGAACTCAACAACTAATGGATTGAAATTTTATTGAGGAGAAATTATTGTTCAGGGAAAATCTTGATTTTGTTTATTTGCCTAAATTTACAGAGGTCATATCAAAGGAAGAACTCAACAAGTATAGGATTGAAATTTTATTGAAGAAAAATTATTGTTTGGAGAAAACCTTGATTTTGTTTATTTTAACCATTATTTTAGAGGACTGAATATGCATGTTATGATCCAAACACAACACAAACTACCTATGTGCTAGCTCTACTGGTACCAATCACATACAATACCAGCACCAATTGTGTGATAGACTCACTAAGTGCACTTGCACATTACACTTTGAGGCCAAATCATCACCTACATGCCCATGACTCACGTGTGCTACTAAATAAGATTCACCAACCATAGAATGTTACTGTAGGAATAATGAAATATTCCACATATTTAAGAACTGTCCAACCAATAAACCTTCCACAGGCAAATCTAAACAAAGCTAATAAGAAGCACAAAGAAACAACCAACAGAATAATTGCATTGAACTAAGTTACCGGAATCCGCCCTTTACCCTACATATTCCGGGTACGGATACATATGCAAATGGATACCTGCCAGAATAGCTAAGGAATCACACAGGGTACGGGATTTTTGCATCTGAAACGTATCCGCGTTTTTCTTGCCATTTTCATGTTGAGGTGGTGTTTTGCAGAGTTTCTGAGGTGTTTGGCACGGGTTTCAAAACCTTTTTGCAACATTTTCGTGTGAAAAAAAGCCGAAAAAACCATAAACGCGTTGACTTTGCTTCTACGAATCTGCGCCCATCGTTTTTGCTTGTTTTGTTTTGCGCGAAAACCCTAAGCTCACGATTTTTCTGACACAATGACTTCTTCCAGGTGGTGGGCGATTTCTTCCAGGTTGCGGGCGGTCAATTGTACCAACTTGCAGGTGATTGCGAGTGGTTGCAGGTGATTGCGGGTGGTTGCAGTAGCGAAATCTTCCACATCTCTGCGCGCGTTTTGTTTTTTATTTTTTCTTTTAAATCTTTTTCTATGTTATGTAATTTATAGACATAGTTTATAAATTCATTATATTTTTGCATATAAATTTATTAGTATATTATACATTTATAATTTATAAATTTAAATTTTTAATTTATAATATAGGACCACTATGTATTCATATTATAATATTATTATTAATCTATTTAATAACATAATATTATATAATAATAATATTAAGTATATATATTATTATAATAATATAATATAATTAGTATTATAAATTTATAATATTATTATATAATAATACTATTAATAATTTAATATACAAATTTGTATTTTGTAAAGGGCCAATTCCGGTAACCTAGGGTCTTTGTAATCCTCTTGGGGCATTTCGCTACTTTTCCAGACCCTGCTTTCTCCTTGTCTCTCATGGCAGGCAGAAATTCTTCATAGAACCCCAAGGGCTACAAAAACACAAAAGTTACAACTTCAAGAAAACTCAGCTAAGCACTTTGCAAGGAAAACTACCAGTGGTAATAGAAAGTCTCACCTCGCCTTGACAAACAACTTAATAGGTGGATGACTATTCAGCATGGCTTTGGCTCTACCAGCAAAATTCTTAAGAATGTAAGGTTTGATCCTTGGAAAAGGATTGCAAGATGATTCCCATTCCCATCCCTCTCAATCCTACAAAGAACAAGACCAGGTGCCCTGTTTTCAAACAAGTCTTAGGCAACAACCAATTCAATCAGGGTTGGATAGTTGATTCATTGAAGCCCAATTGACTGAATGTAAGGGACTCAATCAAAGAGCCAATTAAGTGGGTGGTTAACACCTTGTTTTTACTTTTTAGGCTGCAAATATGTCTATATCTATGATTTTTATATGTTTTATGTACGGACATACCCAAACGTACCACCCCCAAAAAAAAATGTCGTACCGGTGTACCATACTCGTACCCGTACCCAATTTGGCAACTTAGGTATTGAATAATTGGTGTTAAAAAGTACAAATAAGCCTGTGCTTATATAGAGCAAGGCAATGCATGTAAGGTGGAAACTAACTATAAGTAGACATCCATGATAGATGAATCTAACTAAAGCTTGAGATGCATGACAGGTGGAGATAACTAGATGAACTCGCACATAGGAGTGTAACTCAGCTTAAACTACACAAATGTCAATTAGGTACATAAGACGAGCACATGACCGATTGACATAATTACCTAAGTGGACTTATCCTAACTAGATGCATATAGTGCAATAAAGCCCCTTTTGTCTTTCCTCCCAACACTTTCTATACTCCATCCTCCCTGCATCCCTCAACCATAGGCAATATAACTGACAAATCTATTCCTAAATCAGTAGTAAACTCAAACTGAACTCATAACTGCTAGGTGGAAAACCAGGTCAGCCACCTTATTCCATTAATCAATTATTCCTAACTGAAAGTAACTACAGTTTTAACAATCTGCTACCCTATGCTGACAGTCACTTACTAAACAGCTGTGGATTAGAGAAGTAATTCCCTCACACCATGAATGTCAAAAAAGCAACATTACAGTTGTCCTTACACACTTCACAGCAAAGCTTCAGATGAACTTAGTTCTGGGGTCTCCACTTCCCAACAATCCTCTACCTTAGATCAATTTGGGAGGATGATGTGATTCTGTAGTAAATTCAAGAACTCATCTACCAAAAGTAGATATAGCCTAACACTTCACCTTGTGGCAGCCCAATATTCCTCACAACAAAGGAAGATGGTTCATAACAAACGTGCCTTTATGATCACATTCTCAACAGAGTCACAATGACAAACCGACATCCATTGCTGCACAGAGATGAACTATTGAAGCAACTTTGAAGTGCGTGATACTTCAGTAAGTTTGACATGAAATCAAATTATCATTAGGTTCCTGTCAATATCAAAGATGTTTGTAATACAATCTTCAAAACCAAGGGATTGTCCAAGTGGTTCATTGTACCTTTCAGCCTGACCAATGCACTACCAAAATTCACGCACCCAATAATGACATTCTTAGGGAACTCACCAGTGGCTTTGACATTGTCTACATGGATAACTTTCTCCCTTTTGTAATCACTTGTAGAAGCACATGGAGCATGTTGCATAAATCCTCAACACACTATGCTAGCACAAGTTGCAAGCCAACTTAGGCAAATGTGCATTCAATGTCCTGCAAATCCAATACCTGCGCTATATCATCAACCACATTGGTATTCATGTCGACCAAGAAATCGAAATGATACAAGATTAACCAACTCTATGCAACTGCACAAGGCTCAGAAGTTTTCTTGGAATTGCTAACTTCTAGTACAATTCATCCTTGAATTGTTTCAACATTTTATGATGGCCAATACAATCTATTTTATCAGATCCACCTAGTTACCAACCAGATCCCGGTCCAATTTCCCTGCAGATTCCAACAAGACATGATCAAGGAGTGTTGAGTTTGTCCAGCATAAACCTGGGCAAACTGGGGGAGGATCTGGACAGATCCCGGTGAACCCACAGGGAACCCATCACATTTTTACAAAATTTTAATTTTTTCACCTTTGACTTTGACCTTGTCACCCTAAAACGAATTCCTAACCCTAAAAGTGCCAACTAAAGCATTTCAAACACTAAAACAAACTCATTTTAGCTCATTCTTATGGCAAAAGACAACTACTATTCCAAAAAGCTGAACTTTCATTCTTACTTGCAATTCAACAAAAAGAGCTAAAGACTGATCACTGAAGCTTCCACAGTGGATGCATTAGTATTCCCATGCATGTGCCGATGTACATTAGTTGTCAAGAAGATCGTAGAAAAAAAAAATTTAAAAGAAGTTTTTTTTCCTACATTTTTGTTTTGCAATCATAAAACAAACTCTCTCGCTTTGCTTTTCTTTTATTTCTCTACGAATGTATCAATATGCTTAAAATTTTAAAAGAGTTAAGTTATATGTGTGTGTGTGTATGTACGTATGTGCGTACATATGTACATATGTATGTATGTATGTGTTGGTTTTATTTGTTTTGAATGTTTTATTTATAAAATTTATTTCCATAAGAAATACAATGGCAGCTAGTTCTGGCTCCAAAGGCTGATCTAAAATCAAAATAAATTTGATTTCTCCTATTTGGAAGTATGTTGATATGATATAGCAAGTTCCAAGAGGTGGTGGTTATTTGGATTTGCAAGGGCGTGATGTTAAGTAATCAAGTCCATATAGTTGGGTGAGGGCCCATTTCAGTGGAATTCTTGGATTAGGCATCAAAGGTTGCCCTAGAAAGAATGGTGTAACTATGCCATTGGAGCAAGTGATAGCATATATTAATGAGCAAGAGCAATCAAATGAACTAGCAATCCATAGAGAAAATCATCCTTTAGCAAAGAGATGATCAAAAACAATGAAGCCCCCTATGGCCCCATCTAATTCCAATGTTGTGATAGAGAGTCACCCATTTTTGGTCACTCCCAAAGAACAACCCACTACAAATAAGAGACAAAGAGACCTTTGGAAATGGCATTTCAAAATGAGATTTGAGATATTGCCCAATCAACACATAGAAAGATGTACTTATACAAATGGTTTGGCTTTCAATGTTATTAGCTCACCATATTGGCAAGAAATAAAGAAAAAATAATAATGAGGCTCCAAAAGGATACAAGGGCTTGGGTTATGAGGTGTGTGGCACCTTATTGGACAAGGAGATCAATCTCGTAAAAGATTCATTGAAGCCCATAAGGAATTCATGGGTTAAGGCAAGGGGTTCCATTGTTTCCAAAGGGTGGGATGATCTTAAAAGTCGGCCCTTGATCAATGTCATAGCATTGTCCTCTGAAGGGGCAATGTTTTTGAGAACCATGGATTATGAGGGAAAGGCGAAGGATGGCCAATTTATTGTTAACATCCTTGTCACAACCATTGACGAAGTGGGACCCCATAAAGTTGTTCAAGTCATAACGGATAACACAAAGAATTGTAGAGTTGTTGGATTGTTAGTTGAGAAATGCTATTCACACATCTTTTGGACACCTTCTGTGGTCCACTCTTCCAATCTTATGCTACAAAAGATTGAAAACAAAATTAATTGAATCAAAAAGTTGTATGCAAAGGTTGAGGAGATCCAAATGTTCATCACCAACCACCATATGTCATAGAGCATATTTAAATCATTTTTGAAATTGGAGATATTGAAGATAAGTGAAGTAATATAAAATTTTATGTTTTAGTTCCACTTTAATTACTTTGGAAAAAAAATTAACTTAGTTACTTAATCCTTAATTTGATTGTGTATTTAAATTCTTAAAATTTGCTTTTAATTATTTTATTTTTTATGTTTTAAAAGTTCGTTGAGACTTGTTTCACCTCTAACAGAATCATCTTAAGACTTGTGAAGGTTTGGGAGGCCCTTTCTTGCATGGCCAATAGTCTTGGTCCATATGAAAGCAAAACAACACTAAAAGGGCAACAAATATTAAGTGGATGATCCTAGATGACTCTTGGTGGGACTGTGTGGAGAGTCTCCTTAGTTTTACCAAGCCCATTTTGAATATGGTTTGTTATATTAACGTAGACAAGGCTTGCTTGGGAGACATATATGATGGCACTGACTCAATGATTGAGAAGATGAAGGCCATCATAAATGAGAAAAGGCAAGATCCTAAATAAACTTCTTCAAACAAGCGCAAAAAATTATTGAAGAGAGATGGAACAATGACCACCCTGTTACATCTTGCCTTTTTGTTGAGTCCAAAATACTATAGTGTTGAGATTGTTTCTATAATGCTTTCAATTTGTTAAAAGCAGAGTAGCTGGATACACCCCTGCCCCTCCCCAAGTGCGTGTATCCCCCGTATCTGATACGGATACGGATACGATACAGCACGGATACACATTGGGTATCGTACCCACATGTGCCCAAAAAACTCTGATTTTCCAGCTGTGCTAGATCCTTTGTGATTTGATTTTCAAAAAATTTGATGTGAATCCTCCTTGATTTTTTTTGGTGTCTCAATTTTTATAGATTTAAGAAAGTTAATTGCTTTTAATTTTATATTTATATTATATTGTTTAAATGTTAGATATTTTTTTAAAATTAAAATTATTCTTTAAATATAAATAAAGTTTAACATATATATTTAATTGTTTATTCTATACTCAATTATTAATATTATTTAAATTTATATTTACTTATTTGCTTTTAAAGTAATGAAAATCTCCTCTAATAACTTAGAAGATTGTGTTAAATACATGTGTGTGTGTTTTTTATAATGTTGTATCCAACCATATCCATATTGGGGGTCTTAAAAAATGACTGCATCCGTATCCGATACCGTATCCATGCAACTTTGGTTAAAAGAAATTCAAGTTAAACAGAAAGAAACAAGAAACTGCAGACAAATTATTACTGCATACAGAGAAGAGGGAAAAGATAGGATGCAGAACAATCAAGCAAAATGAGATGCAGTGGTGAATGGGCCAAATGAGAGAGTGAAATGAAAGAAATAGGCGCACATACCCCACAAAACCATGTGCACATGCAATGTGCATGTACACATGTGAGAACAAACATGAGTCCATGCACACAGATAAAACACACAGGGTTAAAATTTATCTTTACAAAAAAGGTAAAGACGGATTTGTACTGTACATATCCTTAAATTCAAACTAGTGTCTGCACACAATAAATAATGCCCAATACATCTTTTCCCTTCAATAAGCACAAGTAATCTTTCGCCGTGTATGCACATTGACAGAACTTTTCTGAAGAACCAACTGTTTAATCCAAAATAGATGAGCAGTTGCAAATACCATCATTTGCATTACTCAAGAATGCCACACAACACAGTTATGTAGACTTAAATTTGTGTAGATAACTACATAAAATAATCTAAGTGCATACATACAAATTCAATACCGCAAAATCAAAGATCAAGGCAACAATCTCCTGAAGTGTTTCAACAAAATATTTTTTGGAGTAATTATTGGCATGCCAAATTAACTATATAGCTAATCTGTACATAATAATATTCCTATGAAAACAGGAATCTCCTAGATGTTCAAATATGTTTTTATCATATCAAAATTGTTGTGCTTAGCACCAACGAAATTGACTATGAAAGATCATCATATAGTGGGCAGTTATGCAACCTAAACATCAGTATGCACATAGTAAATAAATATTATGTTTGGGTTTTCAAAACTGAAATGTACTAAGTACAAAAACAATTATTACTTCATACAAGAATGTGTGTTGAGACATAAAACATAGACAACAGTGGAAGATAAATAGATGCCTTGAATCACATAAATACCTCATATGACAAAACCATAAGATATCTCATAATGCCATAACATTAACTACAGAGAATTATCAGCATATTGTAATGTCCCCTTTTTGGATTGCCCTAAATCTTGTCCTAGAATCACAAGCTTAATGCAGTTAGGGTTACAACTTAACAATTAAATGCTTTAAGCCGGATAAATCTTGGTTTAGGTCTTGCAATCATATTAGATAATATTGGAAATATAATTCATATGATCAGAACATAGTAAATGTTTTATCTATTTAGCTATAAAAAATACATGATTATTTCAAGAGTATCTAGACTACCAATATCCATAATGCATAGTGGAAGTTTTATTCACAATAGGGCCTAGATGAGAAGCAGGATTAGTCCTCTAGAAGCTATCCATCTAAGCCCAAGAGCACGAGCATCCGACCAAGACAACCCACCTCTTGGCCCCAAGCGGTAGGAATGTCCGACCAAGACAATTCCACCCTCAAAGTGGCATGCCAAGTGGATACACTTGTATCTACTTTTCCTATCCATGTTGTCTCATCCATCCTCCTTATGATTGAGACTTCTTGGATCCATCCTAACAATCAATCATAGTTTGGCTTGATAGGGGAATCTTGAACGGGATGCTTGTAAACTACTCAACCCATCTAAGCCCAAGAGCACAAGCATCCGACCAAGACAACCCACCCCTTGGCCCCAAGCGGCAAGAACGTCCGACCAAGACAATTCCACCCTCGAAGTGGCATAGTTAGCATGGGAGGCCTGTAAACAACATCCTCCCAACTTACTCCCTTCAACCTTACATTTGATTGATTATGGGATAAAGACATTAATATATATATATATATATATATATATATATATATATATATATATATATATAATCTATTCATGTTTATATTAAAGAGTCATTATTACTTATAAGGCTCAATAATTGCTGCAAGCATCATTATTGCATAATCACAAATCATGTGTGTGTGTGTGTGTGTGTATATATATATAAAATTAGTTGTCCCATAACATATTAGTAGTGCTATAAGAATCAATAGTATATGCATAATCTTATTATTCCAAAATGACATTCATAGAAATAAATAATATCATTAGAATTGATACCTATAAGTATAAACTATGCTATTATTTGAATCCACATCTAATTATTAAATATCAATTTATTATGATACATCAACTTATTATTATTTAATTCATAAAGTATTTATTAATATCCTTATCTTAGTGCCATCAATCTTATTATTTTAACTCATAAAGTATATATTAAACATCCTTATCTAAATCCTAATTGTTAAACGTATTATGTGAACTTATGAAATACTTACCACTTACCTATTACCTGATCTGCAGAAGATCCTTTAATTTCAGCTGGCGATGCCTTTTCTTTCTTATTCTATCCCTTTCCTTGATTACCTCACTGATTATTTTAATACAGAAATTACTTATCGCCTTCTTATTATCTGCAGACCTTTTCTCTCTATTTTCCAGCCCCGATTGTTTATATCTTTATACCCTTCGTGCTGATTGGAGGATCATGTCTCTTAAGGAAGCGACGTTGCCTTTCATAATGACTTATTTGTTTTTCTGCTTTTTCTGTCTAATCTCTACTTTATACGGTGACAAGACATGGCTCTTCATCCCAGTCGATGTCTCTCTTCATAATTACTGATTGTTATCTTGATTGCTGGCCTCTAATTGTTTTATCTTTAGAGATCGCTGCAGTCTTAGTATTAGTTAAAATGCCTCCTTAGAACTGACGCCTTTAGATTCTTATTCAGGAATTGCTAGGATTCTATGTTTGCTGTTAGTGTATCTTGTTTAAATTTTTCTTATTTGATATATTTTTATTAATATTATTTTATATTGTTTTCTTGTGAGCATTATTTTTATTAATATGATATTTACAATTGATAATATTAACTGTTCCATTTATTATGATAATTATATTGTAATTATATTTTTGTGAATATTATGATAATTGTATTATAATTGAATTGCTATTGTTTATATTTATAATTATAATAATATTATCTTGATAATAATAAAATTGCTTATATATATATATATCTTTATTTATTTTCTTGTTTATTTACATTTCAATGTGTTACAATTTTGGGGACATAACACATATATAGTTACCACAGAGAATTATCAGCATATAAAAACTACTGGTTCTATGGTGAAAGAACAGGCTTTGGTGATCAATAGATTTTGCAAATTAAGAACACAGAAATGATGGCATTCAGCAAGGCCAAATATCAAGGCAATCACATAATTAGAGTGGAAATTCAAACAGGGTCACACGAATATCTTGACATCAGGATTAACAGAATCCTGCCATATCATCACTCCCAAGGGCTAGGAATGGGCCGTATAAATTAACACCAGAACAGCAACACCCATTTAAAAGAGTTGCGCTTTCACTACATAATTGTTTCTCTATATAGACTTTAATCCAAGATTGAATATGGAGAGGCATCTTTTGTGAATAACTCCAAGATAGATGGCCCATGAATCGGTAAATGTGTTTTGTAAAAGGTTAAATCTTCTATATGTTGGACTTTTTCTATAAATAGTATCGAACTATGAAACAACTGCATTTTGAGACTAATCTTCAACTACTGGTACGATAGAGATTAGAAAAGGAGAGATTCTAGAACTTGTACATGTATTAATCAAATAATTTAACTGAAACAATACCAACCTGACACTACTCCGTATGCTTCGAGGTGGAGAGCAGTCAGCCCTGTGAAAGTACCACTGTGCAAGGGTGCCACTGATAATGTATACTTGAGCTTCAATCATTGTTGTAGCAGACCATATCATTGTAACAATGGCTAATGCATAATAAGCTGGAACCCATCGATCCTGCTTCCACAAGCAACAATCAACACCAGTGCTTCCCCCACATGCATAACCAGACTCCACAACCTTGGGATTAGGTATGATCTTGCCATTCAGCCGAGCAAAGATCAGAAATACTATAATTGGCACAAAATATACACAAAGAACAGCTGTTAAACTGGGCAAAACAAGCAGCAATCTAATATTCCTCGCAAGGCCTTCTGAAGCAGTTTGCAAAATTCTAATGGTAAGCTCTATCCTATGCCTGTTGGCAAAGATGATCCAGGCAATTATCCCAATAAGCATAAAAATCAAAATAAGGATGAAAATCCTGAGTGCAAGATTAACTGCTTCCTTGCAATCTTTGCTCACCGTGCAGGCCACAAACCAGAACACGTTGATAAAAATAGGCAAAATAACAAAGAAAGGCAGACAGACATACACTATCTGTCTTGTATATCTCCTCAAAACCCACAAGAGGCCAAATATGAATGGAACACTCAAAATCAAGGTTATTACAAGCGTCCAAACAATGTCCCTCAGTAAATACCTGATGCCCCCTACAACAGCATGGTTTTGGATAAAAACTAACTGCTCGTAAGCCACATTCCATACCTTCTGAAACCCTAATTCTTGAAGAAACCCTATCTCACCATGAGAGCCTAATTTCCTACGACTTAATTCCCCAGAATGCTCTAATTTGTAATGAAACCCTAAATTGCCATGAAACTCTAATTTTTTATCCCCGGGGATACTAACACTGCCAAATTGATCAGTGCTGAGAGAAGACGTTTTTGTACAGCTGGAGGAGTTTGTATCGTACACATAGGATCCCAAGTTTCCATAGTTTGCATTTCTGTGGGCAATTGCAAATATTCCGAATGCAAAGGTCGAAAGCACGAGAATCAGAAATACAATAAGGAAAGCAATGTCCTGAAAAAACCTGCCTTCGTAGTTATATCCGATAGGACCATAGTTCTGAGAAGCAATTTCTTCTTCTTCCTCTGGTTGGCTGGATTTTTCGAGAAGTGGCTCTGAAGATTCAACATCTCCTCCATTGCTTCCCCTTTTCGTAATTGACATTTTTTTTACAACATAGAAATGCCTGTAAGTGCATTTAATTTTTATTTTGTTTTTTGATTTGCTTAAGTTTTGAGCAAGAGAAGGGAACTGAACTTACACCTGACGGTTGCGTATGGAGAAGTTTTGGAACAGTCAAAGGTATATGCTTTGTTTGTTTATTTAGTTTGCTTGACACGAGTACGATGATAATCTTATTCTACAGACAAATCGGGCTGGCTTGCCACGCTTGTTTTGTTTAATTCAATGTGCACGTTGATTAAAAAGTATATATTATAGAGAATTTTTTGTCAAATTTTATCTCATTTACAATTTATTAGAATTAAATATATTATGTTTTAAATTTTGAGTGAATTTAGAGGGTGTATTGGAATTGAAATACACTCCTTGATAGAATTTGAAAGTTTTTATTATGAAAGGGCAAGTGGTTCACTCACAAAAGTTCCCACTAACCACAAGTAGGTTCTAAGTTTGAACGTTAACCTTTCCAATATTCACATTTAAGTACCTATAATTCCTTGTAGAAATAAATAAAATCATTGTAAAGGAGCAAAAAATGATTAAAATTAGAGTCTATATAAAAATGTCTAAAATGCTTCAAATAATTCTTGTATGTGAGGATATAATACACTCTAAATTTTTGAGAATGAATCTACACATTGACGTGAATTTCAATTCATGCAATATTTAGGTAAGAATAGACTTCATTAATCCATCTCTTTTGTTAAGGATGAAGTGTAAAATTGTTGTTGACTATTTGATTGTTGAAAAGTGTGATGTTTAAGGAGAGTGTAAAGAGATGGCAGACGAGATCTCTCTATATAGTCTAATATGCATGTGTTGTAATTAGCATGTTAACATGAAATAGCTAAATAAATAAATAACCTAAAAATAATATTATAATCCTAAGATCATAAATTGACAATAGAAATTAGAATAATTTCATTCAATATTTTTAAAGAATATGAAAGTTGAGAATAAAATTAGTACAACATTAAAAACATTAAAGTTGAGAATGAAATTAATATAATATTAATCAAATTATTAGCAAATATTTCCACAACTAAGCTCTCGTTAGTGTTGTTAATCTAAACATGCACCCTCTATTGAATGATGAATTCAATTACTCAATGAAAACATGAGACTGGTCTCAAAGTGTGTGACCTTGCAAATGAGATCAAACCTCAAAATAAAGGGTTGGTTCCCTCTCTAATCTAGATGTAACAATGTTAATCCAACTCAACACTAAATAATCTTATAGCTAATCATATAATATTGATTTCTCAAGGAAAAGGGAAAGAAGGGATGCATAAAAGGGAAAGGGTGGTGATGCACCTAGACTAATGGTGTCTTCTTGCTCACTACAGTACAGGGAAAATAAAATTGTCAAAGAAACTCACACAACTCTATGTTATGCTAGTTCCTAGAGAATTGCATAGAGGTTAGGGTTTAACATAGACCAAGAGGGACAAATTTCTTCACATGTAGCTTTTGCAAACCTATTTAATACAATATGCAACCTTATAAAATATAGAAAGATTCATGCAAATATGAAGGCAAGAGGATTTGCACAACATATATGAGGTGAGAGAAGGTAAAATAACAATCTTTATTAATACAGATGCATGGAGACTATTTTACAAAAGAAGAGTTACATAATTATAGAGCTCTTGAGAAGAAGAAAAGAAAGAAGGCCCATAACAATTGAGGCTCTACATCCTATATACTTTATTGCAAACGGTAATCAAGAATGTCAAAAATTTTAGGCACGTGTCATTAGCATTAAGAATCCTATAGGGGGCCCATAAAATTTGCTACAAAAGGGATCCAAGGAATGGGCACTAGCAAAAGGATGGTCTGCAGTAATAAAATAAGCATGACTAGTCATTTTTCTTCCTCAAATCATGCCTGAAATATTAAAAACCCCTTGCTAGCCTGTACGGATTGGATGATGGCAGTTTTAGAATTAATCCCATTACAAAGAGGATGGGTGAAAAAAATGTTGCTATGGCATTATCCTTTGCACATTCACTATAGTCAACCTTGACCTTTCCTTGCATTCACTTCACCTTAGTTGCTCATGTTTCCTTCCTTTGTCTTTTGTTTATTCTTCTTTGTTGGAGGTTCCTTGCATATTGAGAATTAGTTCTTAGTCCCCCTAAACCCTTTGTTTTTTTCTATTTGTCTTTATGATTGCATATCCTTTGTTCTAGACCTTTGTTGGGGGTTTTGTGGGAACTGGGAACCAATGGTTCTTGGTTCCTTTAGAACCTCTAAATGTATTCCTTCACACTTGGGGACTTAGTTGGTTTAGAATTTAAAATTGAGTAATTGACCAAGGTAAGGAAATGAAACCCACAACCTAGAGGCACACTAACATGATGACCCACACTAAATATTTTAGATCAATTGTCATCAATAGGAAAATAAAAGTGGGCACATTTAAGTGAACATTCTTAGCGACCTTTGCATAATGTTTGTTTATTAAACATGGGATCTAGAAGCCTTATCAATCCATTGAGCATAGAGCCATAAAGATAACAACTAAAATAGGCTTGCCTTGACAAAACAAAATAAGGAATATGAAAGGTGCACTTGGAAGAAAATAAAATATAAACCATAGATCCTCTTAAGGAGAACACAAGATGTGCAGTAGCACTTCTTGGAAAGCATGAAAAACTAAGTTGATATGTACAAATGTTATAGCCATGGACGCCAATTGCCATATCTTGCCTTTGTCAAAGATAAATATTTTGAAGGAGTTAATCTCCTTCTGACCATAGTTGCACTCATTATGTTGTTGCAACCATTGACATTCTCTACCTACATACATCAAGCCACACATAGTGCCCATGTGAAGATTCACCTCACTGTAAACTTTGCCATTATAGGGAAACCACAAAACATAAGTTCTTGACTCGTCCAATGATGCATTAGACATACATACAACAACAAGGATAAAAAAATTGGGAAGTAGGTCAATAACAAAATAAACACTTGTAGAGGAAAAGACAAATTCCCCACCCATAGGCACATTGATGTTGTAACAACTAACCTCTTCATGACATGAGTTGAAGGCAAAAGAGAATGTCTCCAACTTATGTGGTGATGAAAAGCATGCCACATATGCTTGTTTATTTGCAAAGGGAAGCTCTTCTTTATGCATATCAAATAAAAAAAAATTGAAGCTCACCAAGTTGAACAACAAGGGAACCATCCTCTTGACACATGTGTTGTTGCTCAATATCACTAAAATTGGTTTGTTGTTCCCAAGTGAAACATTTGAGCTTAGGTACACATTATCCCCAATGTAGACCTCATATTTAGTTTTGTTGGATTTAAGGATAGTGGAGAACCAATATACCTCATAATTGCATGTACTAATGTACACTTAATTAACACAATCATTGGTTTTATGATTCACTTCAGATGAAGAACTAAAATCTTCATGTTATTTATGTATTTTAATTTCTTCTGCTTGTTGACGGTTGGCTTTAATAACTTCAAAATTGTAGCAGAATCCACCTTCCACATCTATTACTGCAACAATGTTATCTTCTTTGATCTCTTCCTCAAGATTAGCAACACCCATGTTATTATCATGCATGGACATCATTAGCAACCTTGAACTCTAAAAATGGGACAAAAAAGATAAGACATTAAATAAGAAAAAATATTCTTCTTCAACATTCTCATCACTAGCTGGCATATGTTTTGAGAGATCAACTCCATGAGTTAATTTGTCTAATTCCTTTGTGCCACATATGTATCCTTCTTCATCTAAGTTGTTGCGAGTATCACTTGACCATGAATCCTCATTAGCCCCCTCACCAAATTGGAAAGCATGTTACCCCATATCATTGTAGTCACCTTCATTCCAACTCATCAATTTATATTCATGTTTCCCTAAGATTTTTGTTTATGTGGGTGTGAATGTGGCATTTTCATCATTATCAACAAAACAAGGGATTCCATTGAAAAAGGGCACTAATTCATTATTTTTATCATTTCCTACTTGTTTTTCCAACTTATTTTGTTCACCCTCCTACTGCCACAACCGACTTTTCTTATATTTTTCTAGAACCATATCTAATTTTTCATTCTCCATGAAATATGAGGGTTCACAAACAATGAGAAACATCTCTCTCATCAAACCAATTAGCTCACCAAACAACAAGTTCACCCTTTAAGAGTGAGATTGTGTTAAAATAAGAAAATTGATTAGATCTAGGCTTTTGCAAGGGAATTCAAGGAGTTTATTGAATCTCTTGAGGAAGAATAGGCCTTTGAGAGGGTTGAGAACCTCTAAAACTTGGGATGTTGAAATGAGGAACTTGGGAGGTTACCTTAGTTTCTTGCACGATGTGTTTCTCATTGGCTACAAGCTACTTGATTTATTCTTCCTTAATGATAATCTACCTTGCAAGATCCTCCTCAAGATGCCCTTTTTATGTTTCTAATTGTTTATGATGAAGATGAGATTGATAAGAAAGTTAATTCTACCATATATTATATTCTTATTCCCCATCAATAGCCCTTAACTGCTCTTGGAAGTTTAAACTTATGTCTCATATGCTAATTTTTTGTATTTGTGCATGTTATGAGATTGACTTGGAAGATAAGCATGTTGATTGGGAGAAAAATAGGTATATTGGGGTAAATGATAAGCATATTTAGGTTGTTAAGAAGGTTTAAAAGGGTGGGTGTGAGACAAGCATTAGGAAAGTGTTGATAACCTATTGTAGCAAGGCCATTTGGGATCAAACTAGGAGCACTCCCACTTTGATATGGATGGTGGGGAGGCAAAAAAATCATGGAATGGAATGGAGGGAAAAAGAATGTATCCCTATGATATGTTGGCATTCTTAAAGCATTAAAAGGATCTAAGAATGTATTCAAAATTGCTTTAAAAAATAGAGCAATCATATATGATTAATTGAGATATGAGTGCATACTAGAGTCACCATTTGATAGCCTTAAGCACATGGACTACCTAAGCCAAAAGATTTGACCAACAGAGTTAGCATGGTGTTGAAATATATACTACCCTCAAAGGAAAGATGCACTTAACACACCAAAATCCTTCAATGGATTATATAAAGCTCATGAAAATTGGTCCCACTGGATGTGTTAAAAATTGTTGTCAATCTAAGCATGCACCCTTTGTTGAATCATAAATTCAACTACTTAGTGAAAATATGGGATTGATCTCAAGGTGTGGAACCTTATAGATGAGATCAAACCTCTACATAAAGGGCTAGTTCCCTCTCTAACCTAGATGCAAAGTGTTGATCCAAACCAACACTGAATAATTCTATAGCTAATCCTATCTTACTAATCTCTCAAGGAAAAGGGGAATAAGGAATACATAAAAGGGAAAGGGTGTTGATGCACTCAGATTAATGATGTTTCCTCCTACTTGCTACAACATAAAGAATTAATAAAAAGTACCAAATAAACTCACACAACTCTCTATTATGATAGTTCCTTGATAATTTCATAAAATTTAGGGTTTAACATACACTAATAAGGACAAATTTATTTACACTTAACTTCTACAAACATATTTAACATAGTATACAAACCTTGAAAACATAAAAGCATTCAAGCAAATACAAAGGCAAGAGGATTTTCACAATAAATTTGAGGTGAGAGAAGGTAAAATAGCAATCTTTATTAAAATAGAGGCATGGAGCATGTTTTACAAAAGAAGAGTTGCATAGCTACAAAGCTCTTGAGAATAAAACTAAGGAATAAGACCCCTAACAATGAGCATGATGTTATTTTTTTATTCCTTTGGAGGGGCGTTGAAATGTTAGAACATGTGATAGGAGAAGAAACCCTAGTCACCATCATAAATAAATGGCATGCAAACATGTGTACTATGAGATTAGATTCACTATGGAGAGAACAATATTCTTTTATGGTTTATCAATCAATCAAATATGCCTAGGAAAATAGTTGCACAACTATAGCTTGGTGAAATGGTATGTTAGGAAAGGGATGTCTATAACAATGGAAGAAGCATGGGCATCATTGTTTGTCTTAAAATATGCGGGAAATACATTAAATGTCACCTTTAGAGCTTGATGAATTGGATGCTAGTAGTTGCAGACTTAATCATGTCACAAAGAGGGTAGATGGAAAAATGGCGTCTGAGTGTCATCCTTTGCACATTCCCTATAATCAACCTTGGCCTTCATTGTGTTTACATTACTAATGAACTTTCCCGCGAGAAAATTCCCTTTGCTTCGTCGAGGGAAAGATAGTCACTAGGAACTAAAACTTTAGTTTTGTATTCCTAAGAACCCACAATCATTTATTTCTCTATATTTCTTTCCATTGTCATTTTTTGCCTCTTCTTTTGTAGACCTTTATCGAGGATTTTGTGGGAACTAGGAACCAATGGTTCTTGGTTCCTATGAAACCCAAGATTGTATTCCATCATGCCTAGAGACTTAGTTGATTTGGAATTTGGGATTTATGTGACCAATTAAGCTGGAAGGAAAGGGAACCTCAAAGAGAAGCACTATCGACATAATGACCTATTAAGATATCTCAGGTTGGTTATAATTGGTGGGGGGTACAATGTATCAAAATTTTAGCAACTTCTGTGGGATGATTTCTTGCTAATTATGGGATCCAAAATCCATATCAATCCATTGGGCACAAAGTCAAGGGTTAACAATAATTGAAACAGGCAAACCTCAAGATACCACACAATTGGACATGTGCAAAATGCACTTGGAGGGTAACAACAAAAGGATCTAGATCATATATTATCCTAATGAGAATGAAAAGTGTACAAAGGACTTAGTGGGAAACAATAGAAACCTAACCTAGCCTAAAATAACCTAACTAAAAAAAATATGTTAAACAAAACCATTGGCTAGTTGGTTAAAATAATGACCTTTTCTGATCAACTTGGGATGATTTTCATGTTCGTGAATAACCAAAAAAAAAGGATAAAGGATAGCATTCAAAAATCTATTGAAATCCCTCCCAAAGATTGGGATCAAAATAACTTACCCACCCAAAATATCTATGAGTATAACCCTTATGAAGTGGACAGGTAAGAAAATTGTGTTCTCCCTAATTCTCATCCTCATGTTTAAGAGAAAGCATGACCCAAGGTGACTTGGTGATCTTTAAATGAGCTATATGCTTGATAGGACGTCTACTTGAAAGTGCCAAATCCAAACATCCAAAGATTGATTTTATGCTTGGTATCTACTTCTTTGATGTCTTTCTAGCTGATGAGGGCTCACTTGAAAGTAGGGAAACCTCCTCTTCATGCACATGCTACTTATGATATTTTGAATTAGAAGATGATGTCTTGATGTCAAGGTATAAGAAAAATCCTCTAGGTCATCTCAAAATTGATCTCCTCTTTATTAGCTCATCTTGATTTTGTAGCAACTTTCTTGAAGGCTTGAAGGAACATCAAGCCTCTCCCCTTGGAGCACAAGCATCTTCATGATGTCATGTTCAACTTGATCAACAACTTCATGCATATAATTTTTTTCATCCTTGAGAACAAGACTAACCTCATGCTCTTATTGAGATGCTTGAACAATGGGGTCCTATCCAAGCTAGGAAAGAGCCTAAAATTATTTTTCCCCCCCTTCATCCTCATATTTATCTTCATGGAACAACAAACTAACAAGGTCCTTAACATTTTCTTGTTTCCCCAAGCCTTTTTCTAATGGAAAGGTTTGCACACTCTCCTCGTTATTATCAAAAAACAAGGGAAGTAATAAAATAAAAGCATCAACTCCTTTTTATCATCATTGTTCATTTGCTCAATGTGTTTTTATTCATAATTTTCAAACTTATTTTTCTCCTACAGTAGGTCTAATTTCTTAGTATACAAGACACATGGGGTCTCACCAAGAACAAATTGTTCTTCTTTTTCCTTAATTGCCTCCCTCCCTTTCCCATCAAACTAGCTAGCTCTCTAAACAATTGGTCCACCTCTGTAAAGTGGGCTATGTCTAGACAAGAGAATTGATTTGGTAGGGGAGTTCAATAGATTGGTTGAGTTTCTTGAGAAATAATGGGTGCTTTATGGGGCTATTTTTGTGGAACAATAGATTGAGAACCTCTAAAACTTGGGATTTTATAGTGAAGCTTGGGAGAGATTGGTTTAGTTTCTTGCATGAGTTGTTTCTCTCTAATTGCCAATTGTTTGATTTGTTCTTCCCTACCAACAAAATTCCTTGCAAGATCCTCCTCAATTTTCCATCTATGTGTTTCCATTTGTTGTCAATAACTCTTATGTGCTTCCATATCTTGCTAGTGATATGATTTTGACAAGCAAGCTCATCTTGTTGTAGTTTATTTTCTCAAGCTCTTTGTCAATAACTACTAGCTATTCTTGGAATTTCATTAAATTATGTCTTTGATTCTTATGTTTTCAAAGTTGATGTTCTAAGATTGAGTATGAGGGTAAACCTATTGATTGGGAATAAAGTAGGCCTCTTAAGGTTGATCGCAAGCATGTGCAAGTCGTTGATAGGCATATGTAGAGTGGGTGGGAGGTAAGCACTAGGAAAATATTGATAACCTATTGTAATAGGTCTAAGGCCTCACCTTTTCATGATCATGTTCCCTCCATGTGTCCTCAAGGATATCATGTTTTCTATTTGAGGTGTCATATGTTTTCTATGATTGGAAGTTATACAAGAGTTAGCATTTTCTATGTTCCAAATTTACTCTATGTCCCTTAATTCTTTTGATAGAATAAGCAGGGAAGGGACCTAATCCCATGGAACAATAGTAGATAAAAAAGAACAGTCAAGGTGGGAAACAACACCACCAACCAAACCAAAAAATAGCTTCAAGATGACATGCAGGCCCAAAAATTAAAACCATTGCTATAGTCCAGCCAAAAACTATCAAAAATAAGTTACTACCAACTAAATTAGAGCTACAAATGCCATTAATTAAGTCCACAGTATACCAGGTGGTATTCCACCAAATCTTATAGAGAATTATGAACAGTCCCAAAAATTGGTATAATTCAAAAAACCCATCAAAAAGCAGGAAAACAACAAACCAAGCCATTAGTTGGCTTTCTTAAATAGGTCCCCATACTTAGCTAAGAGAGTTGCATATTCACGCCAATCAAGTCCCTTTGTTTCATCCAGTAGTTTGAGGGCATCTGATTTCCCCTGCTTCTTCAATTTTTTGGTTATCTTCTCTTCTCCCAAGGCCGCACCCAGCATCGCACGTCTCATTAACCTGTTAGTGACTCTCATCAAAGAAACCAAAGCCTTTTCCATATCCTTGAATTGGACCTGCAAAAAAGTTAATCTACTTTTTTTAAAATCAATACTTAATTCTTCATTTTTATTCTCCAGACCAGAAAGCCCAACATCCTGTTCATTCCTAGTTTCATTCTTTTCCTCAGACAGCTCCACTTGCTCCTCCTCTTCCTCATCTTTTTCCTCCTCCTCCAAATCTTCTTCCCCCATATCGTAGGTAGTTTCCTCAAAATCATAATCTTCAGAATCATCATCTTCCTGAGCCTCAAACTCCTCATAACCTAGGATATCCTCCACATCCACTGACACTTTTTCTTTCCCCTTTCTCTCTTTTGAGGCCACCTTCGTTGGCCGGGCAGACCTTCTTCCACCGCTACCGCCACTCCCCTGACCCTGTAAATTCTCCTTAGCCTTCTCTTTTTGGTTCACATCCTTAGAAATATGAATAACTTCACTAGGATTGACCTCCCTTCTAGGTTTCTTGGCTTTTGGGGGCTCAAGCAGCAAGGGAGAGTGTTTTCTCTTTTTAGGGGTAGCTCTAGAAAGCACCAAGTTGACATTCTTTGAATCCTCACTTTTTTGGGACTGAGGGTAGAAGGGTTCGACACATTAGCCACTAGAGAGTTTCTCTTAGCAAGGATAAGCAAATGTCTTGCAACAACAGTAGGAGGGTTGCGGGGAAGTTGTTCAACAGCTAGGGGTTCAACAATATCTAGGTTAACCACCCTAAGTGGTTCAACATTGTCCTCATCAGACTGGTCAGGGTTCTCAACTCTTGCATTAAGAGGATTTCCATGGGGATTTTGGGAAAGGGAATATTTGTACAGAGTAAGCATTTGGCCCTGATGAAGCGGTGGGTTAGCACCTTTCTCAATATTCAACTACATAGAGGATAGAAGGTAAAATGATAGGTTTATGTGCTCCCCATGTCTAATGTGGTTTAAAATAGGAAAGTGATAAGCATGGACAAACATATAGCAACCTTCAAGAGTAAAATAGCGCATAACAAACAGACTCACAAGGGAAAAAGGAGGAGGAAGTTTGAGTCTTGCATACCCATTCTGGAACTGCTTGAGATTTTCTCCTTCATGCAGGAAATTATCCACAAATCTTTGGTAATCGGCTCCACTTTTTTTAGCAACCTTCAAACTAGAATTTTGCAACCCCGTGGCCTCGACTATGGAACAAGAAGTAACCTCAAATTTCACAGATCCTATAGAAACCCAACCTCTCCTCCAAGGATTAGTGAATTTCATCATTAAAATTTCATTATAGCCTTTGAGAGATTGAAAGAAGGATGCCATTCCCACGTTTTCAAACATACTCTAGAGGTCACCATTATGTTTCAATGCTTGGCAATTAGGCAGTTCAATTATTTTTCTCGAGCCTCTCATCTTGATCGTCTACAAATTCTTAAGGATAGACTGGTTATACTTCATGCTCTCCCTCGCAAACTACTTTTTTCCCTTAATGGAACCAACATTCAAAATCCAAACTAAACACATAGTCACATAAGACTTGCAATTCGAGAAGTTTCTTCTAAGGGACGACAACTTCACATTTCCTAGAGCCCAAAAAGTATTATGAATTTTGAAAGCAATAACAACCATAATTAATTTCTTGACATTTCCCTCTATAGAAATACGTGAATAACTGATAAAGGGCTTTTCGACACATATTGAAATGACAACCTTTATCAAAACTAATATCAGCATGTGTTTTTTGATCATACTCTTTAATGGGAAATTAATGAGATTATCTCCTTCAAGGATCCTCCTATTCCTACATGTACACCTTAAGCCATCATTACTGGGAAAGCTTGACAACACCACTTTGTACCCTTCCATCCCACCAACATCCAATCTTTCAGATTCGCCTTTGATATTCTTTTTCAAACTTTTCATTGAGGATGATGTCTTTAAGAGGCAGTGACATATTTCCATTTTTCCACCGTGTCCAACCCCTACACCCCAGCGCCACAATGGCAGTACAGTCAACAACTGTATTCCCTTCCCTATACACATGTTGAAACTGACAGATAGTAAAGAAATTTTTTATTAGTTTACATTTGTCTATAATATTTTTTATTTCCTATGGGGGTGCAACAACATCATTTAATATGTCCACAATTAACTTTGAGTCCTCTTCGATGATAACATTTTTGAAACCCAACTCCTTTAGGAAATTGAAGGCACCAAGAGCAGCCATAGCTTCAACTTTGTTGTTAGAGCAGATATCAAGGTTCACTCCAAAAGCCATTATACAGTCGCCAAACTGGTTTCTCACCAAGCCCCCTACTCCAACCTAATTCGGGTTTCCTTTTGAGTAGCCATCAAAGTTTGAAATATTTCGAGCCAATTTTTTTCAAATTTTCAATACAATAATCAGAGCAATACACAATCGTTAGGGTTAGCTCTAAACCAAAACGATGATGAAGCAACTCTAACTAGAATGTACACCAGGATCCCGATGTGGGCAAGGTGTGAGCATTGGTCAGAGGATCTAAATATTGAAACCAAGCTGGAAGGAACTCTAACCAAGAATGGTGCCAATGATGGTGAGCATATGGTCAGAGGATCTTAATAGAAATGCCGATACAAGAACTCTAACCAAGAAATGTGTCGGTGAACGATGAGCATGTGGTCAAAGGATCCCTACCATCTAATAAGCTGAAAGCAAACTCAACACCAAGTATGTGCTACTCAATCCAATATGAAAATGAGGCGACCATATGGCGGAGATAAAAGAAATATAGTTGCAATTATAGAATGTAAATATGAGCATTACAAATCATGATTAAGCAAGATTAAAGAACTACTGTAGTACTACTGTCAGCTTACAATATGATAGAGAATTTGCCTGCCAAGAGCATAGAGTTAGAACAATTCAACGAGCATTTAAATAGAGAATTCTCCTTGCTTAATGGAAATACCAAGACTGATTTCTTCTCTCAAAAACCAGATTTAAGATTCTGATCTATTCAGATCTGCACCTTTAAATGTAAAACCAACACCCTGAGATCACACTAAAATGGACATATCTCTCTCACAACTCATCCAATTGACGTGAAACAAAAAGCAAAAGACCCTAATGATGAAGGTGACCAAGATAGAGCACAAAAAACTAAGTAAAAGACTCTATATATTTATGCACGAATTCCAAGGCAGAAACAGATGGTACGGCCCTCAAGGAAGGGCGATATGCCTTTAAAAATTCAATCATTCACTATAAAATATGTAATTTAAGGAAAATGGATGCCCCTTATAAACAGAGAGATATAATCAGTACCCAGAATGACTCTTTTTGTATTTTCTGACTTATGAATTAAAACAACAATCTGCTATAACAAAAATGCAACTCTAGAATTCCCCTAATATGCATAAACTGAATTACAAAGCCACCAAATACTAAGATGCAAAAATCTCACAATAAATCACTCAAAACTACACTATCTCACCACTAGTCGCTATCTTTCAAGCGAGAAGCAATGCCAAGCTAGGAGGCTTACATTCCTCGAAGCAATCCCAAAGCCAATCCGGCAGCATAACATTCCCGTAGAAAAAAGATGCTGAAATGAGAACCAATGGCTTCCTTTTATAATTTCCAATTGACCTTCTCGAAACCCTAATCTTCCTTTTTGAGTCAAACCCTAATTCTCCAATAGATGGCATCCCACTTTCCCAAGCAATACTTGACTTTTAATTATAAACTTTATCTCTTCCTTGAAGTTGGCATCCAAATTATGCTTGGATTAAATTTTTTAATAAGAAATATAATTAATTCCTTCAATGAGGCGCCCACCCAAAAAGAACATCTTTTAAAACAACTTAAAGTGAAGTTGCTAGGCCAAGGGGGTCAATGTTAAAATATAACATTAAAACAAGACTTAATTAAAATAATTCAACTTATCTCTCCAATTGTGCCCCAAAGCCCAAAAATGAGTAAGCCAACTGATCAGTCTGAAATGGAAAGCCAACCATGCCGAAACCAACAGGACCACTACCCGAAATAGAATTTACTAAAAATAGTAAATTCCTGAAGATGCTTAGAATGCCACGAAAAACATACCACTGTGAAGCTCTCTGAAAACCCAGAAAGAATCTGCCATTAAAATAACCAACCTCGAGCAAGAGCATCCTTCAAAACCAGAAACCCTAATTTCACCTTCCAAATAGCCTACGGGTCTCCAGAATAGGCCAACGGTCATTGGAAAGATCATGCTCGAGAAGGGGACATTACAAAGTTGCACTTCACCCAATCTTTTAGAGGAGGACTCCAGACAATGCCCATCCTATTAAGCATCTTAGACTAGTTTAGATTGGTTAAGTCTCTACTTATACCCCAAATTTGTTTTATTCTCATCTCCTTATAGTTCGTCCAAGAGTTGGAGAAGCCATTTCTGCTTGCCTCAATATTTTCCTTAATTTGGGTTCTAATTATCTGAAATACCTCCCCACTGCTTCCTTCCACTTCTCTAAAAATTCCATTATTTCTCTCCTTCCAGAGCCCCCAAGTAACAAAGGGGGAACTTGATTCCATAGCTCCACAATAACATTATGAGAGAAAGGACAATTAGACCATCCTTCAATAAACAACTTCAAAGAGTTGGGAGACACCCAATCCAAAGGCAACAACTGCAACACCTTGGACCACACTTCCCTTGCGTAATTGCAATGAAAGAAAAAATGAGTTATCGATTCTTCCTCCTGTTTGCATAGAGAACACCAATTAACTAACTGGAACCCTCTCTTAACCAGGTTATCAATGGTGAGGATATTGCCATGGGCAACAGTCCACCAGAAACAATTAATTTTAGGAATCAGATTCTTAAGCCACACCACTTTTTAGAAAGAATTAGGAACAACATCTTGGATCCTTTCCAAATCTTCATAGGTCTTTCTAATCGAGAAATAGGCTAAGGAGTTGCTTTTCTAGAGCCATTCATCCTCCCGACCTCTATCAAACCACTTCGCCTCCCTAATCAAATTATGCAAGTTGATGAGGAGAGGATCCCATTTCACTTGTCTTTGACCCCGCAAATTATTTCTCCTTAACAAGGCATCAAAATCCTTCCATTTTGGTTCCTCCCCTTCCCAAATTATATAATATCTCACCTTTTTGTCACAAATTCTTTGGAGGCTACACTTTAGGGGATTCAAATCCTCACTAGCAGATAGGGTGGCATTCTCAATCCAAAGATCCTTCCAAAAATCTGTGTTAATCACATTCCCTATTCTCTTCCTTGCCCCCAACTTCAGCACATTCCTTAATCTGATAAGATGGTTCCATAAGGTAGAACCGGGAGGAAGATCGAATTGAGACAAGAAACAACCAAAATTCTTGTTTCTCAAGTACTTGGCTTGGAAAAAATTGACCCAATCTTTAGAACCTTTAAGAAGGTTCCAACCAATTTTAGCAGTTAAGGCTTTATTTATCATATGAATTCTTTGCATCCTTAACCCCCCACATCTTTTAGGTCTGCATACTTTATCCCAACTGACAAGAGATAGTTTGTTTTTTTCCTCTTTTCCTAACCACATAAATTTCCTCTAAATTTGTTCTATCTTCTCCCCTATATGAGAAGGAATTTTAAACAAAGAAAGATAATACACTGGAATATTCTGAAGAGAGGCTTTAAGGAGTTGGATTTTACCTGCCAAACTTAGTAGCTTCCCCTTCCATCCTACCAATTTATGTTGAATCCTTTCTAATAATTGGTTCCAATAATTATTTTTTAATCTCTTGGAAAACAATGGGAGCCCTAGGTAGGTATCAGGTAACTCAGCTTCTTGATAACCCATAATTCTTTTCACTTTGTCCCTTATTTGTTGATCAGTGTTGAAAAAGTAAACTTTTCTTCTATCATAGTTAATGCACTAACCAAAAACAATAGCATAACCATTAAGAATCTATTTCCATACACCTGCTTCCCCCACCGAAGCTTCCCCAAACAACAGGGTGTCATCAACAAATTGTTGATGGGAATCAGGCCTGAGAGAGGAAATAACCTTAATACCTTTTGTAGACACCTAAATTTGGACACTTATATTTGTCCAAATTTTCCCTCTTTGTCTAAATACCCTCTCATTAGCATTAATTAAGTAAAATTGTTATTATTTAATTAATACCCTTAAATCATCTAAATCCCTAAGGTAATTAGTTAAATAATTAAATACCTTTAATCCTCCTTTCATCAAATGAATTAAATTTATTTAATTCCTCACATGTCACATCTCTTCCTTAATCTTAATCAACCTACTAATTCTATCATTAGGAATATGCACATGCCTAATCCTTGATTAGGATGTGTCACATCCTCCAATTTTTGCAAGTTGGCCCCTAATCTCTCTTAGCCACCTAACCCTCCTCTAATACTTCATTAACTAGCCTAATCAACCTCCCAAGGAATTTTTAATTCCTTTTATCCTTCCAAGGAATATTAAATTATTTTTTCTCTTCTCCATGTGATCTTTGACTTGTCACATCAAGTCACATGTGGACTCTTCCTCTTTTCCCATGTATCTTCTAGAATCTTTTGACTTGTCACATCAAGTTACATGTGGACAAGTGATTCCCTTTTTGGAACCTTGTCTTGTCCATGAGATTCTTCCAAATATGCGATTTTTTAATTCACATTTATTTTCCCAACTACTTTCCCTATCCCCATGGAGATTTTTGAGAAATTCTAAAATTCCTCAAAAGTCACTTTCATTCCCACTCAGGGACAAGAATTTCCTTTTTGAGGAAATCTTCTCATCCCCCAAGGTACTTGCAAAGTACTTGTCCTTCTTCCACATCATGTACCCTCCTTCCACCTCATTTACACATCACCATTTTTAAGCCACTTTATATTCCACATGTCAAGATGTGAGAGCTTGTGAGTTCTTACCTCACCATAGCCCTTCATCTTGGCCTTGTTGGTTTAATCTTAACTGTTGAATTCTCTAGAGAATTCAAATTCCTCTATAAATACCCCCTCTTTTTCTCTCATTTAGGGAATTTTGCATTCTATAGCCAAACTCTTGCAATTTTGTGATTTGAAGCCACACTTAGCCAAATTTTCACACTTTGCCTTCACCATAGCACAAGGTATAACTGTTTCATCTATTTTGTTAAGTTCAACGTTTTTGCCCTATCTTGAGGTGTTAGGTGTTTACTTTGTTTCTGGCATTTCTTTTGTTGCTGCTCATTTCTGGAACAATATTTTCACTTGATCACTCCTTTAAGAGCTTGCACATCAAGCAACCTTTGAATATTCCTTCCCAGGGCTTCAAAAACTATAATAAACAAGTATGGAGAAAGAGGATCCCCCTGCCTAAGACCACCAACACAAGAGAAGAAGCCTTGGGGGACACCATTAACCAAAACAAAATACATAGGGTAAGTGACAAATGCCAAAATCATCTTCAAAAATCTACCATATATCCCATACTTCTTAAGAACAAGAAAGAGGAAAGGCCAGGAGACCCTATCATAGGCCTTGGAGATGTTAATTTTGAATGCCATCCTAGGTTTTTCTCCCTTAATGTTATCATAATTCATACTAGATATTTTCATGTTTTTATTGTTTGGACATTATTTACAAGATCCTTATGGATGATAATTGCTTCCTATGCATAAATGTTATTCTTATACTCTTGTGGTTGTTTTTATTATCACAAATATTGCTAGATGATGGATTTTTATTATTCATTAGATGAAGCTATTATTTGATTACATCGAATAGTTCTAAGAGTAGATATCAAGGAGATGTGAATTAGATATGTTGATGTTTGCTTGTGATGGTTCTTAGATTTAAATAATTTCTATATGATTTCCTAATTGATTATTGTTTTTGAAATGTTATTTTAATTTAATATGGTTGCTTTGGCTATTATTATTCATGTGATATGTTGACACCTTTTGCTGAGTAAATATGTGAATTTTTCCAATGGTGGTTGGGATCACATAACTACTTCCATTGTTTTATCCCTATGAAATATCAACCTTATCTCATATGAAGAAATAAAGTCATGAGATATGATGTGAAATATTTTTTAATGTGAAAATTTATTTTATTTACTTTTATTGGGTTGTCTCTTGGTATGTTTATTCTTTTCTGATTTATGAAGCTCTTTATGTGATTTAAATTATGTTTTAATAGTCCTAAATTGTCCCTAGGTGATAGATATATGGGTTATGAGTTCTTTTAGCCTAGGGAATAATTTTATTAGTGTTTAAAACTCTCTTAAATTTAAACCATTTCTTAAAACTGGAAAAAATTAGAGTTGGTTGGTTAGTTTATGTGGTTAGGGGAGGTAGTTTATTTTTTCCTTTTTATTTATTATTTCTCCTTGAGTGGAGAAGGGGCTTTTTCCTCATGGATTGTTCTTGATTTTCTTTTAGGATCTTCATTTGGTAGAAGCAGATTCTAGGTGGAGGAAGGAAGAGAGGAAGGATAGAGAAAGGAAAGAGGGCTTGAGGAGTCTTCATCAAATAGGATAGCAAATCCCATGGTAGGTTCCAACCCTTTTGTTAAATATTTATTTTGATATGTAAAGAAATGTGTGGAATGTTTTTCTATGTGCTTGAAATCTATGTGAAACAAATGGTGAATCCTTCATGGATTATTTTTGTGAATTATATGTGGGTTTATTTTTGGGTATGAGTGCCCACCTTGCCCAAGTTTGTACATAAAGAACCTTTTATGTGTTTAAGGTGAAGGAGGAAAAGCATGTGGATGAAATTTTTGTAATGTGCAAAGTCTGGTAATGTAAATTGTTACGTGGTGCATATTTGTTGACGAATCTATGTGATAGGTGTTGTGTATATTTTAGAAAAAGTTATGTGACCTTAGCTCAAGGGTGGGTTGATTTTCAACCCTATGGTTGGGTGGAGAGTCTATTGGCCTTGTGATTTTTCTTTTGTTGTTGTTCTACTTTTTAGATCCATACATTCAGGATGGAGACTATATTGTGTGTTACACCCCATGTGTTATTACCTATTTACTATTACCTTGTTTGGTAAATTGCTTCAATAAATGTGAATGTGTTGATTTATGAATTATAATGGAAATATGATGAATGAATGTTTGATTCAATTAAATGCTTTATGATTCAATATATGAAATAGAAAATATGAATATGACTAGTATGAGAGGTATATAAATGCATTGATTCAACTAACTATTACTATGGTGAACTAAGTTGAAATTGCAGTAATAGGATCAAGCCTCCGGAAGAGAGGGGAAGTATCACTCAGGAGAAGAACTTGGTCTAGTAACCTCTAACTTAATCTTACTAAGCATTCATACACTCATGCCCTAGTTGGTCTTAGTTGATTCAAGCCAATCAAGTAGATGGTAAGTGATCTTCAATCTAGTTGTGTGTGTTTATATTGATTTGTGATCTTGTTTATGAATGTTTGGAATGAGGTATGTGATGAGTCTTGATGATCAGAGGAATCCTTCCTTGCAAGTTTATTATTATGTCAATGAGTTATATGCATAAATGTATATATATGTATATATGTACATGTCTATGGTAAACTCATACATATGAGTGAATACGTACATGAGTATACATAGGTAAACGTACCTATGCATGCTCATGGATGGATTTACCATATGCATGGGAATACCAATTGCACTAAGTTGACATATATGTGTGTGTGTGTATACATTCCATGTATATATGTCAATTGAGAGAATTGTGTGTATGGGTGTTTATATAAGATATTAAAATAGTATTTACATATATGTATGTATGAAGTATATATATTAATATATATGTGTTAATTAATATTGTAACATATATATATTAATATGTATATTTATATATAATCATTTATATATACATATACTTAGTATTATTCTTTATATTTATATATATAATATATATAATTGTTTATTGATTAAATGTATTTGATAAACTTTAAAGAAATGAATATATATTAATATATATATATATATATATATATATATATATATATATTGATATATATGTTGATATATATATGTATGTATGTATGTAAAATACACACACACACACGTATAATATATATGTAATATATATGTAAATGATAGTTATTACGATAATCTCCCAATGCACATAATATAGCATTTTTAATCATTGTTAATATGGTGAAACAAAGCGCATATTATAGCATGTGACACATAAAACATAAAGCATAGCTTTTGGTGGAATACCACCAGTGCATAAAGTATGAAGACTAAGTCAAACCAAACAAAGGAAGTGTGTATGAATAATACACTGTTGTATAAGCTTTTGAAAGGAAGTTTGAACTATTTTAAATGCCTTTGGAAAAAGTCTAAGCTTGCGCCATGAAGGTGGCACCAAACAATAAGAGGTGGTGCCATATTTGCTTGAGGTTGGAATGCAAAAGAAATCTTTGAATTTGTATAAGCCTACAAATAAGTATTTAGACTCAGTCAAGTGCAATTTTTGTAGCATTTTGTAATGGAGTTCGAATTAGGAAACATGTTTTAAGCTTGTTGTCCCATTTTATCAAGTCGACTCATCCATTCAAATGGTGAGGAATTTGATGTGTTGCAAACCTATTAGTGAGTCGTTGCATGAGGATGAAAGGTGGTAGAAATAATTACTTTTCTGTAGCCTTTGGTTTCTCATAAATTAGTATAAATAGAGGTGCTCATTCTACCAAATGCATCACTTGTCAATCTGATTTTCTTAGTGTTATTCTGCTGCAAATTTAGTGAAAAGTGAGTTGAGAGTTGTATTATTGCTTTATATTTGATTTTTTGAGAGATATAGAGTGAAGCTAGTAGGGGTGTTTGAGTAGTTCATAGTGGAGGTTGCAAGTGAACTTGAGGAGAAGATTATTTAGTTGGAAGCTTTTAAACATGCATTTTGATTTCTACCTCTTTATTATTGTTGACATTTTTGATGTTTAAGGTTATTATGGGAATTAGAGAAAAGTTTTCACCAAAGTTAAATGTGGCCAAAAAGGAATGATAAAGTTTAAGATGAAAATTAAAGTTGTTGGTCACACTTAAATGCTAAGTAATGTAGAAAATAGAAAATGAAAGTTTTGACTAAGTCTGGGCACCAAGAAAAAAAGAGGATGGATTTCAGTTTGTTAACCATGTGGCAAGGCACATTTTTAGGGTTTTTAATCTTAGCTAGATTTGAGCATTAAGGAACTACAATAATGGTGTTGAAAAGGTTTGGTTTCACCCATGTTTCAAGGACAAACAATAGGATATAACATGCAACCAAGAAGTTAAGAGACCCCAATTTTGTTCACTATTTGTCCACATTGTAGTAGAAGAAGGAAAACCTAGCATGATGCATGCAAAATGGAGGATTTCTAGGGGCTACAACAAATTTGTTCCACGTATTAGACATCTTCAGGAAAGTAAAACTCCATGTGGCTGTTTCTACACTTTGCCAGGTATGTTCTTGTGTGGAGATATGGAAGGAGTTTGTTGGTATGTGTAGGCATAGAGTTCCATTCTAAAAAAATAAATTTTCATTCAATATATTATTTTCTTGCTCCATAAGTCCTTGCATTCAATGAGTAATGTTGTGTAGTGGTTATTTGAGTTGTCACATGCTTTTATAAATGTCTTTTCATTAGGTCTTGTGAGGCTTGCCCTAGTATTGTTTTTGTTATAGGGAGTGTCGTGTTTTAAACAATGCATAGGCCTGTTAAATGGTATAATGAGATGTATAATAGAGTTTTCAAAGGGAAATCTATGAAGTGAAAATGAAACAAGGGTAATGATAGTACTTATTAAGGTGTAGTTTTCAATGAAGCATGATAATTGCCAAACCCTACATGACAGTGGCTTAGACAAAAGACAGAGGTTTGGTTTCTCAAAGGGCAGTGATATCATGCCAAGAATAAAGGATAGTATAAACACAACATGTAGATGGCAGTCACTTGCAAAGTTGCAGACTTTAATAGAGATGATAGTCACTATGATCTACCATGACAGAGTTTGAAGAGTGAATAAACAACTGTGCAAAAGGGGACAATGAAGTAATCAAGGGACAATCAAGATGTAGAAAGTATTCCTCCTTCAAGTTCTAGTAGAAAAGAGTGTTCATAGGGTTCATTAGTTGATGAATAGGGTGAAAATTGTAGTGTTATTGCTTTAAGAGGCAGGTTAGATTAGATATGGCAAGGTGTTTGTATCACATATTCTTGTGAGCCCACAATTATATCAAATGATCCAACAAAGAGAAGGGTGGTCTTGCAAAATTATGGAAAAATATTTGCTCCTTCTTATCCAAAGTCACTAAAGTGGTAGAGGAACTACTGAGGCATGCTACAGGAACAAAGACATTGGCTCAAGAAAATATTTGAGAGAGCCAAGGAGATGGCAGGTTTGAGGTATGAGCAAGGTTTCAAACAATGAAAAGGACAACATATGAAGAAAAAAAATTATCCAGTCACAAGAATGATCATGAAATATACAATCCTTAGAAGATTGAGCACAAAACATGAATCATTATCAAAGGTACCAAGAAGTGTAGCCAACTAGTAAAAGATATAGCTGATAGTTATAAAGAGTTTGAATTTGAAGGAATGTTGCTTGTTGTTGTCAAGGCATCTCATGGACCCTCTAACAGTATCATGTATAATAAGAAAAGTTTATTGAAAACCCCCAAAACCAGTGATAGAGCCTTTCATGATGATTTGTAACATAAGAGGGGTCTTTCATGATTGTAGTAGTCAAAAGAGCAATGTTAAGACATAGATGACAATCCCAATGAGGGTGAATAGTGACAATTTCAAGAGGAGAATTGTGCACATGTAGATACTGAAGGAAAAATACTTAAAATGATAAAAGATTAGAGACTTGAAGGATGCATCATGAAAGGTATTATGAAGCTATAAGATGAAGGAAAATCTCCCACAGTCTAGGTGGTAGTCTACAATGAAGTCATCAAATCCAAACATTTAAGGGACAATCTCAAGCAAAGAAGGTAGTTATAAGTGTAAAAAGTCACAAATGATAAACTCAAGGACAGTCACTACAAAAGGTAAATGAAAGTATAACTTATAGCAAAGAGAAGGGAAACCCTTCAAAGATGGCAAAATGTTTGAAGAGGTTCAATGAATAAAGAGGAAATCATGTGGTTGTAGATAGATTGAACAACAAGTTTTCATCTAAGCAATTCAGATTGGTAGCTGATTTCACATTTTAAATTGAAGACAATAGATGCAAAAATTGCTCCAATGTTTTGCTTATAAGTCACTTTCTTAGGATTGTAAATGAGGAAGAGTATGCAAATGTATAGTACAAAGGACTGAACTTCAGATAAGAGTCTAAGATGAAAGGCAAAATTCCATCAAATAAATAACATAGGTGTAGCAAGACAAAGGGGCAACAATGATAAATGCCTCAAAGTAAAGGGCACCTTTTCTCACCAAGAAAATGCCATGGCAGTCAATGATTTTCAAAACCATTATAATATTCAACAACAACATCCTTTAGTATAACAACATCTTCAATTTAGGCAACTTATTCTCATTAACCAACCTTTCCAATATGATGCAAGGACATAGTTTCAAGAAATATTCAAAGCCTATTTCTCAATAATCAATGTTGCAACATCAACAAACATTGTTACAGTTACAACAACCACCAAGACAAACCACTATAGTTGACATTTTGGACAATGCAACAACATGGTAAGTTTCCATAAAGAACTAAGCAAGATACTAAGAAGAACACTATGAAAAAGCATGAAAGATGGTCAAGATGTAATGTGAAGAAGGTGGACAAAGAAGTTGAAGATATCCATTCCTACTGAAAGGTGGTACAAAATGTCTAGCAATTCTTACATACTCAATGTTATAGACAAATGTCTACTAGGAGTGTGTTTTGTACCTTACCCTGCATAGGAAATTCAAGCATGAAGGATGAGCATCACTACTAAATAAACACATTTCAAAAGCAAAAAAGGATAGGAAAAGTGTTCAGATTGAAAATAAGAACTAATGAATGTAGATATGAGACCACATACAAGGCAGTTCACAACCCTATGACAAGTTAATCACAAGTTAGTTGAAATGGAAAGGTTCAAGCCTTTTGAGGTGTATAGCCATGCAACAAGAAAAAGGTTAATGGATATGATATATGCATACAAGTCCAAGATAGGGCAACATAATTTTCTTGTAAAGAATGGTAGTTCCATGGTGAGAGAAAATAATCAAAGGGGTAACACCCCATAGAAGGATAGTCAAAACTTTAAGGTGCAGTCCATGATTACAAAGGGATGGTGATAGCATTTAAAGCCACAATGCAATAAGATGGGAAGCTTTTTAAAAAAAAGATAGATCCTAAACAATAAAGGATAGAGCCCTATATAGTTTCCAAGACAAAATAATAGAGGTGAAAATGCATGGATCAAAGTATTAGTTTTCCTCTGTCAGATATGTGGCAAAACAAGTTGAGGAGTGGTAAAAGATGGCATAACTCAAGAAGAGTTAGCATTAACATTAAATAATAGTTGATAGACATGAAGATATATTGAAATCCATCAAAGAAGTCAAGTTCTACGCTGGAAAAGTGGTTGATGCAATTACAACATGTTCATTTAGTATGCTAGTGGACCTTTTAAGGCATTGAAGGGGATGAATGCATAGTTAGGTGACACATGTCAACGAAAACACCTATATAAGCAACTCCTATCAACTTTCAGATGGCAATAAAAGATAGTTTTGTTATTCAACAAGTGAAGGAATCTTTCTAGCAACAAACAAGACATAAGGTAATTGAAAGGGGTCAACACTTGCTAATCCCAACACCATATAGGAGACTCTTTAGGAATGAGAGAAGGAGAGGCAATTTTCCAGTGCCCAAATGAGGTTGGTGCAACAACTTAGTCAAAAAGTTTTCTTGAATGGTCATAAAGATCTGTCCTATATTCTCTCCCATGTTGGGATAGAGAAAAAGGCATGCCTAGGCCCATTGTTAGTTAGTTCTTACATTTTCTACTAAATGTTGCAACTTTTGTAAGTTCCTCTCTGCAAAATACTATAATGTAACTAGAAAACCAGTCTTTGAGACTGCAGAATAAATGTAATATTTTTAGATTTTGAAGGAAAATCAGTCTTTTTTAGGCATATACTATTATAAAGACACCTTTCAACAATAAATATTTTAGTTTACTGCCTTTAAAGGCCTGTTTTATAGTGTGCAACTAGTAATTAATGTTTACTTTTGTCATTTCATGCATGAATCCTTAAATTTATGTCTTATTTTGGCACCTTTTAATAGGAAAATCATATTTTGTGTAGGTTATAGTCTGTGTTTAGGTGAAAAACAACTTCTATTTGTGAAGAACACTCTATTTTCTTCCTATGACTGGAAATCACTCAACCTCTCTATAAAACACTAATACATGAGTATGTTTAAGCTGATTTGTGTAGAAATAACTGAGTTATTGGTCTTTTGTGTGTCAAAAAAATAGTCTTAAGTCTGAGAAGACACATTTTTGATGCATCACCTTGGTTGTAGATTCATTTCATGATTTTCTTTCTACCCTTTTCCATCAATAAAGTAGTAGTTTAAGTTAGGATAGGTGAACACCAAGAGAACCAATTCATTTTGGAGGTTAAATCCCACATCTTGAGCCCACAATTAGGGGAGTTATCCCATGTTTCACTAGTAGGCTGAGTTTTGCAACTTAGTAAGGGTGCACTAATTGGTGATAACAATTATTATGTTGGAAAGATTGTTTCTTTTATTCTCATGTTGAAAGATTATCTTTTTTTTGTATGAGGTGTTTGGATATGCTTGCATACCATTTGGTTGTTTCTTGTTTTGTGAAACCTTACTTTTGATATATACTCATATAGATATGTATACAATAGTTGTATTATTATATGAATATAAATACTATTTGTACTATACATAGATTGTTAGTGTTCGCCCTCATAGATGTTGCAGTTGTTGCCCTTGATGTCAAAGACACACAAAGACACTTGATGACAGGCATTTGATAGGAATACAAACATTTGAATTGATATGGTATCACATTTGATAAATAGGTATGACATGTTTGGGTTCAGTGTGATAATGCATTATACAGGTTGATAACATATTCTCAATAATGGTCATTTGATACACATGATATTTATATTGTATTCTATTCATGTGGTTTATGTTATCTTATTAGTTGATACATATTGATACTTGATTAGATTTCAATGCCAAATGCATTGTGTCGCTGATAAGGGGATTAATGTTCTATCAATGAGTCCATTGATAAGCCATTAAGATTTTATCATTCACATAAAACATGAGACATTGATTTTCTAATACAAACAATATTAATTTGTATCTTGTAATAAGGTATCATTACAAGATCATGATTCACCTAGATGGCATTGGTATATGAGGTGCAATACTTTGATTATCTACAAGGTATAATGATTGGTGCAAAGTTCTCAAGCTATTAGAGGTTATGATTATGGTTGACAAGTCTAAATTCATTTAGACTTTGTGCATAGACAAAGTTTTATATGTTCAACAAGGCCAACAAGGTAGTGTATTTGTTTGTTTCACATGGTAATCAACACCAACTACATTGAGCATTATGAGAATTATATTTTTTGGGAAAATCATGACTGACATAGTGATTATTGGGGATATAGTAATAATGCTTTATTTGTAACACCGAAACAATATTTGTGCCCTAATTTACTTTCATTCTTGGAAAAACTCAAAATCATTCTACTGTGGCCAAGCTAGGGTTTGCATAAGGCTGAAAGTTTCAATTGAGAAGGTGGTTTAGTGGCTGCATCTTAAGGACAGTGGTTTTGGCATTCTACAGGCAGTTAAGGTTTACCATGGCAAGCAAAACGGTAACTCAATTTCATTTGTACTATTTTACATGGTCTTATTGGAAGTGGTTTTATTTCGAGTTTAGTGGTATTCTAGCTTTTTGTCCTATCAGTTGAGTTTATCATTTCTTGGAGTATAGAATGCACAATAATCTACCCTTGTTCGTTAGGGATTCTTATTCTTTAATTACACGGGTTTGAAGATTATTTTGCATACATTGTATTTGTCATGTATGTGTTAAAAGATAGTTAGAATGGAAGTGGAGGTGTTGAGGCAGTGACTTTGATGAAATAAAGCAAGGTTAAACAGGTGTTTTCATTCCTTAACCTTGATGGCTCTTGGTTTATCTGAAATGGTAAAGGCTAAAATGTTCATTAACTTTGAACTATCATTTAGTTTGATAAATAGTGTTGGGTTTGTTTTAAAATGGTGTTTCATTAATTTGTGACTATTTCTTTTGAAACCTTAGTTGGTTTTTAACAAAATAACAAAACCATTTTGTGATTAAGGATTAAAGTATATACATATTAGTTATGAAGATGGCAGTTTGTTTTCGGTTCAAAGAGACAGTTTGAATATAGTTTTCTTGTTGGTTATAAGCTTGAATAGGGGGCAATTTTGAAGAAAGTTAACAAGCTACATGTTTCATTTATCTGAAAGGTAGTAACCATTATTGGAATGCATATATAAATAGTGATTTATCATTGTTGGGATTTTGATGTTTTTAATGGAGACATCATGCTGAATGTAAACGAAATTCTGTGATTGAAGTTTTGCAAACATGATGCAAAACAGTTTGTATAACTGATATATTTAATATTTTAGAGATTCCAGAATGAATCTTTAAGATATTAAATGTATTAGAATGAAAGTGAAATATGATTTGAAGTGAAACAGATAAACCTTCTATATTTTACATTCTATATTGTTGATGATTAAATGTGTGTATGCTAGTGAGGCACTCTTGTAATCAGTGAGATTCTTTGGTCAATGAGGCCATTTTTTTCAGTGAGACATTGTTTTATTGCTAGTGAGGCATTTGAAATCTATTAGTGAGATAGTATTGCCAATGAGGCATTGTAAACACAAAGTTTTTTCAGATTAAGCCAGTGAGGCATCATTTTTTGAAGTGGTTTTTCTACCCCTAGAGGGTTTTCCACTCATCAAATTATTTGTCCTATGGTCTCATTGCTTTGATGTGAAAATGTTTCAAAACTGTGATGATCTTTGGTTTGCTTTAATATTTCTTATTTCAGTTCTTTAATGATTGCATTCAATTCATGAATGTATTTATCATTGAAATAATAAGATCATAAATTATTCAAGTATTTTTCAAGGTAAAAGTTAAAAAATTTCTAAGAAACTGATTCACCCCCCCTCTTAGTGTCTTCTTTACTCCAATAGTTAGTACTCTACAAAGTATAGATATACTCTAGGTGCATAGCATAAGGTAAAGTTGTTTTGTGATACTTGATTGCCATGTTAGATAATGTGAGACAAAGGGAGGGTTATTCCTAGGATTAGGATAATCCACGAGAAAGGGAATAACCTAGAATAGAATAGAATACTAATGGTCAAAATACAAATTGAGCAATTGCAGTGGTGAATATAGATTACCCTCACTCGAAGTACTAGGTGTTGAATGTTTGGCCAAAGTAGTGTAAGTAGCCACTGTCTACACTATCAATTCACTGTGATCCAAATACATACTAGGCTGAGAATATCATAAAATTAGAGGCTGACTTTATGGCAAGCTCTAGACATGTAGGACACATCACTATGCTCAGAAAACGCTATTTGAAGGATGAGGTTACCAAACCGATCTCTTCATCGAAGGGTAGGGCCATCTACCAGTTTGGTAGATGTGCAGGGGACCGCAATTAGTCCATGGTTGGTGGAAAAGCACTTGAGTGATGCTTCTCCTCATGTAGTTGGTGGCCAAGATTTGGGAGGACATTCTAGACCATTTGCATTTCTAGTTCATGTGAGCTTGTTAAAGCTATGTATGTATCAAGTGTCCATATTTATGGAAATTTTAAAGTGAAGCATTATCTTGAATATATTTATGTAAGGTTAAATCATATTTATATTATTGGAATGAAACATTAATTATGCAATGGAAAATGAATGGAAATAGAAAAGAACAATGGAAAGAACTAATAAATGAGAAATTGTTTGAAGGAAAGATATTACCAAATAGATTGAAGTAGTAAAACCAAGCACCACCAAAGCAAGAGAGACACAAGAATTTGATAAGGGGAAAAAACAAGAAAAAACCCCAATATTATGAATGGAGGAAAAATGCTTAAAGAATAATACAAAGAGAGAGAGAGAGAGAGTTGCAGCCTTAGGCTTGCTTGCTTGAGTATTGAAGAATGAGAGGAGAGGCACCTCAATAAGTAGAGATGAGAAGGATGAGTTAGAATGTAACTCCCAACTCAATGAATTCCGCCATTCATCTATGTGTATGCAAAGTGTCACCTCTTAAGGAGGTGGTTACAAATATTCCTTAACAAAGGAATTAAAAATAAGCCATCCTCACACATGTGTGAGATGACAAAAAAAGACAAAAGAATTGTAGGGATTCCTTTGGAATATTCCTACAAGTTAATAAATAATTATAATTAAAGAATAACCTTTACCAATTAAAGATTAATCTTCTAACAAAAAAGTTTGGATAAAGTTATATTTCAAATGGTATACGAAAAATTTAGCGACAACAATTCACTAGCGGAAAATTCACCGTCATGACAATTCACCATGTGAAAAATTAATTTCATGAATTTTTGACGGTTAATTTTCCATGGCGGTGAATTTTCCCTCGGTGAATTATTGATGGTGAATTTCTTGTTGGTGAATTGTTGGCGATGAATTTTCCTAGAGCCATTTCAAATGATGCATTTATTATCAATTGAATAGAAATGAATTTTTTTTATTGCTCCAATTTAGATGCATAGATATTTACATGTGGGTAAAACTTAGTAGTTTTACTAGGGAGAATAATGGGCATGTTATATTGTGGTTACCCAATCTATGGTCTTCAAAAAGGAAAACATGTTGAGCTTTGTGAGATTAGGAAGGTCCCATGAACCCTTGATGTTTACTGACTATGGTTTTCAATTTGTAACCTAGTAAGGTATTAAAATTTCTAAGTTGTGTAAGATCAAGAGAAAGAAGTACATGTGTATGCATTTGTGTGCATAAGAAGTAGATTAAGGATTTTCTTCTCCACATACTAAAAGAACTACTTAGATTTTTTATGCATAATGAATAGAAACATAATTGTACTTAAGAGATATAGAATTAAACTAATTATTGAAATAAGATGGTTTGATTTTTTTCCATAAATGCATTAAGATCCAAAGTTGAAACTATGGAACTTGAGAAAGAAAAAAAAATCTATATCTTATATTTAATGATGCAATTGAATTATAATTCAAGAGAAAAAATTTCCTTTACAATAAATATACATACTCAATTAAATATTTGAGGATAAATAAATATGTATATATATATATATATATATATATATATATATATATATATATATATATATATATATATATATATATATATATATATATATATATATATATAATCATTATTTTAAAACATAACATTACCTCATTAAACTGTGTAAAATTTACCAACCAAAAATGGTATAAACATAATTCAATTTCAATACTAGCTTTGTAATTAAAAAATTATACAATTTACATATATTTCAATGCTGGTTTTGAATAATTTTTTTATATATATTGTTTGTGTGTGTGTGTGTGTGTTAAACTGTGGTTGTTGTGTTTTATTTTAAATGCAACAAATATGTTTTAATTTGAATATACATATAAACACAATCTAATTTCAATACTAGTTATATATATATATATATTCAGATTATGTTTATACCATATTTGATTGGTAAATTTTACACAGTTTAATGAGGTTGTGTTTTATTTTAAATGCAACAAATATGTTTTAATTTGAATATACATATAAACAAAATCCGATTTCACTACTGGGTTCATGTAAAAAATTATATATTTCCAAATTAGCAATGTAATTGGAAAATTATGAAAAATTAATTAACATGTAAATAGATTGAAAACCCTTTTTAAATCTTTCCAACCTACAATGTTTAAATATGTAAATGATTCAAATATGCAAAATCAAACTCAAGCAACCAAATTGGGATTCAAACATGAAGAAAGATAAGAATTTAAAATGGACATTCAAACATGAAGAAAGATAGGAATTTAAAATGGACATTCAACTTGAATGTAATGGCAATAAAGAAAGGAATGCAATATTTAAATGAAGATCAAGTAGTTATAAGTTAGTTGTAATTAAGAAATTAATTTTTACTTTAATTGAATTATAAACTCAAACAAAATAAAACTAAACTTATTAGTTTTTGGAAATGTTTGAATTGTTATTTTAAGTAAGGAATAAATTGTTCAATACAACTTTAGACTTATAAAACTATCTTAGATATTAGATATAGCTACTGGTAATTTATAAAAAAATAAATGGCCTTGATTTTCATTGTATAAATATTTTTTCCACTTTAATATTGTTTGTGATACATGTATAGTTTTTTATTAACAAGAAAAATAGGTTTTGAAGTGACTTGAAACCCTTTACATCAAAATGCTACACAAAAAGATAGACACATCCAACCGGCAACCAAACAATAACCAATAAAAAGAAAAATAAACATCAACAGGTTACTTCATATTCTACAAGGTGTTAGCAACCTCTAACTCCTAGTTGTAATGTAGGTTAACTAGCTCCAATAGCTCATTCTTCTCTTCTTCAAAAGAATTCTTCTTGCTACCACGTGTTCTAGCACTAGGCCCCTTTGCTTCATCCAATATTTGTTTTTCCCTTTTTCTTTTGTAACCCACTCCTTCTTTTTGCTATTCTCAATGATAGATTCAACCATTTTTTCCTACTTATGCTCCTTAAACTTCTCCATGAGGATCCTTGGAGCCTCAACACTATTCTTAATTGAGCATTAACTTATCTTTAGGAGATTCTCAATATTGGTATTGACCTCCTAAATTTTCTTTTCCATAGCTTGCATACAACTATCATAATCCTTTTTTAACACATTGATAGCTTCCTCAGTATCATCTAACCTACTCGCTCCCTATTTCCAGACCCAAAATGATCCCTCTCATTTCAAACTCTTTCCTATAGTCCTCAATCTTTAACATTAGTTTTATTAATTTTTAAGAAAAACTATTAGAAATCTAAAATAGATTGAATAGCCCAAGGAACATTTTAAGAGGAAATGAAAGTTACATAAATTAGAAAAACATGAATAGTGAAAACTAGAACTTCAAGAGATTATGCAATGTCAAGATGACAAAATTATATTAAGAGCTTCCAAGATATAAAAAATACAAGGTAGGTAGTGAGTTTATATAGAACTAAGGAGAGGATGAAGATGGAAAATCAACCAATAAGAATTGACCACCAATATTAATAAAGTGATGAAAAATTAAATACTCCACCCTTAAAAGGTGGAGACAACTCATCACTGTAACTCCTAGTTATTAAATGATTAACTCACTTTATTATCCTAAGCAAGCTTAATAAATGTGTAGGTAAAACCTATAACTAAGGAAAAAATAAATATCCCAGTAGGAAAATAAAAACCTACACTGACAAAAACCATTTGGCCAATTTGAAATAATTAGCCACTCCTCCCTAGCTAACCCCAACACATCATAAATTTCATCTTTGTTGGCATGTAGGTAAGAGAAATCTTCATATAAAGGGGGATATTAGCGACATCTTTTTTTTCCTTGGCAAGGCGTTTCATAGGAGTATGGACCATCCTATCATCAATATTTTCCTTGCCTTTACCAATCTCCACCATAATATTCTCTTTGCTTTTCCCACCTTTTCCCCATAGGGTTTAGATTTTTATTTTCCTCTACTTTCCCCTTTGAATCCAACCTCCTCATCCCTAGTCTAAGATCCCTCTGACAAAGATATAGCCTTCTCAACTTTCTTTTTTGAAGAGGTCTTCTTTCCAATAGCCTTTATTTTCTTCTACTCTTCGCAATCAAAAGGAGTCAAAGATAACACTTCCATAGATTCATCCCCTTCATCCTCCTCCCACCATTCATCATCATCATCATCATCCAATGATTCAAAACTCATATTGGAATAGTGGATAACCATTGGCTTCTATTTTTCCTTGACAATACCCTTACCCTTAGAAGTCCACATAGGGGTCTAGGTCTTAACATATTCCATTATTAACATGACTAAATCCTCATGTAGAATTGATAGTTTAGGGTTTTTCAAGTGCTCTTTCACAAAAAAAATAGCGAAGCAAGGAGAAAATATGGAAAGGACACTAAAATCTTATGCCTAAAGTGATTTAGAAAAATAAAATGGACACCCAAGATAATAGTGTACCTTCCATCAAGAGTAATTAGTGCATTATAACCTCCACAATCTCAGCCCAAATAGGTTTGGTAGAGAGTTTTTCATATCCCTAGGAAGAAAATTTCACCATCTTATCATGTTCATTACCTTTAAAGAATTGATCAAGGGCTTCCTCGTTTTCTTTCCTAACTTTATTCCATGCATCTACAACCCAGTTATCTACACAACCAACTCCTCCATTTTGGAAAATCCCTTACTATTGATAGTCAAAATTTTATTTTTCCAACCCTTGATGAAGAGCTTAGAAGCTTCAGGATCATGCCCATGAAGCCTTTCCATGTAGGGGGTCGGACCCCCCTCTTCCAAAATTTTCCACACCTTGGGATTTTTGTGGAGCCATCGTATGATAAAGGCTCCACATGGATTTTGTGTCCTCCCATGGTCACAAAAATTTCCCCACTTTGCAACTCCCAAATTCTATTCCTTAACTCCAAGTAGAGGCAAAAAGGGAAAAAGACCCTTTTAGTTCCTAGAAAGCATGTGATACAACTAGGAGTAATTAACTCCATGTCCTGTCCTCTAATATTTTTTGTGTTGGCTATCATTATTCAAGTTGGTGAGATCCTTGATGGGTACTAACGAGTACCCAACCCAAATTTTAATAGACTATCTATTAACTCCATCATTGGCGAAGAAGTTCACCAAATAATTACCTTCACGCAAGATGTGGGTTATCCTTAATATCATCAAAACAATTGATCATACCTAGAGAATCAAAGATTGGAAATTCAATAGACCAACTAGGGGGATGCAATTTATTAAGGCACCTTATAATGTTTAAAGAATCCCCTTCCATCCAAACTTTTTTGAAGCCTCTATCATAGGTAAGTTTTATACTATTGTACATTGTTGTCGCTTCAACAAGGTGATTTATCTACATTCCCAATGGAAGTACCACCACTGAAACAAACCTACCCTCCTCATCTCTTAACACTCCCCCACATCTAGCTGGCCTAAGATTCCTAGGTGTATAGTTAGTGACTTAATTTTCATTAGTTTTAAATAGATAATGATTTGATATTTCAATTACAACAATGTGATATTCATTAGGATTGGATCGTTTAGCACCGATTTGACATTTATTTGCATGTTTATGTATTGCATAGATATTGATTACATTTCTAGTAGTTTAGAGTGTAATATCAGTCAATTATACACACAATAAAGTTTGCAATTATCATTTTTAATCGTTATCTTGGGAATTTTAGTCTAGCCTGAGCCAAAATGGAGGCCACAAATGGGGGATCTCCTCCTCAACATGAATGCAAGTGAATGATCCAAGCCTACAAGCATGGTAGCCCAACAGGGGCACAAATCCCACATGCATACCAACCTAGCAAGGTATTGGAACAACATGGGCTTGAATACACATCTCATGTCATGAATTCCATTAGTAGCCTCAATGTTGTGGTACAAGCCTATAAGTACATTGGATTAGCGGAGGCATAGTGCCTACAATCACAATGGCCCAACGAATTTTTGAACCCTAGTGACCACAACAACAACACCACTTTACCATCACACTATTGGATGAACCACTTGCAATTTATCATTTTATTAAGATGTTATCATTTGTAATACACATACTTATCAATTTTTGTAAGTTAATTTTTTCTTTCATTTCAACTAGTATAAAGTATTACTATTTTAAGAGATCCTAGTTGTCATTTTTAAGTGTCCAAATTATTAGCCATCCTTGATCAATTATTATTGTTTAACATAACTATCAAGTGGTTGTCAATGAAATAGTCTTGATTGTGGTCATCAAATTGTTCTTAAATTACCATAGACATCATTATAGTATTAACATTGAAGTTCAAAGAATGCCTTGGTCAAAGAATGTCTAGGTAATGTTAATTAATAAGCAAGATTTATTATTACTACTTTCCTTTAAGTCATGGAGAGGAACATTTGATTTGGTAATTGGTATAGAAAAAGTTATAATTTTATAATGAGTGTGAGTTTTGTAAATTACTTCAGTGAGTGATTCATAAATGTTACCAAATTACATCAAAATCAAATAATACCCTATTTTAGTTTTGTGAGAATAGAAATATTCTACTGATTGGACTTCACATCCATTGATAAAAGTAGATTTATTTTATTTGTGCTTCGAATTAAATACCTAATAGGCTAAACCAATAAGAGGTAAGCAAAGGTAAACACGGAAATAATCTAATAAAAAATAAATCTAGATTGTGTTGTATAGTGGATTCCTTAACTTGATTTCTAGGTAAACAAGAAAATATTCTAAAAAAAAATTTATGGTTGTGTTATTGTTTTGTAGTGTAAAACGTGGGCATGATAGTAAGGCTATGTAAAATAAAGTCAATAGCATTTTCAGCTTCATATTATTGGTAGGAAGGTGTAAAGCTTGCATTTTCATGGAAAGGAGGGGAGAAGAAATTTTGTCCATAATATCTTGACATGTTTAAACATAAAGGAATCTAGGAAAATACTAAAAATATTCAAAATAGAACAAGCAAGTTGGCTCATGTAGACACCCCAATTCTGACATCATACCTTTGATTAATTAAAATCTTGACCATCACCCCTATAATTAATTAAATATCATTATATAATTATTTCACCTTATTCTATAATTGATTAAATATTATGCTATTTAATTAATTATTTTGCATTAACCTATAATTAATTAAATATCTCATTTTTTAATTAATTATCGCACTTCTTCCTATAATTAATTAAATATCACATTATTTAATTAATTATCTCATCCCACCTTATAATTAATTAAATGCCATTTTAACTTTTATGCACATCCCTCCAAATCTTCTAATCCTGAGTCCATATCCTAATATTGTTAAGTTAATAAATCTAGATTTAATTAACTTAATCCATAGCCTAATCATCATTAACATTTTTTATATTTTTTAATCCTACCCATTCCCTCAAACTTGGAAACATGAGACAAGTGTTGCATGCATAAGTCACTATCCATATCCAACTCATCCTTTGACCTCTCCTCTCATTGGATGCTCACACATGTGTGAGATCCTCTTCCCCATAAGAGCCACCCTACACTTTCCATTTATCACCACTTGTCATATCTCGCAAGCCTACTCATCTTACACCTTTCCATATTTGTTTCCACTCGTCACAATCTTGTTCTTCCCAAAATGTGCTCACACATGTGTGAGCACATCTGATCATGCACATGTCATTATCTTGTTCTTCACAATGTGTGAGCACACCTTTCTTTTTTCCCATGCCGCATGTCATAGTCACAAGCCTCCACCTTGTGATACTTATCACAAGGCTAAGCCTTTCCATCTCATTCAATCTCAACCATCCATATCAAAAGAAGATCTTGACCCTCCATTTCTCCATCCAAAAATCTATAAATTGAATCCTATCCTTTCCATTTCATCAATCACAATTGAATTTAACTAAATTATGCTAGAATGATCACTACAGTAATCCGCAACACTATCAGTTGAGCAAATGAACAAGTTCTCGAGTGTAAACTTGGAGCTCAATCCATGGAGAAGGAGAAATGAAGGTATATGTTACTTTGAATGCATTTGATTGATGTTCTTTTTTATTTTGCCTTCTAATCATTTTCCCCATCTTCATTTTGGCATGCCCGGTGGGACCGATGTCCTTTACTAATCATTTTTATGAGGTTTTATGAAGAATTTTCTTGTAGGTTCCATTTTCACACCTTGTCTTCAAATCGATGCTTCCACAATGACTAGTTGTGCCTACACAATGACTTTTGATGCTTTCACATCACCCTGTTGTGCTTCTAACTTGACTCACTGTGATTCTATATTGACTTGGTGCACCTGCGACTTTCAAAACTATGGTTCCAACCAAATGTATTGTTTTCTCTTTTGACTTAACCTTTTTGTTTTGATTATAAGGGAAAAATAGGTTTTAAAGGGACTCGAAACCATTTACAACAAAAGACACAAAATGCTACTAGAAAGGATTTTCAAAAGGCCACTAGTAGCAACCCAATAACCAAAAAACATAATATAGTAGGTACTAGACTAAAATAAGACAATAAACTACCAACAACACCCAACAACCACAAAACAACAAATAATCGAAAAGAAACCTGCACACAGGAGGAAACAGAAAGCAACAAAGAGGAAGACCGAGCACTAGTTCAAGCTACTCAGGGTGTTGGCCACCTCAATCTTCTGGTTCCTATGTCTTTTGACCATATCTAGTAGCTCCTTCTCAACATCAAAGGATCTCTTCCAATCATTCGACCCTCTAACAGTAGGTCCTTTGTCATCATCCTTAGGAGATTTTTTACCTTTTTCCCTTAGCCACATGCTCTTTCTCCATAAGCTCAGAGAAATAAACCTGATCCTCCTTCAACTCAATAATCTTTCTAGAAAGGACTTCCAAGGAGTCTGTGCTATTCTTCACAGAGATATGACATGGCTGCATTAGTTTTTTGATATCAACATTTGTAACCAAAACCTTGGCTTCCAGAGCATCCAACCTTTCATCACACAAAGATTTTAAGTCATGATAGGAACCTTCAAGGTCCACCATTCTATCAATAAGAATGTCAAAACTAAACCCTTTGGAACATTCTTCAGATTCTCCTTCAAACCTCTAATTTTAATATTAATCTTATTGAACTCCTGTAGAGTCCACTTAGCTAATTTAAAAGTACTAGTGGCCCCATCCCTAGCCATATCCAACAATTCATACATGGAGGTAGCATCATCATCAAGGTAAGAAAAGTCCTTGGAAAGAGGATTTACCTTCAAAGGGTCCTATTTAGCTTTTTTCTTCTTTGCATCCTCCTCATCCATACCCATTAACTCCTTGTCTTGCTCCACCTTGGGAAAATCCTACATTGGGGAATCCTCAATGGCCACCATCTTATCACCAAAATCCTTACCATCACTAGACAAATTGGGGTCCTCAGCTGGAACATCTGAGGCCTTTTTCTTCAAATTAGCAATACAATTCGACAGCCTCCATGACTTGTCAAGCAAACCCAAAGTATTATCTTGTGTCCCCACCTCAATCCCACCACCTACAACATCCTTACCAACAACCACCTCCACAATTTTGGGAGAGGAATCATCTAAGCCCACTTTCGTGTCCTCACTCTTAGAAAGGGAAAGCCACTTAGCTACCTTGTTACTCTTAAAACCACCCACCTTCTTCTTCTTCTTTGAAGTAGTTGCAACCAACGAAGATACATACTCCTCCTCTCATTCCATTCCTCCTCCTTATCCAAAGTGGACTCTGAGCCCAACAACACATCACTTAAAGTCTTCTCCTTGCCCTTGATGGCAGGAGCAGGGATATGAGACTTAACATGCTCCATAATAAATCAAATAAGCCCTTCATGGAGGAAAGGGGCCCTCCTATTCTTCATATGAGTGTACACAGAGGCCTCTAAAGATGATAACAGAAAGAAAGGAAACAAAATGAACAAACCATGTCTAAAATGGTTGAGGAGAGTAAAATGGTGACCAAGAATAGCCGTAAACCTCCCCTCCAGATTCACATAATGCATAAGCACCTCAGCAACGCTCGCCCAAATTTTTTGGAGGGATTTTCTCTCATAGCTTCAACTCTCCAATTTAAATAATTTCTTCCGCTCATCATCTTTAAAAAATTGGGCCATTGCCTCCTCATTACTCTTTTTATCCTTGAAGAACTTACGACCAACCATTGCATCCCAGTAACAGTAGCAACCAATTCCTCATTTACCTCCACTTCCAAACCTTTAAACTTGAGCTTGTGATTATGCTAGAAAGATACAAATTGCACTGAGGCATTAGGGTCATGCCTGTGCAATTTCTCCAAAAATGGAGTAAAATTGCCATGGCGTAGAATATTCCAGAGCTTCTTCTTTCTCTAAATGTCCCCACAAGAATGCAACTCAATTCTGCTCCTGTCACTGCCCATGGCTAACAACACAAACCCTTACAAAAAAAACTCAACTGAAGACCAAAGAGCAAAAAGACACCCACAAAGTGTGTGAAACAAAGGAAAGTACTAGACCATGAATATTGCATCAAGTCAAGCCATGCCATCATTCCTCAATAAACTCCTAGCTTTCTTGGGAAGGATTGATCCCTCCTCCCATGAATGAAAATCATTTAAACTGATAGCCTCGTTGGCAAAAAAATCTGCCAATGAGTTTCCTTCTTGGTAAATGTGAGAAACTCGGGTCTCTTCACAAGATTGTAACTTGATTATCGTATCCTTAATGAGCTGATTGACATTCCAACTCAGAGGATGAGTGCCACATAGATAGTTTATTATGTTCAAAAAGTCGCCTTCAACCCATAATTTGGAGTAACCCTTACTAATTGCAAATCTAACACTTATGAACGCAACCTCTCCCTTCACACAGTGATTGGTCTGAGTTCCCAACGAGAGTACCACCATGCTAAGGAGTCTACCAACATAATTTCTTAACACCCCCCCACATCCCGCAGGCTCAGGATTCCCCTTTGTTGCCCCATCAAAGTTAACTTTAACCCAACCAAAGGGAGGAGGCTACCATTTAGTATCCAATCTAGCAACTGAGATTGACTTAGAATTCAAAATAGGAATTGAAATAATCTTCTAGTTAGAAGTCACCAAGAGCTCATAGCCAACAAGGCAAGCAGAAGGGACACACTGAGTAGAATCAAAATGAATAAGAGCAAAGTTCTCCAGAATCGCCTGTCGGATCTTGATAAAAAGACTATCAACCTTGAGTTTAAACTCACGAAATATCTTGTTATTTATTTCTTTCCATAATCCCCAAGAAATATGTGGGGCCATAAGGTCCCACAACCTCCAAAGAATAGGAGAGGAAGAAGGGAAAGTCCATTGATCAAAGAACTTAGCAAGAGAATCAGGAAAGACCCAACCAATATTCCAGAGTCTGAGAAATTTAATCCAAAGGGAAAAAGAATAATCACACCCAAGGAGAATGTGGAAAGCACTCTCACCATCAGATTCATATAGAACACATCTATTAGGAATCGTAAACCCTCTCTTACAAAGGTTGTCGTGCATTAAAACTTTACCTTGCATAAGCAACTAGAAGAAGACATTTAAGAAGGCTTTTACAATCTTAAGTGGTATTAGGCTAAGGCTTTTACATTTATAGTTTTTCTTTCTTTTGTAAGAAAAAAAACAATCCTACAATCTAAAAATAATAATAAAAAATACACAAAATAACAAAAAAAATCTAAGCTAATAACTTCCCTAGTAGCACAACATATTTTATTTTGGGATTAAAATTTACCATTAAGGTCAAAGAATTCACATTTTTCTTTTCTATTTTTCTTGACTGTATAGTTGTGCTTCCATAGAGCACAATTGTGCTTCCACGCCAACTTTAGCACTTGTGCTTTGTGTTTTGGTGCCTGCACTTTGACTCATTACTCCTACACAATGACTAATGACACCTCTGTTGTAAGAAGTTGCACCTCTATTTGTGAATAGAGCATTTTCCCTTTTAGTCTTTATAACCAACTTCTTCTTAACACTTTGTGTGTTTACAACTCCACAAGAATTTACAAAACAACTGCGTCATTAACTAAGTTTATTTTATAAGATTTTATCACGAGAATTGTGAGTTTTAGCTAATCAAATCTTGTAGATTTATATCCTCTACAAAAGTGCACTTTTGTGTAGACTTATTGTGCTTCTATGTAGAAACCCTCTACTTGAGATATGTGCTTACACAAAGACTTCTTACACCTATGCAAATACTTTCAACACCTGTGAGTTGAATTTCTATGCATGTGTTTTGCAGAGTTACACCTATGACAGGTATAGTTTTGAATTTTCTGCAAATCTATGCTTTTGTTCTATACATCTACGCTTTCGTTCAGTTTGCTAATTTTTGGGTTTTTAGCTAAATTTTGGACTAACAAGTGGTGCATCTAGTTTATCCTATCCAAGAATTAATCATTGAAACTACTAACTTGTGGTTTTGCAGGTTTTTTAGTCCAACATTTTGTTTTTCTATAAATTTAGGCACTAAAATTATAGTGGGTAAATTGACCATTATTTGTCATGTTTAGAGGGTTGCATAGATGTATGCTCTCCCCTTACACTTAGAGAGATATTTGGGATCATAAATCTTGCATCTCATCATTTTTGTTTTAGATTAGAACCTAAGACTTGCTAGTTTTGTGTGTATGCTCTGGCCTCGCACCTAGTGCAATCTTGGGGATCAAAAACACTTAGCAATTGTCCTTCTCTTTAGAAGGTTTTCCTAGGGATTTCATCACCCTAGGGGATGACCTCAACCATGTGTTACCAATGGGGTATAGAAAGAGGGGAATGAAATTTGTACCCCAATCTATTCATGTCGTGTCTAGCGAAGCCTTGATGTATGGATGATTCTAGTATAAGAGGTGCAGGGTTGGTCAGAGCTTTCCCATTGAAAGTTTTTGACCCATGCTTGTGATGGGCTAGTGTTCATGGTTGTGTCTTGCATACCCTTATGGTATTTAGAGGAAACCCTAAAGAGCCTTGTGAAAACACAGATTAAGACCTTTCGACCATAGCTTAGTGTGGTGTAGGGTACAATATCATTCTTGAAGTAACTCACCATGTACTCTCTTAAGTAGAGATATAAATTCTTAGGTTAGCTTTTATAGGCTCCCAAGGAGAGACTAAAGGTGAGCCTATTATCATATTGGGCTTGTACCACTGGATTTATAGTTATCCAGTTTCACAAGAAAGGTGTTTCTATCTGATCTCACAGAGTATTAGTACTTAATTATGTGGTGGGCCCACATTACGTCTATCTATAAACACACTTGAATAATTTTAGGATTGTGATAAAGTGATTAGCATGTCTTCAATTTGTTAAACCAGTGATAAGACATTCAACTTTGATAGTTGAAAATAGACTTTTCACCTTGAAAAGTTGAGTCAATTTGGCCAATGTGTTTAATTGTGTGATCATATCTCTTTCCTAAAACCTAGTCTGTAGAACTGTGCCTTTGTCCCATAAAGCTATGCTTTGACTGGTTGCACTTGTGCTCTGTCAAATCGCACTTGCAACCTTACTCCTACGCTTTGAAATCTATGCCTTTGTTCATATTGTCTACACCTATGCTCAAACTATCTACACTTACACTCAGACTATTTGTGCTTATGCTTAGACTATTTGTGCTTACGCTTAGACCAAATTACCTTTGTCAAATTGTGCTTCCGTTTTCTCAAACTATACTAAACTGTCAAGTTGCGCTTATGACTATGAAACTATGCCTACATCTAGCATAGAAAACAAAAACTTTTTGATAGTGACCAATAGGTATCCTTGACTAGAACTTCATATTTTGCAACTCCATAGTTTTACTATAGGCTTGTCATCTCCATTATCGACCTTCATCATCTATACATCCTTCATAATCACTTGGACTTACCATAAATCCCTATTCCTTACCATTTCATCCTTCATAAACATTTGGAATTACCATTACTTCCTATTTCCTATTGTTTCATCCCTCACATTACTTAGACTTAGCATTAACCTTCATTTCCTATCAAGTCACTAGTCCCCTCCATCTTAATATCTCATCCAAAACATCCTAATCATCATCTTGTCATATAAAACCTCTTAATCATCCTCCTATCATCTTAAACATCCTATTCATCCAATCCTAATCATCCAACTATCATCCAAACATCCTTACAAATTAAAATTTTATCATAATTTTAGATCTAGCTCCTTACATATCCTTCTCTAACTTAGGTGTTGCTTAAGAACTTGCCTATCTTAAGTAGCACCCTTGCCTATCCCATAATTTTGGATTATTTAGCTTAAGGATTTGGCTTCCTTGAGTTAATTTTTTTTAAAAGTCCCATATCCAATCTTGTTTAGGAACTTGCATATCCTAAGTAAGTAAATATATATCCCAAAAATCACCCTATCTCCAAGGATCTAGATTTTTATCTTTGATACAAAGATTGATTTTGTATCCATCCATATTTATCAATACCAATCCTTTACCAAATCATCCATATCATCATCTTAACCCAACTCCTAGATCCCCATCATCCTAATCTAATTTCTAATTCTCTTCACCATCCTAATCCTACCCTCATTCCTAAACATCTTCACTTATATTCTAAATACACCATTCCATCTTCCCAAATCCATCATCTAAATTACAAGTCATTATCATTTAATCTAACTTCAAATTTTAATCCAATTTCCATTATTATCTAATCTTAATCCAAGTCCAAGTCCAAGTCATCTTTATCATCCAATCTAAATCCACCTCCAACTTTCATCATAATCCAATCCAAATCTAATTCCAAGTCACCCCTCACCCAAACCCATTTATCATCCATCATCCTAAGACATACCTCTAAAGGAATCCTTATTTTGCATGTCACTTACCAGATCACAAGATAAGAGGCAAATGGACTCCCAAGAGCATGTCATCATTGATGATGTCACCAACCAACCTCCAACCCCCCATGATGAGGAAATTTATGTAGACCAACTTGAGCACTCCCCTACATTGTAAGCCTTTTCCCAAGACCCTCACAATCAAGAGATGATACAAAGATTATTTGACTTTGATAAGGACACCCTCTTATTAAAAATTTTATCCAAAGGAGCTAAACTTCCATTCGACTTTTATGTCTCACAAATTAGGAGGCAAGAAACTTTTAATAATCCATCATCATCTAATAACTTTTTAAACAATATCTTAGGGTCACAACTTAACCCCAACCATTCCCTCTACACAACCACATACCAATAAACATGTTACCAACTTCCCCCATTCAATTCTCAACTAAGGGTCAACATCTCTACCAACACCAACTCCACATATACATCTACCCACCCAACCATATCTACCTAACCCCCTACCACATCGATTAATGCCAATTAAGTCCATCCTCAAGTGTCTCAAATATCTACATACTTACACACTCATCAACATATCCCAAATAGTTCACAACCTCAAAATAATTACAACATCAACCATCTTTCAACACAAGAAAACCAACACCAACATAACCATCAACACATAAACCATCCTTCAACACCCACATACCAACACCAAAACACTAATCAATACATCAACACCCACACATCCAACAACATTGACCTAGACCAAGAGTTGCAAACTATGAAGAACATGTCCAAGGACTCCAAATGGTTTAACCAAAGCTGAATTATAGATTTGAAGAAATATGTCCATACCATTTTGATCAATCTATATTGTCTATACCTTTCCCTAAGAACTATGAAATTCCCAAATTTGATAAGTAGAAGGGAAAAGGTGATCCTATTGAACAAATCAAAGAGTTTAATGCAACATGTCAAGAAGTGGCCTATAATCTGGTCTACCTTATGCAATTATTCCCTAGAATCCTTGGAATGGTTCACACACCTTCCCTATGGTTTGATCACATCCTTTTCTAATATAGCTGAAAGGTTTGTGACTCATTTTTCATATAACATTGAACAAGAAGTCATTTTGGCTGAATTGTGAATGCTAAAAAAAACCCGGGGAAATTTGTGCAACCTTCCTTCAATGTTGGAGACAATTAGCTAGTTGATTCACCCTAAAAGTTCTTGAGAAACAAATGGTTAACATCTTTGTCAAAAATCTAAACATAGAAGTGGGTCTCCATTGACAATTGCAATGTGTCAATACCTTTGATGAAATAATTAAAAAAGGGTTAACCATTGAAAAGGCTTTGGTTGCTAAAGGGACAGTTAAAATTTATAAGGACCAAAAAGATAATAACCAACCCAATGATAAATGTAAATATTGGTCCAAAAATAAGAATGTCGTAAGTGATTGTGTGACTGATAATAAACATGTGCAAAATGTCCAAAATACTTCATCCAAAAACCAACACACATCACAACAAAAAAATACCTCCAACATCATCACAATCCCTCAAGGTAAACCTATACAAAACAATCAAGTGCAAGTATACCCCCTTGGGGAAACCAACTAAAGTCATATTTTAGAAACTTGCGCAAGCAAATTTAATAAAGTTTCCTATGACAAAGTCATTTGATGAAAGTCAACCTAAACCCACAAGGTACAAGGATAATGAATATTATGAATACCATAGGGTTAAAGGCCATAACACATCTAAGTGCATGAAACTAAACAATCACATACACAACCTTAGTGATAGGGGATAAATTAATGTTGAAGCCAAACACATAACTCCCCTAATGAACAACTAGGAATTTACACACAACCCTTCCCCTCACACAATGATGGGAAAACTTCCATGTCCTATAATTTTGTACCATATTCATATACCAACAACATCCATAAATCATCCCATGATTATACTATTCATCCCATAGAAGAATGCAACACAATCACTATCAAACTACCTAATTGTGATGTCATGACCTGCCACGGCCAAGTGACAATACGTGGGGCATCTTCTTCATCATCCCCTTCTGCAACATATAAGTATAACATCCTAGAACATCTTGGTAAAACCCCAACCCAAATTTCCATCTTGGGATTACTTTGAACATCACCCATCCATAAGGAAGTCATAGATAAAGCTCTCCAAGAATCATATGTACCAAGTGACATAAACATAAACCAATTATAGGCTATTGTTGGACATATTTCATCCACTCATCACCTTATATTTGCAAACAAAGACTTACATTTTGAAATATCATATAATAAACCACTCCATATTGAGCCAATTGTACATAAGCATACTATTAAAATGGTCCTAATAGATGGTGGATTTGGACTTAATTTACACTCTAAAGTTAATAAAGAAGTTGGGCTACTTTGAAGATGTCATTAATCCTCAAAATAAGATAACCATTAAATATTATGATGATGTTGAAAGAGAGTTCAAAGTTACCATTAAATTACGCATTCAAGTTGGAAAGACCATTATGGAAATAACATGTCAAATAATTGATCTCGATCTCCCTTATAATATCCTCCTTAGATGACCTTGGATACATCCTATGCAAGTTGTCCCTTCTAGCTATCATCAATGCCTAAAGTTTTCATATAATGGTTGGGAAGTAACCATGCCACTGACCCCAACATTTCTAATATTGTAAAACATTGGAAGGAAAGGATAAGTTTTTCCACCATTGCCCAATCAATGACACAACATCCACTTCATCCTCCTATATTGATCCATCCACATTAAATCCCACCTCACAATCCAAGTTCCTGAGATTAAGATCAAGATTGATGACAAAGGATGTGGAGAGTATGTAATACATAACTCTTTCTATGTAGGACAACTTCCTCTCTCACCATGATCCTATGGCCAACCAAAGGTGTTCAAAATGGAACCTAAGGAAACTTTTAAAAGCTTTCATAAATGGGGACTATTGGATAAAGATGATCTCAGTCAAGACATCTCATCATGGCTATACAAAGAAGTCAAAGAACAACCACTCCCTCCTCTTGAACTTGACAGATATCCAAAGGGGCATGACTTATGTAAACATATGGGATTCAAAGATAGAGGTTTGGGAGAATAAAAACAAGGCATAAATAAACCCATTCAGTTACAAGGATACAAGAAGAACCATGGACTTGGATATCAACCCACTGAAATGGTATCCAAAGAACCTAAGTGTTCTCATAATAAATATGGAAAGACCTCAACTGATGATCTAAGCCCTCAAGAGGGGCCTACCAAAGAACCCTTTAAACTTATTACCCAACTCTTTAACCATGAATACATTTATACTATCACCCCATCCATTGATCTCTCACTAGTTTACCCTGAACTCATTTATTAGAATCAACAAGAACATCCCATCTTGGATACATTTCAAAAGGATGAAGCAATTTCCAAACTTATGGGGTTCAAGACAACATACCCATATGGGATAATAAGAAGGAACTTAAAATCAAGTTACAAAATGATGCTTATTTTGGTGAATAGGTCACGTGCCTTACTCACAAAAAATATAAAAAATAAAGATAAAAATAAGAAAGAAAGATCCCTTAGTGAAAACCTTGATGAGGCACTTTTGGATCATAAAAAAGTAAAAATAAAAGATGTATCTTCTAATGAAAACCTCTCTGAGGTGCTAGAAGATGAGGCCCTTGGCCCTAATCCCCAACATCAAGAAAAATCTACATTGTTGGCTGAATCCACTATTGAAATTAACTTGGGAGAAAAAGAAGAGAAAATATCACCTTCATAGTTGCATCATTAGAAGATGGGATCAATTAGAAACTATCAAAATTCCTCAAACAATGGTTTATGAATTTTTCTTGGACATATGCGAATATTCTAGGCCTAGATCTATCCCTTGTACATCACCTAACAGTCCATCCTGAGGCAAAGCCAGTGAATAAAAATCTTAGAAAGATGCATCCACAAATAGCTCTCTTGGTAAAAGCAAAATTCCAAAAAAAAATTGGAAGTCAATTTTATTAAACCCATTGACTATCTCGAGTGGGTTTCCAACATTGTACCAATCTCTAAATACACTAGGGGCATAAGGATCTGCACTGACTTTCAATGATCTGGAGGATCTTCATCAAAATTTGAAGTTTCTCATTTGTCTCCAGAATTGACATCATCAAAAAGAGCAAGGAATCTTGACTCCAATGAAACATGGAGTCAATCAAAGTTATGATGCTCAAGATATGCTTAGTCAAACCTCGTCAACTCAAGGACCCATGCCAGAAAAAGGTCAAAATTCAAAGTCTTCAAAAGTGGTCAAAGCTGGCGTCAACATGAAGAGCTCGTCAAGAGCTTTTCGGTGACTTTCATTTCTTGTCAAGTAGAGTCTGTATGTGTGAGATACAACCAGTCAAAGTTTAAGTCAAAATGGGTTGACCATGCTAACGTCAGCATGATGACATGGATGCATAGTCAACAATTGATGATTGTGTGGACCAATCCAACAATGACACATGGCATTGCATACATAGTTGGCACTAATCAATTACAAGTTGACACGCGGCATCCTGATGGCGATGATAGCAAATGATGGGGTGCCATGTGGTCCAACCACAGAGTGCCACATCATAACCTCCCATCCTACAAGCCACACCTTCCACCATTACACCACACATGCTCTATGAGATATAATATGTGGGTGCATTTATTTATACACTTTAAAATTTTGTTTAAGTTTATACATGTAAAGGAGGCCGATGGGATTTGACCCCCCAACCTCTCACACGTGAGCAACACTCTTGACCATTCAACCAACAACTTTTTAAGCGCCTAAATAGGGGGGATAAGGCATTTTAAAGGATTTTAATAGCTGAAACCACCCTTATTTTTAAAAACTAAGCCCCTAGTAATAAGGGGAAAGAAATCCTTATTAAATATAAGATAATCTCCTAATAAATTAAGCCCGTATTATGATAAAACCAAATGGACTAAAAATAATAAGCCCGAGATTATTAAAATTATAAACCATTCAAAAAAGAGATTTTTTTAGCCAAAATAATATGGACCACCCAGGAGAAATAATTTAGATTTTTAAGGAGATTAATGGGTGGATTTTCAAGATTTTGATGTAAAAATGGGGGATAAGGAGATATTGTAAAATCAATTGGTTAGTAACCAATTTGGGTAAATTTGTAATAAAAAAAGGGGTAGAAGGGTAGGATGAACACTAAGTGGTGATGTAAGAAGAAATTCCTTGGAGAAATTTTGCTCGATTTTTGTGCTATTAAGGAGGTTTCTCTTGCGCAATTTGAAGGAGGGCTTGTCAAATTTCTTTGTAAACCAAGGGGAGATTATGTCGACATGTACTGATTTTCTGGAGAAGTATTCAGATTGGGCCACTCATTGGAGAGGGGCCCGAAGACGTAGTCATTTTTAAGACAAACTCCATTATCAACTTTTTTTGCATCTCTCTTTCTGTCTCTCATTCTGTTTCATCACTTTGTTATTTCCATTAGTTTAATCATGTTTTTGTGTTAATTTCGATTAAGTAATTTGGATTTTTAAATTGTAATCATTAAGCATTCTTTAAGCAATTGTCATAGATCCATAAAATAGATCATTCAAGATCTTAATAATGCATGCCCAAAGGATTATTTCTCATTGCCCAACATCAACATGATTGCAGACCCAACAATTGGACACAAAATGTTATCACTCATGGATGGTTTTTTTGGCTAGAACCAAATAAAAATAGTAGATGAAGACCAACATTAAACAACCTTTATCACTCCATGGGGTACATTTTGTTATCAAGTCACGCCTTTTGGTCTTAAAACCATAGGAGCTACCTATCGAAGAGCAATGATAGTAATTTTTCATGATATGTTGCATGACATTATGAAAGATTATATGGATGATCTTTTGGGAAAATCAATGATAAGAGATGGACATGTTGAGGTATTAAAAAAGATATTTGACCAATTGGAAAAATACTAGCTCCTCCTCAGTCCAAAGAAATGTGTATTTGGTGTCACATCAAGAAATCTTTTAGGACTCATTATCTCACAAAGAGGAATAGAAGTTTATCCCACCAAAATTAAAGCAATAATGGATATGCCTCCACTGAAGAACATTAAATAGCTTTGAAGCTTGCAAGGAAAACTCCAAGCAATTAGAATATTCATCATACAATGAGTTGATAAAATGTCAACCATTTTCACATCTTCTCCATAAAAATGTCACCTTAAAATGGGACAACAATTGCTAATAGGAATTTAAACAACTTAAGGATTATCTTTCTTTGCCTCTTGTCCTTGTGCCACCTAGTCTAAGAAAACCACTTTTGCTATACATATCAGCTACTAATGTGGAAATGGGGGCACTATTAGCACAACATGACGACAAGGGCAAAGAATGAGCTATATACTACATATCTCAAACTTTGGTAGGATATGAGTTGTAAAATACCCCAATTGAATGAGCATGTCTTGTAGTAGTCTTTTGTGCCAAGAAATTGAGACACTACATGCTCAATCATAAGACACAACTCATTTCCAAAGTTGATCCATTGAAATATTTACTCTTGAAGGCAACCCTTATAGGTTGCATGGTAAAATGGATCATGATTCTCAGTGAATTTGGCATTGAGTATGTAGAAAAAAAAGATATCAAAGGACAAGTAGTTATTGATCAGCTTGCAAAGGCACCTCTACTCGATAATCATCCACTATTAACAAAATTTCTAGATGAAGGTATTCTTGCTACAAAAGAAGGAACATGGTGGAATTTTTACTTTGATGGATTATTCACTCAACACATGGTTCATGGGTAGGGATCCTATTTTTCACTCCTCAAGATGATTGTATCCCTAAGTCATACTATGTCAAATTTTCTTGCACCAACAATATAGCAGAGTATGAGGCACTAAATACAGGACTTAGATTTGTCATCCTATGGAAAATAAGCAAGTTATAGGTATATGGTGACTCCCAGTTAGTTATCAAACATGTAAATGATGAATATTAGACAAAGGATGACAAGCTAGTGCCCTATAAGTGAATAGTGGACAAACTTAAATAGTATTTCATGCAAATCCAATTTGATCAAATTCCTCATCTAAATAATAAAGAAGTTGATGCAATGACCACAATTGGTTCCTTTTGTTGCATGAAATTGCACCTTGCTGAGCACGAAGCTCATCATTCTAATGAAAAAGGAAATGAACTCAAGGTGCGGGACCTTTATGTGTATGAGGTTGAATCTCTGGAGAAGGCCAACTTCCTTTTTAAATCCCAGTGCAATGTGTTGGTCCAACCTAGCATATGAAATCCTACCACTAACCTACTCTAACAACTCACAAGGAAAAGGGGAGAAGGAGAACATGAAAGGGAAGATGGAGGTGATACACCAAGATGGAAAGGTTGTTTCATCCTAGCCAAGATTACATATTACATCAAAGAAGGGGACCAAAGGACTCACACAGATCTCTATTTGGTTGACTTCAAAGGTAAATATGGAGGTTAGGGTTTGACAGAGTGCTAGAAGGAAAGATAATTTCTCAACACAATAGTTGTAAATAATTTAACTCAAACATGTATACATAAAATGCAAACAAACACTTAGACATGAAGCTAATGAAATATTTCTCATACATAAAAGAGGAGAGAACCATTAACAATGATCAACTTCATTAATGCAAAGGCATATAGCCAATCTTTATAATGGCAGTGTAAAATACAATGTCTGCAAAAGAAAAACCCCAAAGGAGCTAGAGAAAGAACAAACAACCTACTGAAGAAGGTGAAAAAATATACATTTTTTTTCCTTTATAGATCAGACATAACTTAGAAGCACAAGTTGAACCTAACCCTAACCAGGGTTAGCAAAAAAGACTGCATGAAATATTTGAGCCATCTTGTGAAAATATCGATTTGGGAAAAGATTCATCAGTAAAGTCAACAAGAGGCAATGAATGAGCATGGGTGCCCATGAAATCCACTTGTAGAAGGTGAGGGGAGAAATTAATGTCGTCCTTGAATCCCAGGAACCAGACAGGTCGCTCAAAAGTGGAATCGAGCATTAAAAATGTCACCCATAAAACACACCAAAACGTGGGAAGGTCAGGGTGTCAGGCCTGAAAAATCACCTTTGCATACATTAAATGGTCTAGACCCTTGAAAAGAGAACATTGTCGGACATTGGAAATTGGGCGGCCAAAAGTCGAAAGTCGACCTTACAACTTACCTCATACAAAAGGATAGAAGAGAGGAGGAAGGAACATGAAGTTCAAAGGAAACATCAAGGGTAAGAGAAGGCTTACCTCCGAAATCAGAGGTAAAGGAGATGAGATACATCTTAACGAAGAAAGGTAAGAGGTAAAGTGGAAGTTTGAAGGCTAAAACCTGAAACCCTGACACTTAGTCAAATTTTGGAATCAAGTCATCGATAAGAAGAAAAATGGGAGAAGGTCGAAGAAGATGAGACTTTGGAGGTCAGGCCTCAAACTATCAAAGGTCAAAGGTTAAGAGAAAGGGTTACGCCTTGTGAAGTGAAAATGATAAGAGGGAAGAGGTAAGAGTAAAAGACAACACCCAAAGGTCGATAGAAGAAAGGTAGAAAAATGGAAGAGGAGAGGGATTAGTAAGGGGTAAACGGTAAGGCTGAAGGATTAGAGGAAAGATGTGAAAGGAGAAGGAGCTATGGAGAAGGCATGAAGGGATTGAGTAAGAGACAACTCAAAAACCTAAAATTCTGGGACTTAGCAAAATTTAGGAAACTTCAAGGAGAAAACATGCAAGATGGCCCATGGGGGACCTCTCAGATTGGTTATCAATGATGGGACATCAAAGGGGGGCATGAAATGTCAACATTAATGGAAACTTATGTGGGATGATTGACTACTAATCATGGGATCTAGAGGCCTTATTGATCCATTGGGAATGGATTCATGAGGGTAAAACTTCAATAGCTAGGCCTCCTTAGAGCAACACAAAACATGTGTAGCTGCTCTCGGAAGAAAGCATGAAAGCTAGAACATATATTCCCTCAAGGAGAATGCAGGGTGTGCAAATGCACTTCATGGAAAGCAAGATATTTACAATATATACACAAACTAAAAAAAAAGAAAAGAATGGAAGCTTACCTCTATCAAAGATGAACCTTTTGAAGGAGTTGATCTCCCTCAAACCATAGTTGCAGACCTCACCCAGCTGCAACCACTGAAAATTGTTGCCAACATGCATGTAACTACATAAAATGCTTGCAAGATGAAGGATCACTTCACTGTAAATTTTTCCATTGCAAGGGAACCATACAATGCAAGTATTAGATTCATCTAACACTAGTGTCTCAGCTGAACATACAACAATAGGGGTGGAACACTTTGAAGGCAAGTCCATATCCAAGAACAAACCTTCTGTAGAGGGAAGAGAACTCACCTCACAAAAGGATAAGCCAATGCCACCATCACTGACCTCCTCATTGCATGAGCTAAAACAAAAGGAGAATGTTTCCAGCTCACATGGTGATGTACAAAATGCCAAATTTGATTTTTTATTTTCACAAGAAAGACCTTCCTCATGCACCTCAAAAGAGAAAATTTGAAGCTCGGGCATACAAACAAATTGAGCAACGGGAGCATCACTCTCCAAAAAAATGTGTGGTTGCTCAATAACCACAAAATAATTTGTATTGATGCACACTTCATCAACAAAAAACTCAAATTTTTGAGGCACTTCAAGTGAAGAACTAAATTCTTCAAATTGCCTCTTAGTTTTAATTCTTTTTTGGCAACTAGCTACAACAAAATCAGACTCGTGGCATGTAATGGTTACCACGTCCTCTGCTGCTTCTTCATTCTTATATTGTTTCCCACAAAGCTACTCTTTTGGGGGTGAAAGATTGGCATCCAAGGTTGATCAAAAATCTTCTAAATCATCCCAAAAGAGATCCTCCAGCTCAAAATTGCAAACCTCAATAGATCGTGGATCTTCATCCACTAAAATGGGGGCTAAACATGTATGTTGTTGCTGCTCCAAAACCATGGAGTTATCTTCAACCATCATGCCCAAACCAAATTGTTCAGAGGATTCAAATGATGTAGGTATAGCTGATCTATCCTCCTCATCTTCAACAAAAGAAGGGAGGGTATCAAATGAGAGGACCGATTCCTCTACTGTATCAATCTTTTCTACCTTTTCAATGCCTTGCTACTGTAACACTATTTCATCTTAATTTTTTTCTTGCAATAGAGTAAGACACTCATTTTCAAGAGCACATGAAGGCTCCTCAAGGATAAGTTCTTGTGAAGAAAAAAGGCTTGTAAAACTTAGGATCTCCAACATAGAAGATCTGCTTGATGGCACAAGAGTTTGAATGGGAGTTTCAAGGGGCTAATTAGGATTCTTGAAACTAAAATTTTTGTGCTTGCAAACCTCTTGCACAATAGGTTGTTCTGAAAAAAAAGGAGGGCTAATTGGAATTTCAAGAGGCTTGTTAGAATTCTTGAAACTTACAAATTTAAATTTTCTTACCTCCTTAGCAAATTGTTCTAGAAATGGTGGAGGTGCTTGTTTGAAACTAGGAACACAAGGGGCTACCTAAGTCTCGAGAATTTGTGCTAGAGCAAGGGAAAGACACATTTTCTCTTCACTAGCAGCAACATCACTTGATGTACACTCTTCTTGTTGCCTTCTTTGTGCCTCCAATTGCTGCTCATACCTCCACTAAGCTTCTTTGTTTTATTGTTGTGAATAATGAGCTTGATGGGAAAACTCATCATGTTGTGGGAAATAACCTTGTTGCCCCTGATATGCTTGATTTTACCACTCCTCCTACTATAGGTCAAGCTCTTGTTGTCTCTTAAGCTCATCAATTTTTCTATTGAAATTAAGCAAAATGCTTGTGATTTCACTTGCACTTAATTTATCAAAATTACGAGGTTGAATTGGAGAGAAACAATGCTGATTTTGAAAATCACGAGTCTCTTGGGGTTGCTTATAAGAATATGTAGGCATCTAAGAAGAATGAGTAGGGTGGGGTGGGTGGTATGCATTTTGAGAAGGTTTAGAACCCACAATAGTAGTGTTTTGTGGAATAAAATGGGAGGTATGACCAACCTAATATGGCTAATTGGGAGGTGCAAAGTTGGCATTATCATGAAATGGTGGAGTGTACATGTGGTTTCTATTAAAATATGACATTTTAATGCATACAAAACACCTCAAAAATTACAAAAAAAGAGCAAAGGACTGCCCAACCAAAGATTTTAGGTACATACCAAAAGAGTCACCCAAAGAGTTGCAAAGTCACCAGGTGCTTCAAGAATGCCTCTGAAGGCTGAAATGTTGAAGGGCACCACTTCCTTAATGGCATGAAATGAAACTAGAATGCTTGCACTAGTTGATTTTGAATGAAGTCACCATGGTGTTTGAAGATATGCCTCAAAAGGAAAAATGCATTGAAGAAAACACCAAATTATTCAACGAAAAGAAAGTAGTCCCATTGGGTGTGCCAAAAACTATAGTCACATGAAATTGCACCCTGCTGAGCAAAAAGCTTAGCATTCCAATGACACAAAGGAAACAACCTCAAGGTGTGGGACCTTTGTGTGTATGAGGTTGAATCTTCAAAGAAGACTGGCTTCCTTTTTCAATCCCAGTGCAATGTGTTGGTCCAACCCAACACATTAAATCCTACCACTAACATACTCTAAAAACTCACAAGGAAAAGGGGAGAAGGAGAACATGAAGGGAAGATGGAGGTGAAACACCAAGATGGTAAGGTTGTTTCTTCCTGGCCAAGATTGCACAGTACATCAAAGAAGGGGACCAAAGGACTCATACAACTCTCTATTTGGTTAATTTTAGAGGTAAACATGGAGTTTGTGGTTTGAAAAAGCACTGGAAGGAAAGATAATTTCTCAACACAACAGTTGCAAACAATTTAACTCAAACATGTATATGTAAAATGCAAACAAACACTCAAACATGAAGGTAATGAAAGATTACTCATACATAAAAGAGGAGAGAACCATTAACAATAATTAGCTTCATTAATGCAAAGACATATATAGCCAATATTTACAATGGAACAATGTAAAATACAGTGTCTGCAAAACAAAAACCCCAAAGGAGCCAGAGGAAGAATGAACAACTTGCTAAAGAATGTGAAAAATATACATTTTTTTTCCTTTATAGATCAGGCATAACTTAGAAGCACAAGTCGAACCCTAACCCTAACCAAGGTTAGCAAAACAAATTGTGCATGAAATATTTGAGCCATCCTGTGAAAATCTCGAGTTGGGAAAAGATCCATCAGTAAAGTCAACAAGAGGTAATGAATGAGCATGGGAACCCATGAAATCCACTTGCAGAAGGTGAGGGGAGCAATTAATGTCATCCTTGAAGCCCAAGAACCAAGAGAGGTCGCTCAAAAGTTGAATCAAGCATTAAAAATGTTGCCTAGAAAACACACCAAAATGTAGGAAGGTTGGGGCATCGGGCCCAAAAAATCACCTTTGCATACATTAAATGGTCTAGACCTCCAAAAAGAGCACATTTTCAGATGTTAATGATCAGGTGGTTGGGAGTTGGAATTCGGCCTTACAACTTACCTCATACCAAAGGAAAGAAGAGAGGAGGAAGGAACCGCAAAGTTCAAAGGAAACATTGGGGGTAAGAGAGGAGGCTTACCTCCAAAAATTAGAGGTAAAGGAGATGAGATACCTCTTACTAAAGAAAGGTAAGAGGTAAAGTGGAAGTCCGAAGGTTGAAAATCAAAACCTCAACACTTAGTCAAATTTTGGAATCAAGGCATCGATGAGAAGAAAAATGGAAGGAGAAGTCAAAGAAGATGAGACTTCAGAGGTTGGACCTTAGACCATTGGAGGTTGGAGGTTGGGAGGAAGGCTTACACCTTGCAAAGTGAAAACGGTGTGAGGGAAGAAGTAAGGGCGAAAGACGACATCCGAAGGCCAATAGAAGAAAGGTGGAAAAATGGAAGAGGAGAGAGATTGGTAAGGGGTAAAGGGTAAGGCCAAAGGATTAGAGGAAAGATGGGAAAGGAGAAGGAGCAATGGAGAAGGCATGAAGGAAGCGAGTAAGAGACAACCTAAAAACCTAAAATTTTGGGACTTAGCAAAATTTAGGAAACTTCAAGGAGAAAACATGCAAAATGGCCCATGGGGGATCTCTCAAATTGGTTATCAATGATGGGAGATCAAAGGGGGGCATGAAATGTCAACAGTTCCCTAGTGGGCATTCCCTAGAATAGTTAGCAATATGAATTTTTGATTAAACAATTATTTAGTCTCGCTTATGATCTCCTAGAATCAGAAATGGTATGTGTTATAGTTGGTCCTAATTCTCTGTGGTACTAGGACATATACAATTACCTCCATGATAACACCCTCCCAACTAACTTATCTGCATCCTAACATTAATCATTCATCTATAAATTCACTCACTTCACTTTACTTGGTGATACCGTCTACAACTATTCATTTGATAGGGCCCTCCTAAGATGTTTAGACACAAATGAGGCTCAAAATTCTTTACATGAAGTACACAAAGGTATCTTTGGATCCCATTCTAGTGGTCCTTAGTCAAAAAAAAATTGCGTACTAGATGTTACTGGCCAACAATGGAACAAGAGGCAAGCAATGTGGTAAAAGTTTGTCAACTATGTCAGCAACATGGTGATTTAATTCACACACCATCTCAAGAGTTACAACCTATTATCACTACATGGCCTTTCTCACAATGAGGGATAGACCTCATTGGAAAAATTCACCCACCCTCATCCAACGGTCACAAGTTCATCATCACTTCCTTTAAGTACTCACTAAGTGGGTTGAAGCCATTCCCATAACATATATCACTAGATTTCTTTTTTACTAAATTTGTCCTCTACTACATCATTTTTCACTTTGGCATCCCATCGTCCATTGTCATAGATAATGAAAAACCATTTAAAAATCAAGAAATCTATTATTTGTGTCAAAAATTTCACATCCAACACCATTTCTCTACTCCGTACTATCCAAAAGGAAATAACTAGGTTGAGGCCACTAATAAAACAATCCTAAAATCCTTAAAATCACAGTTAATGAAGCCAATCGAGATTGAAATATTTAATTTAATACTACCTTGTGGGCCTATTGCACTTTCATTTGTACACCCATAGGGTCAATACCATATTCCCTCATCTATAGTGTCAAATCCATTTTTCCAATCAAGATTGAACTCCCATCATTAATAATATCACTATAACATCACATTGATGATGAAGAATATTGCATGGCACACCTACAACAATTGGAACTTCTGGATGAGAAATGCCTTAATGCCCTTAATCATCTTTGAGCTTATCAAAATAGACTCTGATGAAGCTAAAATAAGATCAAGCCCAAAGAGTTTGAGATTTGTGATCTATTCTTTAAGGATAATCAACATAATTTGTAGGACCGTGAAAAGAAAGGCAAGTTTGAACCCAACTGGTTAGGTCCTTATATTGTCACTTCAAAGTATGGATTAGGAGCATATCAATTGGCTACCGTAGAATGAGAACCATTGGAGGAGATCGTGAATATCATACATCTCAAAAAAAAATTCATTTGAAAAAATACAAAAAAATCTTCTTGAAAAAATACAAAAAAAATCAAAAAATCCAAAAAAAGAAAAAAATCAAAAAAGCAAAAAATAAAAAAAACACAAATAAATAGTAAAGAGAAATAATTTGTCTACTGGTGAAAACCACTTTTGTGGCACCTTGGGAAAGTACCATGGTGAAAACCTAGCAAACAAGCGACATGTATAAGGTCATATCCACCATCTATTAGGTTACTTAATCACCCATACATTCGCCATCGACAATACATCCACTCACATCACCCACTGATTATGGCTTGGAATACATATCACCCACCCCAATTTCATAACGAGGGAGCTTTTTCTACCATGAGCATGAACACCACCCACATCTTTCCTTTAATAGGGAAGCTTTTCCTACCATCATCCTAGACCGCCATACCCTCACCTGATTCTTTCAACTAGAACGCTTTTTCTACCACGACCTCGCCTCTTCGCATGATACCTCATTACCACTTTATCTAGTACATATCATGATCCTATCTACACCCTAAGGTTAAAACTCACATGCATAAACCATTGTATCTCTTCACTAACCATACACATTTCACTCATCATACATTATCCCTCATTGTCACTCAATCTTGCACAAATCCATGTCCCTCATAAGGCTCAATGTATAAAGCATAGTACCCTTGCCCCCATGCATACACATTTCACCCATGATCCCTTATTGTCACTCAACCTTGTACAAAACCATGTCTGTTGATAGACCAAAATTGGGGTAAAGAATAAACTGGATTCAACTCAGTCTAAGTGTCAATCTAGGGATCATAAGCTCATGAAAGGTATCGTGGATATTTTTACAAGGGCTATGGGTAGTGAGAAGAGTATGTATGAAGCACACTCTATGGAAATAAACCTATTGCAAATCAAAATAATTCTGGTGATAGGAGCTGTTCTTTTCTATTCAGGCAACATGAACTATACAAAAACTATAGTAAATTCTAAAATAGAAACTTAACCAACAAATATCATTAGTGAAAATCATAGGAATTAATTCTGCAACATGGAAATAAAACTCAAATCATTAATACATGGAATTTATTAACATATCAAACACATAAGTATAACAATATAAGATGTAATCAATTGAAATCGAAACACACAAACACACACCTTGCACAAAATAAACTATTTACATTCCATCAATGGCTGAAGAGTGGGCGCCTACCTCCTAATCAGTCGATGAACATGAAACATACATAATTTAACATGAATACTTCAGAATGTTTCTCTCAATAATGATAAATATATTTTTCTTCCTCTTGTGTGTATTACATATGACTAATTATATAGCTTCAATGCACAAACATATATTTCTAAATATAAGTTTGTAATTTACAATCCAATAATAGAAAATTCAAAGGTTGAGGTAAATCATTCAGCTAAGAAATATTTGTATGGCCCATGGCCAATCTTTCTTAGCATATTAAATTGATTTTCTAACAATATGCTCATCATGATTTGATGATAGAAAATAACCACGATAAGTTGTACAAAGGATCCCCAGGGTTATAGCAGATCCAATAATGTGGATAGGAAATGTTAAGACATCTTAGTTGGAAGCTACAATGGCATGCATATGGAGGCACATACAAGTGATGTGCTGGCGAGATGATCACATTAATCTATATTTGTAGTAGTTGTTTTGCAAAAACATTGTAGTATTAACTTAGCATAATATATAGACCTTGTAGTAGCAATAAGAGCCCAAAATAATTTGTTGAATAATTTATTTTCCAGTGCTCATTAGTAAAAACAATATAATAATTACTTTTCATTATTTTATATCACATCTATATTAAATACCTCTTATGTATTTTAATCAAATGCAACAAAATGGTATAATATGATAGGAAAATGGAATATGAGAATGGGTATGAAGATGTATGAAATGGACTAAAACATGGCATAAAATAGAACATAATTGGTTCTCATCATCCATCATATCCATAAAACTCACATAAACCATCATACATCACCACCATCCATACACCATCCCCTACATGAACCCACTCTTACTTTTTAACATGAGACATTTTTTACCATACACTCACCCATCATACATGATCCCTCATTATCATTTGATCACCATTGACACCTTCCCATTATTCCTCCATGATCGATTAGATAGCTTACATGACTTTGTTGATAACATGAGCATGATTTTGTATGGTGTTATCATTGATGGAAACCTATTGTAGAAGTGATGGTACATCAATATGTATATAGTCTGGAGAAGACCAAGTGCTTTTGGAGAAATTGTCTAAGCCCCAGACTGAAATAGTGATGTAACAGAGGAACAGTTTTTTGTTTTGTGTTACTTCGCACTCCAATATCTTGTCATGTGATTTTGAGGTGATAATGGTATATGTTGAATGAGTTTATATACAAATTTCCAAGGTTCTATTTATTCCTCAACTAGAGATATTAGTGACAGAGTATTAGCTATGTTGTGACAGGGTTACAATTGTAGAGTTCATGCTGGAATGCTCCGCATTCCACCACGAATGATCATTATGTTGTGCTGATTTTAGGGAGTGTTTGAAGATGTCATATGTGTGTGCACTCTAAGTTTCAAATGGTTTGGTGGTTTGCATGTCAAGTTGTGGATAAATATTTGGTTCATTTAGTTGTTGCTTCACCAATTTTATTGTGTTATTTTGACCTAAGGGTTTTGGGGTTGTGCAGTATTAAGTGGGTGTGAAGAAAATTCATAGGAGTGATTATAGGTCATGTAGACATATTTTTGTGAACACATTTTGGTTTCTTCTACAAGGTATGTGTGATGGAGTTTTGAGCCAACAAGTTATGAGGTTATGTGTTTCATCTAATGAGGCTAACCTAATTGATGATATGATTATTCGTAGAATATACACATATATATAGAAGGTCAATTCAGTGTGTATGGTATGAGGTATGAGAGATGATTATGTAGATGTGGATGAGTGAGAGTGTGAAGTGCGAAAGGTGTTAGTTGAATAATGAAGTGTGTAAAGTCAATTTACTAAGCCTAACTGGAACTGTATGTTCAACATGTTGTAGATCCATTGTTAGCAATTCAAAATATGGTAATGAACCACTCTTTTCTATATCTTTTGTAATTCTGGAAGAAGTGATCTTCCTTAGGTAGTGAGCCCTCCCATTTTCTGGGCAGTGAATCCTTCGAGCAGTGAGCCTCTTGTAATATGTTATAACCAATTATGATATATTGTGAGCTAATCCTCATCGTGGTTTTTCCATTTCCAGGGTTTTCCATGTAAATCTAGTGTTCTTGTGTTGATTATTGTGGTGCATGATTTAATTTTTCCTTTCCATTTCCACAAGTTTATTGAGATGTTTTGAATGCACTTTTAAGTTAATGAATTTTAGGGAATACTGATTCACCCCCCCTCTTAGTATTCTAGGTGTTCAATAATTGGCATCAGAGCTTGGTTCCTTCATTTGGCTTAATCGATGAGGTAGATCTTGGAGGTTGAACACATGGCAACTAGGAGATATCCTATCCCTCTGGAAGAAATTATGATAGAAGGGTTTACTGAAGAATACTGTGAAGTTGATATGGAAGGAGAACTCAAATCTTCTCTTGATGACCTGGAGAAAGAAAATAGTGAGAATAGAGATCTAAAAGAAATTCTTAAGGAAGCATATGAGTGTATAAAGAAGCTGAGGAATTAGCTCAAGAAATTTAAAGAGAAACTCAAGGAAATAAATGAGCAACTTAAGCAATCAATTGAGACAATCACTAATCTAAAAGTGCAAGTTGAAGAAGGAAAAAGAGTTGAAGACTGCTTGAATTCCAAGTTGAAAGACAATTCTACAAAATGCTCAAAGATTGAAGAAGAAGTTGAGTCTCTGAGGAAAGATTTGGAGAAAGCAAAGAGTTAAGAGGAAAAATTCAAGAAGAGATCCACCTTGCTTGATGATATGCTTACTAGTTAAAAATTTCAAAGGACAAAGAAGGATTAGGGTTTGAAAAATGAGAAATCTCAAAGGAAAATTAGACTTCAAATAATGCTGAAAAGGAGAATAATGAACAAAGGAAGACTAGAGATAAGAAGAGCAATATCAAACATGTCTAAAAAAAGAAGAAATATTTCAAGAGACCTCCTATTAGAAAACCAACTACACAAAGCTACCAATCTTTTAATGGTTACTGTTATTACTGCAATAAATTTGGACATAGAGCTATAGAATGTAAAAGTGGGATGAATCAAAAATTTCAATCATTTTCTAGTTAATGCTATGTATGCAATAGATTCGGTCATAAGGCTGGTGAATGTAGTAGGTGGATGATGAATGGTTACAATAATAGTATGATGTCTCAATAATTCCTTAGTTATTGTTATACATGCAATGGGATTGGAAAAAATGCTTTTGAATGCAAATCTAAAATGGAAAGAAGTAAGTTTTCTCCACAACAAGGTGTCATATGCTATAAATGCAATAAATCTAGACACATAGATAAGTTTTATAGAGGAAAGAATGTAAAACCATTTGATTCACAAAAGAAGATTGATCTGGTTGAGATAAAGAAGGAGATGAACAAGATATGGAAGAAAAAGGAAGAGAATGATGTGAAGAATAAGTCTGTGCAAATTTTGGTGCAAATATTTCCTCCAAAAACTAGATAGAGAGCTTTGGCTTAGGGGGAGTTTTAATAAAAAAATCCTCTAAACCCCCACCAAAAATGTGATGGTGATGTCTTCAACATATTGGTGCATGTATAAGTTGATTTGGTTAATCCATTGGTGAAATCTTCGGTGAAAAATATCCTAATACAGAGATTTGCAGAATGTTTGGAAGTGTTTGTGATGATACAGTGAAGGGTTGACAAGTTTTGACCTAACATTTTTTACTGCAATTAATGCATAATTGTAGGTCACGAAAAAAGTGTTTATATTTCATTTTGCACATTAGGGCATTTGTGTTAGATAATTTGAAGAGAGTAGTGCAAACAAGAGATAAAGTGATTTTGAAATGTTGAATGAAACCCTATCAACATATTTTCACAAGGTATTTACAATTTCCTTCAAACCCTAGCTCAAGAAAAGTTAAAAATGTTTACTCCACAAGTTATTGATTTGCTTGAGAGGATGAGACCTAAATTTAAGAAGAAACTGTATAAATTGATGGAAATAGATAAAGAAGGGGCATTCTCTAGGGTTCCATCAAATGTGTTGCACATAGAAGATGTGTGAATTTAAATTCATTAAAAGTTGGATGAATATGATCATTTCAAGTTGGAGAAGTTTAGGGAAAAGGTGCTAACTAGAGATGATTTTGAATTGAAACCAGTGTATGCCAGTTTGATGAAGAAGAAATTGGATGTGTGGACAAAATTTCCTAATTTCTGCTATGGTAATGAGTGGGTGAAGTATGTTCTTAGTATAATTCATGATAAATTCATGTGGTTGGACATGTTGCATATGATAACCAAGGGTAATTAGCTTTGCTACCAATTTGTGCTCCATTGGACTTGTTTCAACATTGAAGGTAGTAAGGAATGAAGTGGTAATGAAGCTTATCAAAGCCATGTTTGACAAGCATGCCCTAATTGTGAATGACAGTCAAGATCCAACAATCAAATATGCTACAATGATGATTGGTCACAAGATATTTTTTACAAATAGAGAGAATTTTGTCTCTACTACTGCAATACACATGACCTATTAGATGGTGAAAGAAGGCAAAGATTTTGATCTTTACAAGCTCCTGAGATTATAGTTGTTGGAAAACCTAAAAAAGAAAAAGGATTCAAAATACCCTTTCCAATATGATACTTCTTATCACTTTCTTAATAATATTCATGTAGCCACTCAAAGTAGAGATCATTTGGGAATATTCCATAGTTGAGTCTTGTGAAGCAATAGGGGTGTAAGTGTTCTAACATTCATTTTCAATTTCTGACTTACACCTTTCATCAATGTTTGGTACCTCAGGGTAGCAAACACTTGTATTCAAATGACCTTTGTGTATTCCATCTTTTTGGTTGTTTTCAATGCTCATGGCTATCCCATAGGCCTAATGCAAGGTTTTAGGATCCTTATCTCTTAGCAAATAGTTCATCTTATTATCAAAAGCTCCCAAATAAACAACCAAACATATTGCATCACTTAGTCTCAAGAACTCATGAACATCCCTCAATGTTTTAGCAAATCTTTGGTTAAATACTGGAACCAGCTCATTCTCTTCTTTCTCAATGCTCATAAATTTATTGAGCAAAGAACTAGCATTGATTCTTTCACCAAATTGCTCCATGAACACTACTTTGAACTCATCCCAAGAACAAATAGAGCATGTCGGTAAATCAGAGAACAAATCTCTTGAATCTCCTTTTAGAGACTGAACAAACAACCTCATGATTACATCCTCATGATCTACCTCAAAGTCATCCATTAAATTGTTGAATTGTTGCAAATGCTTACTGGCTAATTCACACTTTGTACCATTGAACTTTGGTAACTTATCTCTGAATTTAGATGGAATAATATTTGGCTAACCACAAACGCCATCAAAAATTTATGGCCATGTACCTTTTAATGTTGAAACTTCTTTCATTACATGAGAAGGGCTACACATTAGGATGCATAGGTTGATGATACATTTTCTTAAACTATCAACTTTATAGTTACACATAGCAACTCAAACTTCTTTTACAATATGATCTTAAGCTCTTACAATACAGACTCCTTTCTTTAACTTGCTCAAGATTTCTTAAATGATTTTTTTCAAGAACATTACATACTTCACTTTATAATAAATACTACAATCTGATAATATAGAAGTATGCAACAAAATCACTACTATTCCCTTCCTTAGTGCTTAATCACTCAATAGGGAATCAAATTTTTACAAGACTTACAACTATGGCTTTCATATACAGATTTATCTTTCTTGAAATCCAAAAATTGAGAAATACCTAGATATGTGCAACTACTACAAGTTATTCTTTTTGAATGAAAATAGTTGTAGATCTGAAACATTCTTCATCAGACTCTTTTGACAGAGTCGCCACCTCTTTCACAGAGGATTGAACTTTAATCAATATGAAGCTCCTTTAAAGATGAATGTCCTTCTGAGTTCTTTTCACTATCACAACACCATAGATCATGCAACTTTCAAGCTCACTGCAACAACTTCTTTCTCTAGGTATGAATTCCTTCAATATTTGAACCAAATTCTCAGATCAACAAATAATATGACTCTGTAATAGAACAGTCTGTAACTGGAAATTCAAAGTTCTCCCTAGCAAAGTCGCTAATCTATTGGTTCCCAAATCAACAGATGCAATGAATCCTAAAAAGTAGCCACTCTCTCATATTCAAACTTAGAGATTTGATTTGGCCAACAAACAAGATTCAGTCAAAGACTTAAATATCCTATATTTTTGCCTCTGTTAAACTAAGGAGGGTAATCCCAATTAGTATATTTATAGGTACTTGTGTGCTAAAGTACCAAATACACTATAAAAAGATATTTTTCCTTCAATCATTTGAATGACACGGCACCCTAAAGGTTTGGCTAACCTTCATAGCAGTGTTTAATTCAAACTTGAGAGATGTAGAGCATTAAATTCTACACACAAACAAATTGGGACTGAGAAGTAATTTTGATTTAAAAAAATGTAGTTTCTCACAAACAGTTTTAGGAAACTGCAATATTAAGAGACCAATGCCATATCCCAGGGTGAAGTCATTTGCACCATGTAATTTAAAACCTAACACAACATTCAATCTGACATAATCATACCTATCAGATGATGCATTACATCATTGATATCAACAACTAAACTAGCCATACTTAGCAATCCTAGCACACAACTGCATAAACCTCCATTTGTGTTACTACAAATTAACTCATTCTTTGTATGAGAGTAATAACAACAAACAAACATATAGGGAAATACAAAAAGATGAATAATAACAATCTTTGATTACTCATATTCAAAATTTATGCAATGTGAACAATGGAGACAACCAATTTAGAATAATTTATCATTTGCATTCAACTATGATTACACTATGATTACATTCTTCATTATAGAACTCAAACTACTCTAGAAACCTGAAAACCAACATTATACACCTGAACCCCTATTACAAAAATGTTCCCATGAAAAACTAAAAATGTGCAACCTCCTTTTTCTAAAATAGAAAATCTGCACTTTAGAAAAGTGCAAAACCCTAGATGGAGATCAGAAGAAGACACATGACATATTCAGGTTCGTGGATTTGCAATTGTCTTTACTTGCTGAAGACTCTTCAACCTGCTCTCAAATTCATGTCTCATGCCTTTTGTGTTTTCCCTCTAACAAAACATATTCCCCTCCAGGAAGACTTCATCATCATTATGCCCTGTAGCCTTAAAAAATCTGTCACTTTTCATTCACCATTTTGTTGTAAAAACCCCCTTTTACCTGTTCATTTACCTTCTTCATTCCTATGCAATCTCCATGAAATACATTTACTCACCAAATAAAGTTTTTAATCTATCAAAATGTGGAGACTTTGATTTTTTTACATCAGGCAATAAAATTTTATTACCCATCAAATAAAGTCTTTAACTTTATTGGTGAGGTGTTTAAAATATTTTCTTCGGCTGTGAAAATCACATTACCCGTGCTTCTCACTTTTTAAATTTTACTCACCATGAAACACTTTATCAAATAATAATATTTGATATCAATTCGGGCCCACAATGTTTTATTCCACATTGTTGAGATGATTTCCATCGCACATCTCTAATATACTTAGAGAAAGACAAAATATAATAGTGCTGAGAGATATTCACTTTCTCGGGCAAAAATCATTCACTCGTGCAATACATTTTACCTTCCCACCATAATTTATTTACGAGCCACTTTTCATCTGCAACAATAAAACTTTATTTTATTTGTGAAAATTTTACTCATAGCAGCCACCATCGCCAATTGCAGATTTGAGGAGGGAAACTCATAAGAAATTAGCGATGCGCGAAGTCAGGGAGTGCACCATTGCACATCGCTCATAGGATAGAGAAAAAATAAAACAAATAAGCAATGAGCGACATTCACTTTTGATCCCCTATAATTCACGCTTCTACATCCTCTTCAGAGACTTTGACAGCCATGAAACAAATGTTTACAATGATCAATAGGCAATTCTATCAGCAGCCAATAGAATTTAGGAATTTAAATTTCCATCAATAAAACATTTGTTAATGTTTTATTTATCCCCCAAAAATGGAAATTCAAAACAAAAAATTGTGAAATGCATCTACAGACAATTTTTTGGCTCACAAGCAACCAAAAATGCATAGAATGTGGTTAAAATTCCTTTCCAGGCATGAGAAAAGGTTGAGGCATCCTTCTAGAGGCTGAGAGGACATTTTTCGGCTTGTACATGTGTTCAAAAATCTGCTCCAAGTCCAAAAACGTGATTGCATTCTTCATTTGCAGCCATTAAAAACATTTTGAATTTCAACATCCAAACACAAGCCATCACTGATTGCAAGAGAAAATAAATCTCACAATAGAGATGGGCGATGGAACTTTCAGCCATTGCACCATCGCTACTTCATTCCCAAAATTATGCTGTGAAATTGTGATGAGTGATGAACAGATTTTATAAAATTAGTAAAGTTCCATTTATCAACGTAAACTTTAATAAAGTTGCCCCAAATTATTTCCAGTGCACTTACTTTTCCAATATTTTAAACCAATATATACTTGCCCCAAATCCATCGTTGCATAAAGGCCATCGCGGATTTGATTATGAAAAACCTCTTTCGCTGATTTGAACTCAGCACCTCCCATGAAAAGAGAGATGTGTGATGGAGTATTCCCTAAACGATTTTTTATAAAGTTTGAAGTTGCCTCAAACTCATACAATGCAAACCATTGGGCATCGTTGATTTGAATCAACTCAATCATTTTCAAATGGAGATGTGCGATGAAGTTTTCTGTGCAACTGTGAAAGGCGTGCTCCCATGACTTCGACCAATAGAAAGCAAGAATTGAACTTGTTTTTCCTTATAAACATTTGAAATGTATTTTATACTTTCCCTAAATGCCTCTTTGTATTTGCCCAATACTTAGAATATTCAAAATATTTTAAATATTAACATTTGAAAACATTAGAAAATGGGCAAATTTTAATTACGCATGCGGCCCAAACAGAGAAATTTTATTGCACACAAATGGTGACTCCTGAAGCCAATATTTTTTGTGTGTGGCCATAATCAATTATTTAGAGAAAACTCATTTTGCCAAATTTCACCCAACTATCAAAAATCAGGTACCTCCTTTGTAAACTCCCCCGGAACATGTTCGCCACATCAAAAATGCATTAAAATAACGCATCATATGACCTTCATTTTTGATGAAAATGGATTTGTAGAGGTTTTAGACTAAAAAAAGAAATGTTTTGTCCTTATATTTTCAAATTTTAATTTTTTTTGAAAACGCTAATTTTGGCCATGTTGTAGTCAAAAAATGATTAGTTAACACATCAAATCTCATCTAGGAGGCATGAAACTGAACATGCATGTTACCATTTGGACCAAAAATCAAGTGCAACAAATGATATGACAAAATTCATCCTGAGGTGTAAGATATTAAATACCAAAGTGGCTCAGTCAGACTTTTCTGCCATTTCACCCATCAGAAACCAACTTGAACACACCCAGTCACCTCCTTGAAAATTTATCAAAGCACCTCTTGGGGAACTGCCACTAGACACACTAAATCACTTAGGTACATTGAGCATGGGTGCAAAAGGGCTTCCCTTCAATCCACATTCATCAAAAAATATTAAGGGTTAAAGATGACCACTTTGAAGCATTCTAAAAATGCAAGTGTAAAAGTGAACAAACTGCATTTGTTTTTGGCCTAATAAAAATATTAAATCTGATCATGAGATTCTGAAACTTGACCAAGGAGTACATGAATATGGGGGGAATGGAGATAAACAATCCATTTGTCATGATGATCATCCAATTGCAAAATATCAACTTGAATAGGAGGCCACTTCACAGAACTGAGAGTTCACAAACAACAAAAAAGTGTCAAAACCCTCCAGCTTTGTTTTTGAAAATACTTTCAAAACTCATAATGGGAAGCTGAAAAATAGCATGCACATTCACATATGTCACATGAATGTGTCTACAAATGGGTTTTGTACGAAAATCAATTGGCTTCGAATTATGACCCTCCAAAGTAGGTTATTTGAGCAGATTTTTCAGGGGCATTTTTGAATGTGCAGATCAACTTTTTTCATCATGGGCACTCAAAATTTGAAAATTTTGAAAGTGCCAACAATAGGAATGTTTTGCATGCACTTTATTTTGTAATTACTTTGTATTATAAAGTGCCATGGGGGCTTTGTCGTATGTGCCTTCTTGTTTGCAATCACAAACTTGTCTACATTCATTTGTGTGCATGTATTCATTTGCACACCCTTTTTCATTTGTAAGTATTTTCTTGTTCATGTCCAAATGTTTCTTCTCCTTCATGCACTAAATTGTGACATAATTTGTGGATCTATCATCCCTCTCCCTTGTCAACATTATGGGAGCTTACATGTTATTAATGTTAATTCTCCCTTGGTTTCACTTTGGAGCGAACTATTTATCTATTATTTGTTCAAGTATGTATTATATAGATGCAATGACTAGTCACCCATGTATTTCAATGAGATGAAGCACTTAAGATATAACCACTCTTGCATAATTTCTATTTTGTGGAGGTGACCTTCCATCCTTATATGATTAGTTTCTTCAAATTATTGGAACTTATATTTTAACTTGCATTATTCTATTGCATTGGTTGAGTAATATCATTCGGGTCACTCGTGAAAATTCATGTTCCATATGTATCTTCCACCTATCATTTGTTTTCCTTTGTAGTCATTTGATCATTCATTGTTTGAGTGGTGTCATTGGGGGTACTTGTAGTTTTTTTTATTCTTGATCCTAATCTTCATCATGATTTCAAAGGAGGATTTTTATGTTAACACTATAATAGCCATCTTTTGACAATTGTTTGTAGCTTCTTCATTCTTTAGTGGTGTTCTTCATGTTCCTTTTCTTTTTGGGACACTATTTTAGAGGCTTCTTAGTCCTTAATCTTGTATTTATGTCTTTTGGAGATCAAAAGCTTTTTCCCACGAGGTTTTCTCATTTTCTCCAATTATGAGAGATATTTTCATTTGTACATAGGTATCTCATTAGGGCTTAGGGACCCATCCTTTGCATTTTATGCATGCATTTAAAGGTTTTGGCTACTTCCTAAGTTATAATTAATGGGGGGTGTTAGATTAAAAGGGTATTTACCTAATTAAGTGTTTAATTACTTAGATTCATTTTTTTCTATAATACTTAAATTTACTTAGGTCATGTCTTTTTTTGTCTTGAGTCATATGATGAGGATGCATGTCATGATCTCCTTTTATCCTCACCTATGGTTTCTCTAAGGTTATTTTTTCATTTTCCTTTTAGAAGGATTATCATTTTATTTTTCTAATATTGTGATGTTTGCACATTCAATATGATTCATTCCTTTTTTTGGATCAATCAATTATTAGCCTCTCTAGCATTGCTATTTCTCTCTTTGTGTGACAAGTGTTTGATTGCAAATGATTTTTAGGAGCTATAGGGTTGAAGGATCAACTCCAACATCTAACATGGCCTAGTAGTTGGGACCCATCATCAACCTTGCATCATCTATGTGTCTTTGAAATTTTTTACTTCTCCCTAAGTTGCACTTAAGGGGGTGTTGATGTGAATAGGGGTATTTCCTATTTGATTTCCCCTTTATAGTGTGAACAAGGTACATTATCTAACTAGTCATTAGTTAGGACCTATTCACATATGTTCACATGTTAAGTTTACTAAGGGCTCTAGGAATCTTTCTAGAAGTATCTAGTTCACATGTTCATCATCCTAATTAGTCCTTCCTATCACCTTGCCTATATAACTAAGGTATATCATTGTACTTTGTGGGGGATATATCATAATTCATTTTGTGTCATAATCAAGTAATTAAATTTTTGTTGTTATCTTGTGTAAGGTAATCTTTGGTTTTGTAGGTGATCCTAGGAGCTTGATTCCATTGGTGACTCTTACATTAATCCAAAAGTTAAAACCTATAATGGAGGGGATTCGCTACTCTTGAGTTTCTATGACAAGGAAGAGTCTACAAGGAGCGAATAGCTCTCAATTACCTCAAAGCAGAAGCTCAAGTGACAAGATGTGAAGTAGAAAAAGTATTGCAATAACTTAATTAAATGAAGTACTAAGCTAGAATAACAAAACTACAAATTAACAAAATCTAGAAAAGAATTACAAAGTATTGATTACAAAAATGGAAAGATGAAGACTTATAGATTCTTCCCCCAAGAGGATAGAGTCGTGGCCAATGGATGACAACATGTCACAGGGATTTCTATGCCTCACACTAATGTCTCTATTAAACTAGGAGCTAAAAACCTAAAATCTGCAAGTGTCCAACTCTTTGTCTGAAAACATGCACACAGTGAGGACAAGCAAAAATGTTGGGGTTGTTTCAGGGCTTGCCTTAGTCAAACCCCCATTTTTTTGTTTCCACCTCCACAAATGGCTCGATAGATAGAAAATAGATGAGACATAAAATATAATACATGAGACATGTGAAAGAAACATACCCCATTATGGAGGAGAACCCCTTATCATGAGTAAAATAGACAAGTATGTATTGCAAATAGACAAGTTAAAGCAACAAGAGTGTTACCAACAGTCTATGGCTCTCTCTTGGCTTGATAGGCGAGACTTTTTTTGCTTGTAAAAAAGCCTTGGTTTTTGATGAGACATGAATTTGACAGAGCTTCACTGTAGAGAAGAGATGTAAAAGAGAATAGAGCAAAAAGGTGAGAGCAAGTGAGAGAGAGTGAGAATGAATGAGAGAATGAGAGAAAAGAGGATTTTTGTCAGGCTATATGGGTGGGAAGAGCTATTACACTCGTGATTCTATCAAAATGATTGTGGACATGGAAAAAGTATCCCTTTTTGCTTGCTTGATTTGGGAATAATTGATGATAAATTGGACTTAATGAGGCCTTGATCTAGTGTTATGAGGTGTTTTACACATCCACGTTAGGTCTTGGTCCCTTGCAAACTAAATAAAATGCATCTAACAATGTCTTGTAAAGGTGTTGTAAAGAATTGTAAATGACTTTCACACTTTTCTAAACTTTTATTAAGCATTTCAATCTAATGGTCTTCCCCCCCCCACTTTTGAATTAAATTTTATTTTAATCCAAAAAGTTAGTTTTTCCCTCTTCTTCTATAATTAAATAATTTTTTTAATTATTTAATTATTCATTAGTCTTTTCTCTTTATAATTAAATAAATGTTATATTTATTTAATTATTTATCCTTTCTTTATCTCCCCAATTAAATAATTATTTTTAATTATTTAATTATATAATCTATTCTCACCTTTCTTTCTAAATACATAAAATTAATATTTTGTTTATTTCTCCTGCATTGGCGACCTAAATTAAATAATCTTTATTATTTAATTTTCTCCAACAACCTCTTTTTTCTGTGCCAATCTTATCTTCCACCTCAAGTCTTTATCTTTCCATGTCTTTCTTCTCTCAATTAACCTCCACCCTCGATTAAATTATTTTCTAATTTAATCTTGGCCCTTGATCATGATCCTTATTCTTAACTCTTTCTATAAAAAGAGTCCTTTAACCCTAATTCATTCATAATTCATTATTCATTCATAATTCATTATTCATTTTGTCAACTCAAGCAAGTTAGGGTTTTAACATTCTAAGTCATCAAGATTGCATTCTAAGAAATTCAAGGATAGATTCTTCATCTTTTTCTACAAAAAATCAAGATCTATCATCATGGAAAGTCTCTAACTCCATTGTTTCATGCTTCATTACATTATTTCTTCATTGGTCAAACCCCCATGCCCTAACAATCAATATTTTCTCCTTCTCTCTTTGTGTGTTTGTAGAATTAGGTATATTGAGGACTTAGAAATCATTGAAGAATAGGTTGAAGACTTATTGGAGTCATCTTCCTCCTTGAAGGTCAAAATATCAACAAAAAGTCACTCATAGAGCTGGAAATCAGAATTACGGAGGCAGACACCTGTCAGAAACCAGAGTACATATCGAGGGCTTCCATTTCCACTTTCAGATTTTTTAGAAATTCAGAAGTGGACTAAGTCACCAACAGTGGTGACTTAGTCCCACTGCACCTATTTTTCAAAGTTTTCTATATATTTGGATACCTATTTGGCTGAAACGGGATCCAGAGTAGTTTTCCAGATCTAGGACTAGGTCATCCAGAATGGCATAAGTGTCCCAGTAGGCCAAATTTTTAGGATTAGCAACATTTCCAATCTCCATTCCAGTCTGCAACATATTTCCAATTGCATGCTTTTTGTTTTACTTTCCTGTTATGCTCTATTTGCATTTCTATTCATCTTTCTAAGTCTTTTTGCATACATCACTTTATTTTCAAACAACTTGCATTCCTTAGGTTTTACATTAATAATCAATATATTTTATCAGTTTATTGCATTGAGGACATTACATTTATGCATACTTCATTCATCCTTGCATTGATTTTGAGTGTAGACATTGCCTATTTTGGCCCATCTTTCTCCTTTTAGGTGAAAAACCCTAGAAGTGCAAGAAAGTCTTTGGGTGCCAAAATCTTTGTAAACATTTTAGTGAACCTGCTTCTCAAATACTCTCTTTTCTGATTTGGAATCCTTCATCATCCTAGATCTAGCTTGCATTGAATTTGCATTAGTTAATTGGCATCTAGGGTTTCAAAATTTTGCATTAGTGAAAGTGCATATAGGTTGCATTTTTGCATCTTAAATCATTGAATTTTTTTGAAATTCTACATTTGCATCTTAGGTTTGCATCATACAGCATAGACAACATCAAAATCAATCCAAAAACTCTAATTTTTTTGAAAAAATTCCTACTGGGACCAATTTGCCACCTTGGGCAACTTAGTCCCTTTATGCCCCTGAAATTGTCATTTACAGAATTGAAAACTCTATTTTTAAGCTTTTGTTTGCTACCATTACCTATCTATATCAGAGCGCTGAGTTTCTATAGTATGAATTTCATCAAATCTAGCTTAATTTGGCTCATTCATGCATTGCTTAATTTCCAATTTGCATTCCCACATTGTTGCATAGCATAATCAGTTAATTATCATCTGAAAATTGCATCCCATTTTATGTTTTACTTTGCATTTTGTGTTAGCATAGATTGTTATTCAAAAATGTTAGTATCTATACTTTCTATGTTTGCATTGAAAAAATTAGTCAATAAGCATTTTCGTCATTCATTAAATGCATGTCTTGGTTATGAGAGTCTCTTAGCGCAAGAGAATAAAAATGGTGATGTTTGTCTTACACTTCCACCCCATCCTATCTCTCCTATTTGTGAGGATGATGTGTTAGAAGAGAATACAAATGTAGATAAACATTATGATCATAATTGTACTTCTTCTGATACCTCTCCTTTTAGTGACAAAGGTATCTTGGCGAAAGAAGCTACAATCATTGAGAATCATGAAGGTCTTGTTTTCCCTTCTCATTCCACTTGGGAAGATAGTATAACAATAGAATATGAATTCATTGCCACCACTTTAATTAGTTCACATTCATCTCCCAACATCTACCCTATTTGTGACAATGCTTTACTAAATACAGATACAATTGTGAACAATCATGAAAAAAAAATTTGTGAGAAGCATATGTTGGTCTCAAGCAATCCAATTATTGAGAGTTATAGCATTATTTCTCTCCTTCCTCATGTTCCTAACATTTGGAAGGGTCTATTTGAACAAGAGGATTATTTCATTGGCACACATGAAAATCATAGTTTTCCTTCCCTCGATGTCTCCCCTATTTGTGCTAAAGCTACTTCACAACATCTAACCATAAAATGTGATGACACTCTTGTTTGTCACTTTCCTCAACATCTCCTACTAGGGAAGATATTATGGCACAAGAGAATGATAACTTAACAATAAAAAATGAAATTATGGACAACAATCAAATTTTCCCCTCTCCTAATATCTTTCCTATTGGTGAAGCCAATATTATGGTGTTACAAGATCCAATCGATGCGAACCATGACAATCTTATAACCATCGATAGCTCCATTACTTATGATGAAGACATTTTGGAAGAACCAATCCTTGACTGTCAAGAACATTTGTATTGTAGTTCTCCTAAAAAATCTCCTAGGGAGACTATTATGTCGCAAGAAAATAATGAGTCTTCCTTAGATGATAACACACATGTGATTCTCAATTGCCCTTTATTAGGGATACATCCAACCAAGACCATTGAGGTTATGAATGTGCAAGTGTCCATTAGATCCTGCTCGATTAATGAACCTCCTACATACCCTGTGGGCCATCCTAAGAATCCTCTAATTCTTTACCCACCATTACACAAGAAACAAGCTCAAAACAAACCTGAACTTATCCTTTACTCACCTAAGAAAAATGTTTTACACCAACCAAGTTACAATGACAGTGCTCACATATATAACAAATTGTATAAAATAAAGGACAACCCCAAACCTAAAAGACTTATGAAACAACATGGGAATGAATGTGATGCTATAAAAAAAAGTATTCATGCCCCTATAGAGCCTAAAACACAAGAAACAAATCATGGTCTTGGTGATTGTCCTTTCATAGAAATCAAACCATCAAACAAACCTTCACTCTGAAACATCAATACTATCGCAAACGATTCTTCCAAGATAACTCTCACTTTGTTACATCTGAAACTGATAGACATCTCACTAAATATGCATCAAGCATAAACCTTGTTTACCTATCAACATAAATAGCATTGGTTGCTGCTCCTTTCCATATAATAGTTGTAGGATCATAGCATACTCACTATTGCAAGGAGCAACATATAATCATCCATTCCAAGATCACCTTTGTCCTGCACTAAGTGAGGGAAAGGGGTTAAGTAGCCTTGCCTTTGTTAAGTTGGATGAATTAATATTATTTTATGTTCCAAAGCTTTGATCTATCTTTTTTTGTTTCTTTAAAAACCTTGGTTAGAGTAGGTTTAAAGTTTATGTTTGATCTCAGAACAATCCAGAAGCTCAACACCAGCAAGCCCCTTGAACATTACTGTTACATTGACCATTGAGCAACATCAACACAGTTGAGAACCAACTACAAAGACCTTGGGAGCTAAGATATCCATGAGTTGTCTTTCTCTTTCAAGAGAAATAGGATAGCAATATTTTTTTTGCATGTTGTTGTGCCACTAGGACCATCAACAGAAATTGGCGCTAGAAGGAGGGCCTAGAAGGGCAAGCTGGATAATACTGGGTTTTTCTCACTAGAAAAGGTCTGTAGAGTTCTTCAATCAGCTAAAAATCCACCACCTTTGATAGAACTTAAGACCCCAACAAGGCACAAGATTCACAAGATTGGGGCAACCATCATACCACCCTTATCAGCCCCACTCACTCCACTATGCTTTTCACCTATACCCCAATGGGTACCCATCAATCCACCACCGAATCCATCTCAATTGTCATTACAGCTGGTTCAACCCATACAACAGCTGGCTCAACCACCACCACCTCTACCAATGGCATTTTTTCAGAATAATTCCTTTCCATTAGGGACAATTCCTAGAGGTTTTCATGATATGCCTAAGAATTCTGAGAAATTTTGTCCCAAGTACATTTATGGTGAATCAAGGAGTGCTGAAGAGCACATACAAGCTTTTAAGGATGCTTGTACTAGAGCATAGATAGCTCACCATGATGTAGTTTTTAGGTTGTTTCCTTATTCCTTAGGGGATATGGCGTACAACTGGTACCTGAATCTCCCTCAATGTTCTATTATGAGCTGGATAGACTCAGAGAATGCTTTCATTAATCAGTTCAGAATCTACGTGGATCCCGCCATTTTGTTCCACCAATTTGCTACTATCAGGAAGGAGCTAGGTGAACCTTTTCCTTTGTTTAATACCAAGTTCCAACGAATGTATAGGAGATTGCAAGACCCCTATCTAGTCGCTGAGAATAGTGCCATTCAAGCTTACTTTAGAGTTATAGACCCCTTGCTTGGCTTGTTCCTGCAAAGGACTTACCAACCAGCTAATATTGATTCTCTATCCAAAGTTTATCATTTGGCCATCAAGCTGCAACAACAAATTAGTTCTCAACAAGGAATTCTAGGAGGAGGTTTCCCTTCAATAGGATATCAGATGCATAGCCCAACCCCTCTATTCAATATTGTCCTGGGAATGTCTCCTTCCCATTATGGACCTATGTTTGAGTTGCAAACTCAACCTCCTATTCCATTCTTTTCTAATGGAACTCCTGACTTCTTCCAACAACCACAGGTTCCTCAAAGTTCCCATGGTCATCATAACCAAATTGGAACACCAAATCATGGTGGTCAACCACCTATTGCTAAAAGTGTGGAAAGTGAAAAGATAGTTCAACTTACAAATGAGGTAGAGACCTTGAAGAAAACACTATCTCAAGTTACAAATGACATGGCTCAACTTCGATTGAATCCCTCCCAAAACAAAGGTAACTACCCTAATCAAAACAACAACAATTAGGGTACTTATCAGAATAACAGCAATTTCAACCAAAGGGGTTATCAAGGCCAAAACTCCTCTAACCAAGGCTATCAAAATTAAAATAGAGGATACAACCAGAGACCAAGTAGCAACCGACAATGGAATACAGGACCAAACAATGGTGGAGTTCCTCACAATTATCAAGCAAATGAGGAAAGGTCACATACTGCAAATGTGGCTGACCTGAATTTTATGACTAACTGGTGCAGGCTGCATGATACTGCAACCCATTCTGAGGTAAACTGCCCTGAGATGGAAAAGATGGTTAAGATGGCACAGGAAGATGCCCAAACCTTCTAGGGGAATTCAAATAAAGAAGGTGGCTCAGTAGATATAGCTATGACTTATGACCTCTTTGAGGAAGAACCTTCATTCCCGATGCAAAGTGAGAATGAACCAGAGGAAGATTCATATGATGCCCAAGCTTTTCAGACAAAGGGATGACACTTCCTAAGAAATCAGAATAAGGGTCTGTTTTCCACATCAACACCACCTAATCACATGGTGCCCCCAAATAAAAGTGCTGATAAAAACCCTCTTCCACCAAAAGGCCCACCTGACTTCCATAACAAGGGTAATTCATCTAGTGTTTTCAAAAGTAGTGCAAGTTGTAATGCTGAATTTGATATTGTCTTTGAGACGCAAAAGAAGAAAACTTCTTTGTCATAATTCGACATCCTAAAGTGGTGCCCTGCTCAACGAGAGATTGTGCTGAAAGCCTTGGAACAAGCTGATAAATCAAAAGGGAAAAACAAGGTGGCACCTGCTGTAGACATGAATGCAGCCTTGTACAGAAGCAAGGTAGGTACTCCACCATTTCTTTTGAGTTTAAGAATTTGTGGGAAGAACCTACATAACTGTTTGTTAGATTCTGGGGCTTCTGGCAATGTTATGTCATTCTCTATATGTAAGAAATTGGAATTGAACCCTATCCAAACAAACAAGAAGGTCATCCAACTTGACAAGACAGAGGTTAATGTAGTGGGAGAGTTGAGAAACATACATGTGCAAGTCGGGTCAGACCCTAGGATTCAAACCAATATAGATTTTCAAGTGGCAGACATTCCCGAGACTTATGGTATGTTGTTGAGTAGAGATTTGATGAAAGGTATAGGGGGATATCTCTCCCTTGACTTTTCACATATGTGGCTACCATGGAGGGGAGTGCCTACACAGATTAGGATTGAAAGTGAACCTCGCCTCAAGCATGTCATCACTGAGTATGATTGTCCCAATGAGGTAGCTTACTTTGAAATCGGGATAGGGGTTTATAAAAGAGATGAAATTTTAACCTTTTCTGTCCTTGCTCCTAAAGAACTACCAATACCAAAATTCCCTGATTCTATGATTAATGAAAACCAACAAGCATTGATCAAGAAGCTACAACAAGATCAGCTAGTCTTGGGGGGAGATACCGATCTGCAGAGTCTTCTACTCCCTAATTGGTGTAGGGTACATTACCAAAATCATTCTGAATTGATTTTCCAACCCTGTATTGATATTTTAAATCATGTTTCCCAAGCCGAGGAAGCTAGCTTAAGTCACCCTGAGACCATTGCAAATCACTTCTCATTTGAAGCCAAGGAGGCAATAATTCTAACCGGGGATAGGATACCTTCAAAGGAAGTTCCTTCTCAAATTGAACCTACCCCAGACACATTTCCAAACCAAATTAGTTATGAGAAGCAATCCCAAGGTTTGTTTGACACCCCTACACTCACGAATATACCAAAACCCAAGGGGTTAACCAAAGGCACAATTGACTGTCAGAAGGATAGCCACAAATTATATGATATAACTAAGCAGGAATTGGAAAGTGTACCTAAAGAAATTACAGAGCACCCTTTCCCTATATCTGATGCAAAAGGTCAAGGAGCCCCACCTATGGCTTATCTAACCCAAGCACCCATAACAACTTCAAAAGGATCAACTCCAACTCATGACCAGCTTTGGACCCTCACGTTTGATGGATCCAAGTACAAAATAGATAGTGGTGTTGGAATTGTATTAACCAGCCCGAAAGGGAAAGCTTTCTTTGCTTCTTACAAGTTGTAGTTTGGATGCACTAACAATGTAGCAGAATATGAAGCTCTAGCTCAGGGGCTAATGTTCACACATAAGAAGAAAGTCACTACCTTGATGGTCAAAGGAGATTCAAAAATTGTTATCAAGCAGGTGCACAGCCAATACACATGTCACAATACAAGGCTGGCAACTTATAGAAATCAGGTATGGAACTTGATTGAAGACCTCGATGCTTTTGGGATTAGTTTAATCCCAAGAGAAGAAAATCAAATAGCTGATTCATTAGTTGTTGCTGCAAGCACCCTAGAACCTATGCAAGGTTCCAAGCTTAAGAGATTCTCAGTGGAATTAATTTCCACCCCTACAATTCCTGACAATGTCAAGAACTTTCAAGTCTTTGATGATGATCGACATATTCTTTCTTTTCTAGCAAGCTCAGATGTTTTCGAAGGATAGATCATTGATGAGTCCAACAAAGATCAAGGAGATTGGAACCCTGAAGATTGTGATAAGGAGTCCTCAATTTAAGAAGTAATAGCATTCCTAGGGGAATGGTGGCTTTGGAAATAATCTTTGATTTAGACCTAAGGGTTCGAGAGAAGATATTAGCTGAAGATAAAGGAGGTGAATATAAAATTGTTAACCTAGCTAATTCTGGCCCTGAAAGGAATGTCTACATAGGGAAAGCCTACCCTAAAGCAATCAGAAAAGACATATTGATGGCACTGAAGAAAGATATTGCTGCAATAGCCTCAGGATATGAAGACCTAAAGACATTTGATGCTTCTGTAATGACTCATTCTATCCCCCTGAAGCCTGAAGCTAAGCCATTTCGACAGAAACAATGCCCAATCAATGCCCTGATTGAGCCATTGATCCTTAAAGAAGTTCAAAAATTGCTTTCTGTAAGAATAATCTTCCCTGTTCGACATTCAACATGGGTGGCTAACTTAGTCCTAGTCCGTAAGAAAAATGGAGAGATCAGGCTATGTGTAGACTTCAAAAATATGAACAGAGAATTAGAAAAGGACAATTACCCACTCCCTTCTCTAGATGAAGTCTTGCAGACTGTCAATAGATCTCAGATGATATCATTCCTGGATGGTTATTCTGGATACAATCAGGTAATGGTTAACTGTGAAGATAGAATGAAGACAGCCTTCACTACAAAGTGGGGAACATTTGCATATAGAAGGATGCTATTTGGTCTAATAAACACTGGAGCAACTTTTCAGCGCGCCATGGATGTAGCATTCAAGGACTTAATCGGTAAATGCATTATTGTTTACATGGATGACCTGACAGTGTTCTCCAAGGATAGAATGAACCACGTTGCAGACTTAGCTAAGGTTCTTGAACGATGTATCCAATATGGCGTCTCTTTGAATCCTAAAAAGTGTGTGTTCGGAGTTTCTGAAGGGAAGCTTTTGGGACACGTAATCTCTGAAAGAGGAATATCAATCGATCTAGACTGAGTTGAGTCCATCCTCAAGATTACCAGGCCAGGAAGCAAGAAGGAGATGAGATCTTTCTTTGGAAAGATCAACTTTGTAAGGAAATTTATCATGGGCTTTGCAGAAATCGTAAAACCACTGAATGAAATGATGAAGAAAGACGCCAAGATAGAGTGGAGTGATGAGGCAATGGTTGCATTTTCATAGGTCAAGCGATCCATTTCAGAAGCACCAGTCCTCACCAGCCCCGACTACTTGAGTCCATTCTATAGTTACTCTTTTTCCTTTGAGCATTCCTGTGCAGTTGTCCTAACTCAACGAAGAGGAGAGGCAGAGGAGAGGCCAATCGCTTTCATGAGCTATCCATTCAAAAATGCTGAAGTTAAGTACCCACCTCTTGAAAAGCAAGATTTTGCGCTAGTCAGGGCTATCAAGAAGTTCATACACTACATTCTCCGAAGTCAAATTATTGTTGTAGTCCCTGATGCAGCTGTGAAATCCCTACTCATGCAGAGCGAATTGGAAGAACGAAGAGGGAAATGGATGGCCATTTTGTAGGAGTTCGATCTGGAGATACACCCTATGAAACTTATCAGAGGAATAGGCCTATCTAAGTCTATGGCCAATACTAGTGACAACATCATTTGTCAGCAATACACCACTCAGTCCTTCTCCAACGACCCTTGGTATGTCGATATCATCTATTTTATGCTCAATAATCGGTGCCCGCAGGGAATGAATACAACTCAGAGGAGAGCATTGAGAATGAAGAGCTCTCATTATATGCTCAAAGGAGGATTGCTATACAGGAAGAATTTCAAAGGAGTATACCTACGATGCCTTGATCAACAAGAGGCTAGGCACGTGATCACTGAATTTCATGGGAAACATGGCATAGGTCATGGGTCTGCAGATTCATTGGCACATCAGATCCTTAGATCTGGTTATTACTGGTCGTGTGTGTTCAAAGACACTCACCAGCATGTAAGAACATGTCACATATGTCAGATTTTTGCATCAAAAAAATGCCATTCAACCATGCCATTGTAGCCTATCTATGAGGTAAGGCCATTTGCCCAGTGGGAACTAGATTTTATTGGGGTAATTAACCCAAACTCTTCTGCAGGACACAAGTTTATTTTGACTGCCACTGATTACTGCACAAGATAGACAGAGGCTATACCCTGCAAGAATAGCACAACAAAGGTAGTGATCAAGTTCCTCACTAAATGCATCACCACTAGGTTTGGGGTACCCTTCACATTGGTATGTGACAATGGCTCTGCCTTTTCTTCTGCTGAATTTATTTCATGGGCTTATGATCACAAAATTGTTTTAAAGTATTTTTCAAACTATTACCCACAAGGCAATGGAGTTGCAAAATCAACCAATAAGAATCTCTTAGGAGTAATTAAGAAACTATTAGGAAACAATCCTAGGGACTGGCACACCCAGCTGAGGTTCGCGTCATAGGCAGATAGAACTAGGATCAAGGTTGCTTTAAAGACTTCACCATTCAAGCTAGTGTATGGGAAAGAGCCTGTGTTACCTATCCACCTGCAAATACCTATCCTTGAGTTCATGCGGAAATTCTACTCTAGTGATGATAGGATAGAAGTAAGATTAACTGCCTTGTTGAAATTATAAGAGTAGAGAGATACCGCCTTGCAACAATTCTTTAGACACCAGGTTATTGTCAAGCGATGGTTTGACAAAAGAGACAAAATCAAGGCTTTCAGGATATCAAACCTTGTGTTGTTATGGGATAAATCTAGTGCAAAGAAGGGCAATCACCAGAAATTCAAAAAGCTCTGGTTGGGTCCCTATTAGATTGCTGAGATCCTAGGAGAAAAGCTTTCAAACTTAGTAGTTTAACTAGAGAACCTTTTCCCTTGCCTACCAATGGGCAGTTTCTTAGGCATTATTTCGAGTCATAAAGCTTGCTAATTTTCTGTTCTGCATTTGTTGTTCTTTATGTAATTAATTTGTTTGTCTCTTGTTTGTAAATAATTTGCATCAGTGTAAATAGTTTCTATGTTTTGCTTGTAAGTAATTTTTGTATGTGAATAATTTTTTCCTCTGTATGTAAATAATTTGTTGCCCCTTATGTAAATAATTTGTTTTTTTGTGTGTAAATAGTTTTGCTATTGTTTGTTAGATCTTTCCTTCTGTCCTTTTTGTTTCCTTTGCAGTCACTCTTTGTCTTGTTGTTCTTTGGGGTTTCCTCTGTTTCTTTCCATCTTAAAATGATGGGTTGTTATCTGAGGCATATTATGGTTATTAAGAGAGAAGTGGTTTAGGGATTTTTAGGTTTGTTGATTGGGTGATTTTGTCCTAAACTTTTGCTTTATGCCCATTGTCAATAAGAGCTATGGAAAGTATTGAAAACAAGGTACAAAGTAAATAACCTTCATTAGCTCCCTCTGAATCTGTCACAAATCATCAAGATCATCTCCTCTTGTAATGGTATATTTGTCCTAGGATGATAGTGTTGTAAGATTTGAGTGAAAAATCTAATCTCCCAAGTGCTGTTATGAGGTCCATGGTAGTTTTCAACCCAGAACAGATGTTAAACATCTGACATATTGAAAAATAAATAAAAAATTGAATGAAATATCTGAAACTCTATGAGATAAAAAAAGAGAGGACTATTTAAAGAGAAAGAGGACTCAATATGAATGGGTGATTCCAATATCTCTACCGGGGCTATGGACACCTGGCTAGAAGTAGAGCGATGTTGTGAGAAAACTAGAGGTATCTCCTTCGGGGCTATGGATGCCTGACTGGTAGTAGAGCAATGCCCAGGATATCATTGCACAATAGCTAAAGGGAATCAACTCATGTAGCTTAAATCTTGCACATTGTTGTTTGAAAGATGAAGAAATTTTATAAAAGAGTGATGCATAATCAATCACACACATAGATTCAGGGGTAGCCAATGTTGATTTACATTTGAGATTCTAGCTCAGCCTTGTTGTTAAAACTGGCCCAACTAGAGTTGTGATGTTCATAAACCAAGAGTTCTGGATAGCTGAATCCTTCAGTTTCTTGAAAATGGTTAAACCATTTTCCCAGCCGAGTTGCCATTTGTTATGCCCTGCATAACCACCCCATTTTATTATGGAACAAAATGGGTCCCCCTTCTCTTTTGGTTTCGTTGCCTCTATTATTTGCTTTGACCTTTGGAATTCTTTTGTTTTCCTCTTAATTTTGTCTTTTGTTCTATTTTGATTTTGGTTCTGTCTCAACTTGAGTTGGTTTTCTTCTTGCTAAGAATTGAATGAAATAATCATAAATGATAATATATCTTATGTGCTTCTGAGGACTAATGGAGACTTTTTTTTATAGGATTAAATCATGCACATGGTGATATATGTCAGGGAGCTCAATTGGAAAACACTCCCCAATCCAGTATGGCATAAAATTCCTCTAAGGAAAGAGTTGGCAAGACCTTCCAGATGTCTTGCTGACTAGCAATGGTTCTATTCATTTTGAAATGCCATAAGTCGGCCAGACAGTTTTAATTGCCGAAATTTTGTATATGTCTCCTCGACATGCTAAAGTCCTTCCGACCGATTGCACACAAGGTTAGTATCGCCGAAAGATAAGGCCTTCAACATGATGTCTGGCCAAAGAGGTGGGGTCTCAGCGACAAAGGTGGCTTCGAGGTGAAGTCTCACTAACAGGGCAAACTCTTGGCGAGGTGAAGTGGCATCGGCATAGTGGTTTGGACTCGCTAAGAAGTCTTGGTGAGTAGGTGATGTCCCACCGAAAGATGTTGCCTTCGAGATAAAGTTGTGGTTTCGACGTAAGGTCTTTCCAAAAGAAGATCAAGCTCAGGGAGAGTGGTTTGCTTTTGGCATGAAGTCCTGCCGACTATGAAAGGTCTCCCCGAAGCACAGTGAGCCCTCGCCAAAGGGGGTAGGCCTTTGGCATAATGTCCTACTGACGGAAGGAGGTCCCACTAAATTTTTTGAGTTTGGCAAATGAGTTTTTCCTTTGGTAGGAGGTCTGGCTGATTAACATGTGTCTCACCGAAGGATGTGCCTTCGGTGTAACATAATGAGCTCACAGGGATGTCCTGTCAATATGGGATTGTCTCACCGACATGGAGGATATCGCCATAAATCTTGCCGCCTGATGGAGTCTCACCGAAATATAATGAGCCCGGGGAGAATGAATGAATTCAGCGAAAGGTCTTGCCGATACAATGAGGTCTCACCGAAGGTTCTCCCTTTGGCGTGATGTCTGGGCGACTGCAAGATATCTCGGTGAAAGGGAATTGCTTCTGGGTGATATCTCCCTGACTGTTGAATGTCTTGCCAAAGGTTATGCCTTCAGCATAACTCTTGCCAACAGTTGATTCGAAGGGCCGCACCGAGGAGAAAGATTTGTATTCGCCATGAGTTCTGGCCGAAGCGTGGAGGTCTCACCAAAGGGTTCTCCCTTTGGTGTGATGTTTGGCCAACTGCAAAAGGTCTTGGTGATAGGAGAATAGTGTCAGCATAAGGTCTCACCGACTTGAAGGAGTCTCCCCAACATGAAATGAGCTCTTGGCGAAGGAGGTGACTTCAGTGTAATGTCACGGTGAAGGAAGAAAGTCTTGCCAATCTATCAAAGTCTCACCAAAAGAAAGGGTTTGAGCTTGGTGAGAGTGGGATGATTTCACCATAGCATCCCAGCGACCAAATAAAGTTTGACCGAAATGAAGTGGACTCGGTGAGATGTCTCACCAATGGCTGTTAGTCTTGCTGAGGGGATTGTGTCCTTAGTGTAATGTTTGAACTCAGTATGAGGTCTCACCGATTTGTGAGGGTCTCACCGAAATAAAAGGAGGGCTCGAGTTTAGAGAATAAGAATCAGATCGAGGAGATGTCTTCCCAAGTGCGATGGTCTCACCGAGGCAGAGTGAGTTTAGGGTAACATCTTGCCGACCCGGTAGTGTCTCATCAACGTTTGTTCACAAGGTGGACATCGGAGAGACTCCTAGCCGAATGTTTTGGGCTCGCTATGATGTCTAGCCGATGGTGATTGTCTCGGCGACCACAATGGATATTGATATAACTTGTGCACCCTGGTATGAAGTCTCACCGACCGTCATGTGTCACGCCGATAGCTGCTAAGAGAGGAATAATCACATCGGGGAGACATGATTGGTGTCTCATCGACATGCGATTCCATTCGAACCACTTTTTGACTGCCCAAAAATCTGGAGTGGCATTTGTTCACCCAATTGAAAGGAACTAAAGTGAGCTATTGACTTATTGACTACCCTTGTGAGGAAGATCGTCAGAATACAAATGACATGGACTCATTCTAAGATCAAGGTGATGGATCGACTTGGGAACGATGGTGTTTAGATTTAAAGGGAGGCCCAATGTTGCTTCCACAGATGGTCAATGCGCAAAAAGGTCTAGAGCAGGAAGGAAGCCGAAGGAAAGAAACAACCACAAGTCACAGGGACAATTGTGAGGTCTATTGGTGAAAGGCAGATCGGTATTAATGACAATGCTTTAGAGAATTTAAGGTAGCTCTGTGAAGGAGTTCGAAGATGGACACGAAGGCTAGAGTTAATGTTGTAGCTGCAAAAAGATCTGAGATCACCCCCAGAACAGTCTTTCATCAACATGGACAACAGGGATACACATTCAATGCAACATTAACTCTATTCAAAAGATCTGAGCGCCGACCCTCCTGCAACTAGCGGATATTTTGTAAAACCCTAAAATCAGGGGCCAGCGCATTCTTTTTGGTACACTCTGTATATATGGAATTCTTGCCTCTTTGTAGAGAGTTAGAAGAAGTTAGCAGAAAGAAAAAGGTTAGAAAAGTTAGAGAGTTCTAAAGAAAAGTTAGAGGAGGAAGTAGGAGTTTCAGAAAAGATAGAGGAGACAAAACTGGATCCTGATTCTTTGTAATAGGAGCTTCTTTTTCCTTCTTAGTTAGGAATTAGATTCAGTAGAAGCCAATAATGTATCTTTCCAATTTTCTTAGTATAGATGGAAACAATTTGGAGTCATGGATTTTCTATACACTGGTGATTGTGCCAGATTTGTAAATGTTGCTTATCTGTTTCACTAACAGTAGAAGCAACTAGATTAAAATCTACTTCAGATTGTGTTTTAGAATGTTGTTTATCTTGGTTTAATCATTTCATTTGAGAAGCTTTCAAGGAATGAAGTTTGATTTTATATTTTGTTTAAATGGCGACTTGCAATCTATTATTGAAATCAACACTGTGAATGAATGAAACTGTGTTAGTCACAAGTTAATTTTATTTTGCAGTTTTAATTAGGAATTACTTGGAAGGTAACGAGTCTGGTTAAGTTGGATGAATTAACATTCTTTTTTGTTCCAAAGCTCTGATCTATCTTTTTCTGTTTCTTTAAAAACCCTGGTTAGAGTAGGTTTAAAGTTTATTTTTGATCTTAGAACAATCTAGAAGCTCAACACCAGCAGGCCCATTGAACATTACTATTACATTGACCATTGAGAAAAATCATCACAGTTGAGAACCAACTACAAAGACCTTGGGAGCTAAGATATCCATGTGTTTTATTTCTCTTTCAGGAGAAACATGATAGCAATATTCTATTTGCATGTTGTTTTGCCACCAGGACAATCAACACTTGGGATGTGGACAACATGCCTTAAGTTGACTTGCATGTGACATACTTATTAATGATGTAGGTCAATTTGGAAACATATGACTTGGCATAGGTATTTCCAAGTTTTCTTTCATGTCTTCTTTCATTTATCATTGGCTACTTTAAAGAAATTTCTCACAGTAATGGTGTAGCAACCGCTTTAAAGTGGGGGCATACATAGACGACATATTTTGGAAATAATTTCATGGCACGATTTTTCTTTTCTTGTGATGTGTCCTCTTTTTGGTGGTGTCATTGGGTTTGATTCTATCCAAGAGTGTACGATCTACTGGCATGGCATGATGCAAACGAGGCATCCCATGGGAAATGATCTAACACTTTGACATGTCCTCTCTTGGAGACATTAGACACAATGCTCCCTAAGAAGAGACCTTACATGAACTAAGCAAAATACCTTTGAACATAGCTTACACTTTTTTGGCACTTACAACAATTGTTATATGGCCACCTTGCATAATACAGCTTGCATGCATGTGGATCCATCCTGTTTGTTCATGAGTTCCAAGCATATAAAGTTTTTCTTGTCTCATGAAGCTTGAAAATCATTTTTGTGTGGCACCTTATTAAATTTATCAAGAGGTATAATTTTGGTATGGTTGAGCGGGAAGTCCATTCTGAGGCATGACTTTCCCCATAGCCACTTGCATTTGTGTGAGTGCATACCAACCATGAGTGTATGTTCTCACCTTTTAGGACTTCTCACCCAGTAGACAACCAAGAGTTTTGTCACCTCAAAGTGAGTATGCATTTTTGGACAAACAACCTAGATCTTATCCACATCGTGTTAGAAAAATGGTTGAAGCTTGAACCACCTCTTTTTGCTCATTTATACTTCTCTTCCTTCTAGTTATTACCATTGCATGATTGTGTATCTTGTTTTGCTAAAAATCATTCACCCTGTGCATCTCCTTTTGCACTTATGTTGGTTTCACTTAGGATCTTGGATCCAGGGGGCTTGACCACCTCCTTTGATCTTTGTCATCCTTTTTCGTCCACATTGGTACGATTGGACCCCTCTTGAATTTCTACTTTAGTGTGAGTTTCAAGCAAGTTCATCCTCTCACTAAAGTGGGGGCTAACTGTGGACATGGAAAAAGTATCCCTTTTTTTCTTGCTTGATTTGGGAATAATTGATGATAAATTGGACTTAATGAGCCCTTGATCTAATGTTATGAGGTGTTTTACACATCCATGTTAGGTCTTGGGCCCTTGCAAACTGAATAAAATGCATCTAACGATGTATTGGAAAGGTGTTGTAAAGAATTGTAAATGACTTTCACACTTTTCTAGACTTTTATTAAGCATTTCAGTCTAATGGTCTTTCGCCCCCCCACTTTTGAATTAAATATTATTTTAATCCATAGTTTTTCCCTCTTCTTCTATAATTAATTTTTTTTTTAATTATTTAATTATTCATTAGCCTTTTCTCTCTATAATAAAATAAATGTTATATTTATTTAATTATTTATCCTTTCTTTATCTCCCTAATTAAATAATTATTTTTAATTATTTAATTATATAATTTGTTCTCACCTTTCTTTCTAAATAAATAAAATTAATATTTTATTTATTTCTCCTATGATGGCCACCTAAATTAAATAATCTTTATTATTTAATTTTCTCCAACAACCTATTTTTCTGTGTCAATCTTATCTTCCACCTCAAGTCTTTATTTATCCATGTCTTTGTTCTCTCAACTAACCTCCACCCTCGATTAAATTATTTTCTAATTTAATCTTGGCCCTTGATCATGATCTTTATTCTTAACTCTTTTATATAAAAGGAATAATTTAGCCCTAATTCATTCATAATTCATAATTCATCCATCATTCATCAATGTGTCAAGTCAAGCAAGTTAGGGTTTTAGCATTCCAAGTCATCAAGATTGCACTCTAAGACATTCAAGGAAAAATTCTTCATCTTTTGTTGCAGAAAATCAAGATCTATCATCATAGAAATTCTCTAACTCCACTGTTTCATGATTCATTACATTATTTCTTTATTTTGGTTTAATTACCTAAAAAGGGGTTTGACCAAGGCAAACCCCCATGCCCTAACAATCAATATTTTCTCCTTCTCTCTTTGTGTGTTTGCAGATTTAGGTATATTGAGGACTTAGAAATCATTGAAGAATAGGTTGAAGACTTATTGGAGTCATCTTCCTCCTTGCAAGGTCAAAATATCAACAAAAAGTCACTCACAGAGCCAGAAATTAGAGTTTCAGAGGCAGACACCTGTCAGAAACCAGAGTGCAAATCGAGGGCTTCTGTTTCCACTTTTGAATTTTGAAAAATTTAGAAGTAGACTAAGTCACCAACAGTGGCAACTTACTCCCATTGCACCTATTTTTTAAAAATTTCTATAGATTTGGATACCCATTTGGTTGAAATGGGCTTCGAAGCAGTTTTTCAGATCTGGGACTAGGTTGCCCAGAATGGCGTAAGTGTCTCAGTAGGCCAAATTTTCAAGATCAGCAGCATTTCCAGTCTCCATTCTAGTTTGCAACATATTTCTAGGTGCATGCTTTATGTTTTACTTTCTTGTTTTGTTCTATTTGAATTTCTATTCATCTTTCTAGATCTTTTTGCATACGTCACTCTGTTTCCAAACAACTTGCATTCCTTAAGTTTTACATTAATAATCAATATCTTTTATCAGTTTATTGCATTTAGGAAATTAAATTTAGATATACTTCATTCATCCTTGCATTGATTTTGAGTGTAGAAATTTCCTATTTTGGCCCACCTTTCTCCTTTTAGGTGAAAATCCCTAGAAGTGCAAGAAAGTCATTGGGTGCCAAAATCTTTGTAAACAATAATGCATGTCATAGGCGAAGTTCATGAGATTCCCTCATTTGAAACTTAGAAATTTTGGGGATGATTGCATTCCACATGGACATCTATGTGTCGCGTAGGCATCCAACTCAAAACTTTACAAGAAATTAGGTGGTAGACTATTAACACTTTGTCATTGTCCATTATGGAATTGAAATCGTGAAATTCCAATTCATAAGGTTTTTTCATTAATGTGGTGATGTGCCATAAATGTTGTGGGCTAAATATGCAATTGTGAAATTACCATGGGATGCAATTTTACAACTGTGATAAGGAGAAGTTTCCTAGTCTAGATAATGCAAAACAAAGTGCAAAAATGATAGAAACAACACCTAAGACCTCGAGATAAGCCTAGTTGAACTCATAAATAAATAAAGATAAAAAAGAAGATTTTACCTTGTCTTGAATTGATCTTTGGTTGGCCCTTGATAGTTGATTTCTTGTATGCTCCTTCAATGGCAAGACAAATTAAAGTGGATTCAAAATGTTGAGGGTTTGATGAGGATTCAAATGATGGATGTGGGTAGTTTGTTAGATCAACAAACTAGATACAAGAGCTTGAAATGTGCAACAATGGTGGATGATAGAATGAGAGCTTGAGAGTTGGAGAGATAAAGTTGAAAAAATGCAAGTTGTTGAATGAGAATGTCTTGTGTTAATGAGAGAATGAAAGAAAATTCTTTCATTTTATGGAAAGAAGCCCTTGAAAGATGGACGGTTGAGATCTTGCCACCATGGGCAAGATGTAGGGTTGTGGTGAGTTGAGGACTCACAAGCCCTCACATCTTGCCATGTGGTAGATGATGTGTCACAAGGACACATGAGGTGGAAGATGGCATGTGATGGGAAGGTACTTGTAAGTACCTTGGAATAAGTATGATGTGACCTCTCAATGATCACATGGGGAAGAGGAGAATCTTGGATAAATAGAAGTGAATTTAAAATTCACATGATTGGGGATATCTCAAGGATAAGACAAGGTTCCCAAAAAGAGAGGTGAAAAGTACCTTGGATAAGACAAGGTTCTTATACTAGAAGGTTCCTAACCCATGCGACTGATGTGACCTTTCAATGATCACATGGGGAAGAGAATATTCCTTGGAGGAATAAAAGTGAATTTTAAATTCACATGGGGAAGACAAAAAAGAATTAAAAATTCCTTGGGGGATGGGGAGAGTTGACCAAAGTGTTGATTTGATTAGCTGATTAATGATTAGAATAAAGTTAGTGGTTAATGAAGATTAGAAGCCAACTTGAAAAAGTTGGAGGATGTGACACATCCTTAATGAAGAGATTAGGAGGTGGATTAGGATTAAGGAAAAGGATGCGACATGTGAGGAATTCATTTGATGAAAAGGGAAGTAAAGGGGGTAAGGTATTTAATTATTAACTGAATACCTTAGGGATTTAGAGGAATTTAAGGATATTAATTAGATAATAGAAATATTACCTAATTAATGCGGATAAGAGGATGTTTAGACGAAAAGGGACAAATTTGGACAAATGTAAGTGTCCAAATTTAGGTGTCAACATTTTTCCCCTCTTTGAAATGGTGTTATGAAGTAGCATCATTTAAAAGAAGATTAAAAGATAAGCACTAGGAAGATGATTAGATTAGGAAAGATTCCCTAGTCATTCAAAAGATGATGAAGGTGAAGATGAAGATTAGGGATTGAGGATGCCCCCTTGAGAGGGCATGCAGATTCAAGAGAACACAGGTGTGCTCTCGAAATGGAGGAGACGATGAAAGGTTATATGAGGAAGATGATGCAAAGTGATGGATAAGAAAAGATGATAAGTGATAGGAGAAAATAAAGCACAAAGGGATTTAAGGGTAGAGGTGATGTTGCCCCAATTAAGCTACAAGCCAAAATGGGTTGATGATGGATGGAGTGTTTTCAATGAGGGAATGATATATCCTGAACAACACGAGGATAGGGAAAGATACATCCTGATGAGTGTTGTTGATGAGGGAAGGATACATCCCAAAACAACACCAAAGGATAGGGAAGGATATCCCAATGTTGTTGTTGATGATGATGATGATGATGATGATGAGATCAAGGCTTGTATCAAGGCTGGGAACAAGACCACATACGTGATTGGATGATTTCTGTAAGATTGAATGGAGGAGAATTGGATTGGGATGTGAGATTGATGAAAGGAATAAAAATGATGGGGGACAAGATGCTTAGAATAACCAATCTATATCATTCTAAGAAGATTGAAGAGATGAGGATAAGAGATTGGCTAGATAGGGGAGGGAAATTGATGAAGGATGAATGGATGGGGATAAATTTTTGATAGATGAGAGGATGGAATGGGAAATGAAATGCACTCCTAATGCAATTTTCCATTTTTGGAGCACTGATTTTTGATATAGCATAAGACACAAGATGCTAGGGTATGAAGAACAAGGCCTATTCATGTCTAATGCATAAAACAAACACAACAAACAAAAAGACTATCCCAACACCCCAAAGTCATGAAGATCTTGGTCAGGCCATTCATTGGGATAACCACAAGCACAAAAGGATGCCCTAGCATAACACAAGACCTCAAGGGTCTTGATGGGTACTATGTGGGACAGCCTAGAAGACAACAACAAAGCAAAAATATCAAGATATGCCCCTATGTTAATTGATCAAAACACACCATAATATGATGGATCATGGTGGCCCTGACAAGTGATGATAGGGAGCTCAAATGATAAACAAAAGCCAAAAGTATCAAAAGATTGCTATCAAGTTCGAAATGTCCTTTTCCATAGGATCAAGAAGATGGATGGGATTGATGTGGTTTGTTAGGAAGGATGCATCCTGTTGAGACCGATGATGGATACTAAACTAATAGATCGATATAACACAGGATATTTGAAACTAATTGGACCTCATGATACAAGTGGATCTCATTTTTGAAGGACCAGCTATATAGGGATATACTTGATGATACGACACGAGACACGAGACACAAGACTGACTGCTTTAACGACCTTGGGGCTCAAGGGTTGATCATAGATTAGCCTTTCCTATGTGAAAGCGTAGAGCCCTCGTAGTTCAATAAAATACTGACGATTAACCATGGATAAAAGAGGAAAGAGGACAATGGAGACCTTGATGGATGACCAAGATAGGATGGAAAAAAGAAAAGCCCCAGGGGTGGATCAAATGATCAACCTTGCCTACGTGAAAGCTTAGGGGCAAAGTAGTTTGACAAAAGATCAACGAAAAATGATGGACAAGGGATGACGAGATATCCCTAATAAGAGGATAAAATGATGGGACCGATACAATGAGACTAGATAAATCGGTTGGATTGGATAGGATGATAGTGATCACACAAAGCTCAAGGATGGGATAGTTATCCAAATCATCAAAATGAATTGGGAGGATGATGTGATGGAGAGATGAATGATGAGAAAGGATAAGATATTGAAAATATGTGCAAAAGAAGCAGAAGTGATGGAGATAAGATAGATGACATTGGATTGCATGGGGAGTAGCCTATAGCTAGATACCAATGACAAGGGATTATAAGATGGGATGAGGATAAGGAGATAAGGACGGGGAGATGAAAAGGATTGTTTGGATTTGTAAGGAGATAAGAATAGGGAGATGAAAGGCATGCTAGGATAGATCGATAGGAAGATAAGGATTTAGATGAGGAAAAGGTTACTAGATGGATAGGAAGATAAGGATTTAGATGAGGAAAAGGTTACCAGATGGATAGGAAGATGAGGATGGTGAGATGGAAAGGATTGTTTCAAAGAATGATGTCTCCAAGGACTTATGTATATGGATATGGATAGGATGCATGGATAAGGAAGGGAGACTAATGGTATCATGACGAGTGGACAAAGAGGATAGATAGATGCAAATAAGGATTAGGAGAGTGTATGGATGAGGGGAATGTATTCCAAGAGGTGTCCAAAGCATGTATATATGTTTTCCCCTATCTATATCAAGATCACAAGGAGGGTGGAGGGATTGGGATAAATGGGACATGATAGGTAGGATGTGGAAGATATGTTGGATGGAGGAGATGGGTGAAGGGGATGTCGTTGCCCCCAATTGTGGAAGTAAACTGGATGGGGGATTTACGCATGACACCTGTTTTCTAGGTTTTCATCATGGCACCTATCCAAGGTGCTTGTTTTCCAAGTTTTCACCATTGGACAAATTATTTCTCTTTACTTTTTTTTGGACTTTTTTTTTACTTTTTTTACTTTTAAAAAAAAAAGTTTGACTTTTTTGGATTTTTGGATAGCAGGTGGATGGAGATGGATAAGAATAGGGATGTGGATAAGTGGATTTAGAAGACATGTGAAGGATATGGATGAAGGACTCAAGCATCAAGTTCCATATGAGGTATTAAGAGCCCATGTTTGAAGCGGTAGTTGGATGTTGGTACAACCTTATTAGGATAAATGGATTATGCGAGAGGTTGAATTAAAGGGATTTGATGGAGGAGATATGGGGGATAATGGATGGGATGTTGGAAAGTGTATGGATGGAATGATGGGGTGGATGTGTGATGGGGAGATGAGTTCAAGACCAACATTGGCACATATGGTGGTGTATGTGAAAGGATAGGAAGATTAATGGATAGATAATGTGGAATAATGGAGGAGATGGGATAGTGAATTTTGGGACATAAGGACCCAAAACAGATTTAGCAAATGGTGGATGAGAATGATGAGCTTTTGGATTAGCTACTTTGGATGTTGTTACAGATTTTTCATTTGAAGGAATTGCATCTTTTCTCTTTAGGATCCATATGGTTTTGATCTTTGCTTTGGTGGGCCTTTGTGTCTGATGGGTTTGATTTTGACTTTGGATATTATTTTGCTTTTCCTCAACATGTATTTTAGAGGGGACATGAGGAGCTTTAGATTCATGTGGACATTTAGATTTATGCATTTTTATTTTGGCATCCAAAGTGCTTTTGACAGTAATGGGATGGGTGTTAGGAGATGGATGAGGTGGAGAAAAAATGAATGGAGTGATGGAGGTAGGATTTCGAGGATAATATGTGGATGGAAGATGTGTGGGTATGTGCCTTTGTTGATCCTGATTATGGGATTGTTTATGATGGGTGACATGGATAGGTGATGGATGGATGAAAGAATGAATATGATGGTATGGAGGAGGTGATTGTGGGGTATAAGGGCCCAAAATATACTTAGTACCCGGAGGATGTGTGATGGTGGATGGAGGGACATAAGGACCCACAATAGATGAAGGATAGGAGATGGTGGATGAAGGGACATAAGGACCTAAAATGGATGGAGCAAATGAAGGAGGAATATGGATGGTTGTTTTGAGGTGATATGATGGAGGAGGGGGGATGGAAACAAATGATTTGGTGGAGTGATGGGAAGATCCTATATTTCATTTCAGAGAGGCTCATTGAGGATGTATAGAGGTTGTACCAACATTTTTGGATTGCAGCGAGTCTTTAGAGATATGTCCAAGACCTTGTGTGTAGGATTGTTCTTTGACTTGGGTGGGCTCTAAAATACCTTGCTCATGAAGGCCTAGACCTTTTCCTTGATAGTTCATGTTCTTGAGGATTCAATCCATGGTAAGATTTTTGTTATTCTAGAAACATGATGTGAATCCATTATAAGGTGGGGGAGGATGGGTGGTGTATATGCTTTTTTTTTATTTTGCAAGTAGACCACCATGGAAGAATGTGAGAGTACCAAGGGGATATAAAAGTGGTGAGGGAATAGTAGGTTTAGGCGATGATGGAGGATCATGAGATGGAGATGATGGGATAGCAACATCTGGATGGGTGGTATCAGGAGAGGGATTAGATGATATGATAGGATCTAGATTTGTGGCAGTAGGCAATAAGGGATCATTCGATGGAGTGATCAAATCTTAAGTGTCAAGGGGATCATGGGATGGAATGGATGGGGGATTGTGACCTTGAGATGGACTAGATGGGATGACATGATCTTGATGTGGAGAAGGGGATATGCTGGTATGCTTTGGATTAGGCTCTTGGCATAACTCATCTTGTGTGGGTGGCATGATGATGGAGGAATGTTGGATGGGCTCCAAAAGCAAAGGAGATGGAAGGATAGGAGATTCATGGCATTCATGGGAGTGGATTTCAGTGCTACTAGGAGTGGGAAGAGTGGATTGGATTTGGGTGTCTTCGACGGATTGGGTGGATCTAGGAGTAGGAGGAGTGGATTGGATTTGTGTGTCTTTGATGGGTTCGATGACTCTCAGAGTAGGAGATGGGGACTCAATGGATTCAGTGGGTTTGATGATTTCATAGGTTTGAGTGGTGCTAGGGGTAGTAACAACAATGATAGGTGTTGGATGGAGAAGGGTCTCATCACTAATGACCATGGATGATGGATTGGGATGGCATGGTTCCATGACTTCATGATGTGGAGTCAGGGATGTCTTCTTTGTCATAAGTCCTTGGTGTACTTATAGAGTGAGAAACTTGCATACTCTAGGCTTGGTTGGGGTGATGGGCATAGATGAAGGATTAGGATTAGGTGGGGGAATGGGATTAGATGTAGGACCAAGAGTAGATGGAGGATTAGGATTAGATGGAGGGTTAAGGTAGGGATATTGGAATGGGGAATTAGGATAGGAGGACATGGACGATGGATTAGGACAAGAGAATACAACTGGTGGATTAGGACAAGAGGATGCAGGTGGTGGATTATAGTAAGGGTATTGGGATGGTGGATTAGGATGAGAAGATGTGGATGTTGGATTAGGATGGATTGATGGGGATGTAGGATTAAGGTAAAAAGGTGTGAATGTAGGATTAGGATGGGCAGACTAGGAAGGAGAATTAGGATAGGGGGACATGGATGGGGAATTATAATAGGAGTATTGGGATGGTAGATTAGGATGAGAGGATGTGAGTGTTGGATAGGGAATGGTGCAGATGAAGGATATGACGAGTATGCGGTCAAGGAAGATACTGGATATTCCTTGTTAAAGGTAGCATAAGGAGCGTGATTAGGCATGGATGAGGACATAACAGGATAGCTTGAAGGGATGATTGGATTTTGGAAAGCGGGTGGATAAATCTTACTAGCGATGATCGCGTCAAGGGGATCTATGTCGTATACTTCTTGATCAATAAGACTCTCATTATCGTCATCAACGTAATTAGGGTTTCCCTTGACTATTATTGGTGAAGGATAAGGATTCATGATGTTGGATTAGATGGATATGGATTAAGGGTATGGGAATGAACAATAGTATGAATTTGAATAACATGGAAGAATGGATCCTAAGATTTGTTTCGATATCAAAAGCTCAGATTAGGATTTAGGTTAAGCTCATATTTGGATTGGGTGAGAGCTCAGATTAGGATGATTGGATGATGTGATGGGGTTGACTTTAACCTAGGTTCAAAGGGTCAACAAGATGACACAAGACACTAACGATTAGATTGGATTACCAAAGGATGATTACGACACCAAATCTACCTCGAGATGGAAGTAGATTGATTGAGTCAAAGGTGATTGGATAGGGATGTGGTTGGATTAGATCGAATAAGATCAGTTGATGAAATGATTTAAGTTCAAATGATAGATTAGATAGGATGATGAAAAGGATTCTAAACTAAGTTCAAAAATCACCCTAGGTGACTTAAGGTACTGATTGATCGGATTAAAGGAGAGATGGATGATTGTGGCACCGAATCCACCTTGAGATTGAAAGTGGATTGATTAGGCCAATGATGATGACTAACTTAGGATGGATGAAAATCCTAAGCAGATTTAGATGATGATGATCAGATTCAGACACCTAGGTCAATTTGGATAATAACTTCAAATGAAGTTCAGAGGATTTGAATTGAGAAAACAATGAGGGATGTGTAACCTAAAGATGCTTTTGGATGATGTACCTATATGATTCAGATGATGAATGAATGACCTTGGGAGAATGTAGATGGACCAAAGCTCAGATTGGGATTGGATCAGAGGACATGATAGGATTGATTCTAAACCAAGTTCAGGGGTTTTAACTAGAGGACGTAAGATGCTGACAATCAGATTTTCCCAGATTTGGCAATTTTCAAAAATGATCAAATTTTACCATTTTAGGTAACTGCACAAGCATATCTTTGAGAGTCTAGTTTTTTTTCCAAAAACTTCCTAAAACTAAGATAGGATGAATTTCCAACTGACATCCTAAGTTTGACACATGCATTCCAAGTTATTAACGAAAACAATTTTTCAAAAACTGGAAAAAAATTGCAATTTTGAGGGTCAAGATGAAAGTTTGAAGCCCCAAAAATGTGTCAAAATGGGGGCCAACTGAATCATAACGCAACCACCTATAAAATTTCAGCCCAAACAGACACCCGAGTAAAAATTTATGGCCTCTGGAAGTTTCTGCATAAAACTCAAAACCCCTAAAACAAAGTCTAGGTAATTGGGTTGGATGATTTGATGATGGATATGGACTCTAATGATGTTCTAAGATGCACCTATGTGATTCGGTCGATGAAATGATGACTTTCAGGAAGTGTAGATGGAAAATGAGGATTACAGGTGAACAGGAGATGCAAACGGCTGGAGGAAGGTTAGGTTCGCCTATTGGTGGGCAGGTTTTCCCCTTTGAAGGGTAGGCTCACCCCTTGAAGGGAAAGTTAACCCCTTGAAGGTCAGGTTCCCCCCTTGAAGGGTAGGTTCGCCTATCTACTTTCAAACCCTTGGAATAGGGAAACAAACTCTTGGAATAGGTAGACGGATGATCGGATCAAGAAAATGGATGCTTAGAATGAGGAGACAAATACTCAAAATGAGGAGATGGATGGTCGAAATGAGGAAATGGTTACTCTGAACGAGTAAACGATTGCTCAGAATGAATGAACGATTCTCAAAATGAGGAGATGGAGGCTTAGAATGGATAATGTTTACTTAGAACGAGTGAATGGATGATTGAAATGGATGAACGACTCTCGGAACAAGGAGATGAAGGCTCAGAATAGATGAACGAGTACTCAAAATGAGTAAACAAGTGCTCGAAATGGATGAACGACTACTCAAAATGAGTAAACAATTGTTTGGGATGGATGAATGACTCTCAGAAAGTGGGGATGAAGGTTCAAAATAGATGAACGAGTACTCAAAATAGACGAACGACTCTCAAAATGAGTGAATAGATAATCAGAATGGATGAACGAGTACTCAGAACGAGTAAACAAGTGCTTGAAACAGATGATTAACTCTCAGAATGAGAAGACAAAGGTTCAGAATAGATGAAAGATTGGTCGAGAAAAGGAAATGATTGCTCGAAAGGGGTGAACAATTGTTTGGAATGGATGAAAGGATGCTCGTAACGGGAAGATGGGTGCTCGAAATGAGGTGAAGGATGCTCGAAATGCAAAGAAGGGTGCTCGAAACTACTAAACGGAGGGTGAAATAAATTTTTTGAGGTGTGGGTTCACCCAAGTTAGGGTAGGTTCACCCAATTATGGGGCAAGTTCATTCAAGTTAAGGGCAAGTTCACCCAAGGATATTCAATGAAAGATAGGTGGGGAACAGATGCTCAAAATAGGTAAACGGGTGCTCAAATCAAGGAGATGAATGCTCATATCAAGGGGATGAATGCTCAAAATGAGGATAAAATTATTTGGGATGGGGGAATGGATGCTAAGAATGAGGATACAAAGGCTTGAAATGAGGAGGTGGATGGTTGAACTAAGGAGACGAGCCTTCGAAACGGGCAAACAGGTGCTAGAAATGATTGAATGAAAGGTAAAAATGACTATTTGAAGGGAAAGTTCGCCCAAGTTAGGGTAGGTTTTCCCAAGTAAGGGTAGTTTCACCCAAGGAATAGGGTAGGTTCACCCAAGGATAGGGCAGGTTCGCCCAAGCTAGGGCAAGTTCGCCCAAGTAAGGGTAGGTTCGCCCAAGTGGAGAAACTGGTTGTTTTGATGGTTGTTTGACTGACAGAGGGAAAGTTCACCCCTCTGGAGGGTAGGTTCACCCCTCTATAGGGAAGGTTTGCCTATTCAGTGAAAAGCTTGACAATTTTGATAGAAACAAGCTAAGGAATGATTGAGACAGAGGGCAGGTTCACCCCTTTGTAGGGAAGGTTCACCCCTCTGCAAAATACCTAGACTTGACTTAAGTGAAAATAGCTATGGAAAGGATGAAAAGATTAGAAAATAGAAAGCAAGAGTCAAAGACTAACTCGACTAATAAGATATGCACTAGTTTCGCACGAAGAAGACAGTTCAAGTAGCACAATCCTAAGATTAGTGATAAGAGGGTATGGCCAACATTGTCCTTAATCTAGGATGAACAAGGCAAATAGGGAGTCCTCAATATATGCTCAATATGTGAGGCACAACCATGAACACCAACCCATCTACAAGCGTAAGTCGAGAACCCCAACGAGATACTGAAGGGCTTGGATCAACTCTTCACGTCTATCTAGGTATCACCCTAGCTTCGACATTCCACCAGACATGACATGATTGGATTGGGGTATAGCTTTGGCTCTCCCCTCTTTGTATACCCCACCAGTACACATGGTTGGGATTGTCCCTTGGGGTGATGAAATCCCCAAGTAGGTCCTACTAAGAAGACAACACTAACCGTTTTCAGCTACTCCCTAAGCTCACACGAAGTGCAAGGGGAAAGTGTGAACGAAGTAGTTCCCCCTTAGGTGACACAAAATAATTACAAACATGAAAAGAAATAATTTGACTCCCCCTAATTATATCTATGTGCCTAGATTATTGAACAAAAATGATAAAGAAAGCTAGATAAACAGTGCGAGGATCAACCGTCCTACAAGAAAGCGTTAGTTGTTTTGATTTTTGTTCTTTGACAAGGATGAAACAAGCTGCACAAATGTTAGAAAAAACTAACACAAATGCCAACATGATGGGTTAGTGGATCAGTAATAATAAAAAAAAACCCAAAACAAAATCTGAAAATGAGATTTACACATTTTTTTTACCTTGTAGAAGCCTCTGTTCAAGGTAGGTTCACCCCTCGGTAAGGGTGGGTTCACCCCTTTGTAAGGGTAGGTTCACCTCTCTATAAGGGTGAGTTTACCCCTCTACAAGGGTGGGTTCGACCCTCTACAGAAAACTATTAGAAACAAAGGCTAAAAACTGAAATCTAAATGTTGTTTTACCTGTGTCAAGGGCAAGTTCGCCCCTCTGTGAGGGAAGGTTCACCCCTCTACAGAAAATAGTTAGAAACAAAGGATAAAAACTGAAATTTGAATGTTGTTTAACCTGTGTCAAGGGCAGGTTCACCCCTCTATGAGGGCAGGTTCACCCCTCTACAGAAAATAGTTAGAAACAGACGCTAAAAATAGGTTCTAATGCTCAGAAGGGCAACCCTACAAGGTAGGTTCACCTGTTTGAACGGTGGGTTCACTTGTTTGTGGGAAGGTTCACCCCTCCTTGGGTAGGTTCACCTCTCGATGACCTGAACCTGCAAAAACTTAAACAACAGAAAATGTAAAAGATAGGGACCCGTTTGTGGGTCCCACCGGGCGTGTCAGAAATGTGATCAAAAGAAGTTTCCTAGTCTAGATAATGCAAAAAAGTGAAAAAATGATGGAAACAACACCTAACACCTCAAAATAAGCCTAGTTGAACTCAAAAAAAAATAAAGATAAAAAGAGCAGATTTTACCTTGTCTTGAATTGATCTTTGGTTGGCCCTTAATAGTTGATTTCTTGTATGCTCCTTCGATGGAAAGATGAATGAAAGTGGATTCAAAATGTTGAGGCTTTGATGAGGATTCAAATGATGGATGTGGGTAGTTTGTTAGATCAACAAATTAGATGCAAAAGCTTGAAATGTGCACCAATGGTGGATGATAGAATGAGAGCTTGAGAGTTGGAGAGATGAAGTTGAAAAAATGCAAGTTGTTGAATGAGAATGTCTTGTGTTAATGAGAGAATGAAAGAAAATTCTTTCATTTTATGGAAAAAAGCACTTGAAAGATGGATGGTTGAGATCTTTCCACCATGGGCAAGATGTAGGGTTGTGGTAAGTTGAGGACTCACAAACCCTCACATCTTACCATGTGGTAGATGATGTGTCATAAGGACACATGAGGTGGAATATGGCATGTGATGGGAAGGTACTTGTAAGTACCTTAGAATAAGGATGTTGTGACCTCTCAATGATCACATGGGGCAGAGGAGAATCTTGAATAAATAGAAGTGAATTTAAAATTCACAAGATTGGGGATATCTCAAGGATAAGACAAGGTTCCCAAAAAGAGAGGTGAGAAGTACCTTGGATAAGACAAGGTTTTTATAATAGAAGGTTCCTAACCCATGCAACTGATGTGACCTTTCAATGATCACATGGGGAAGAGAAGATTCCTTGGAGGAATAAAAGTGAATTTTATATTCACATGGAGAAGACAAAAATGAATTAAAAATTCCTTGGTGGATGGGGAGAGTTGACCAAGGTACTGATTGGATTAGCTAATTAATGATTAGAAGACAATTAGTGGTTAATAAAGATTAGAAGCCAACTTGAAAAAGTTGGAGGATGTGACACATCCTAATCAAGGATTAGACATGTGCACATCCTTAATGAAGAGATTAGAAGGTGGATTAGGATTAAGGAAAAGGATGTGACATGTGAGGAATTAAATAAATGTCATATTTATTTAATTCATTTGATGAAATGGGGAGTAAAGGGGGTAAGGTATTTAATTATTAACTGAATACCTTAGGGATTTAGAGGAATTTAAGGATATTAATTAGATAATATCAATATTACCTAATTAATGCAGATAAGAGGATGTTGAGACGAAAAGGGACAAATTTGGACAAATGTAAGTGTCTAAATTTAGGTGTCTACAAGAACACTACATTTCCCCCCCACTTTAGTGAGTTGAATTTTTAGAGAAAAATTAGCTACACTAAAGTAGAAATGAAAACATTAGTGCAAGATTAAAAATTTGAACATTTTATAAATTTCATGAAAAATGATACTATAGAGGTCATAAAGGTCAAGCAGGCAGATATTGGTGATGCCCCTATCACGTGAGCTCAATGAGAAAGTACAATGCATGACGTGAAATTTCATTCTACAAACCTCAAATGTACTTCAATTTCAAAAATTGGAAGAAGCTACCACAATGAGAAGAAATCTTAAGAAAATTTGGTCATTTGACAAAAAAATATGATGAAGAGGTGAATATATGCCCCCTCTAGTTTTTTCCCCCAGCTAGGTGGGGTGAAAACATGAAGGATGGTAGGAACATTTTTTCTGTGAAAAATGGGCAAAAATGACTTATGTATGCCTGAGTGGGCCCATAGAAGGGTTATTTTCACTATTCATAGTGAGGATCTTGTTGAATTTTATGAGAGAAGAGTTAGAAAAATACCTCACAGATAAGAGTACTTGGCCCCAAGGATTGAGCAGCTCCATGCAATGATAGTGACAAGTGACGAGCCTAATGAGGTACAAAAAATATCGACCATAATAGTCATTTTGTTGTGTTTTTTTAGATTTTTTCCCTCCCCGAGTAGAACAGGTGTCCAACCGACGTGGAGGTGTCTACTTAGTGCGCTATCATCCCGACAGTGACCTCCGATCATATTGGATCCCTCCCATGCACTATTGTCGGGAGGTGTTCGACCTCAAATGCTAGCGTGTTGTGTAGACACTTGCGCAACATGCCTCTGTGCTAGAGGTGAACATGAAGAATTTGATGTAGAGTTAGAATATTTTTTGATGATATAGAAGGAATTAATGAGAAACTTTATGAATTTGTAGGCTTGGTCTAAGATTCGAGAGCACGTTGGCTAACCGCTACTGACATTGTTATGGGATTTCCATGACGAGTTTTACCCAGATGATTAGGATTTGTTGCAACAAGTCAGCCTCTAGTGGGTTTATACCATGCCAAATATTTGATACCATACACCCATGATGATGGCACTCATGGAGCACTGGGATGTGAATACCTCCACCTTCCATCTGCCAACCAAAGAGATGAATATCACCCTAGAGGATTTCTACTGCATCACTAGGTTACCCATATGGGGATGACGGGTTGCATATGATGAGGGAAAGACAACCCCAAATGCCCACACCGGGCAGCAATATTGCATCAAGCGGGTGGTCCCAAATAGATACCATGGGTCACATCTATATGAGGTGGCTAGAGCAAGGGCAAGTGGCCATGCCACTCATCTATCAAGTAATGATTGTTATAGTCTCCCTCCATGTCACAATGGATGGGAAAGGCTCACACCTACATGAGGGCATCATCCATTGCATTCAAGTGATGGAGGAGAAATAGATAGTCTTCACTTGGGGTCAAAGTATGCTTGCACATCTCTACCATGACCTCGAGCAATATGTGCATTATGAGTACTACAATCTCACTATCTACATGCTACTATAGGTGTGAGTGTTTAAGCACATCAAGTGTACAAGGCCAGTTGGATTCCCCTAGGGCTTGGCACTTGGTATTCCTATGGTGCACACATACCCTCTAGTATGTGATAGGCACTATGGAGATGTTTTTTGGAGATTACAATTTGATTCTTTGTGAGTGTGAGACATTAGATGGCATCCACACAAGAGGATGTGGATCTGGCCCACCAACAGGCAACATCTATAGAGGATGTAGTGCAATCAACTCTAGGTTGGGCGATCAGATCACATCATCATCCCATATTACTATCATCGGGTCACCTAGCAGTTCGGGCAAGTGTAGACCATCCCTCTAGTTCCTACCATGTATGTTCGATATGTGAGGAGTGTACTACAAGTAGGCGATCATCCTCATCCAACCATTGTAGATGTCATTGTTAGTGACAACAAGATGAACAATGACAACCAACATCCTGCTTTAATGATTAACAACATTAACGTCATCCACGATTTTACCGTGTGGTGGGTGACTATCGACTTGGCATCAATTTTCTTGGAAAATTCCCCCATGGGTAATGCTGGTGCACAAGGGCCAAGGGGAAAGGATCTTGATGAATATGACAACAAGGAGGGAAAGGTGAAAGTGGGTGAAGTGGCAAAGAGACCGAGGCGATGATGGATGATGTTATCACCTCCAATACTAGTCCTAATCTCATCGACCCCACCTTTAGGCTAGGTGAGTGCACCTACTACAATGGCGGAAACAACAAGGCCAAGTTTAACACCCCCCAAATCCACTCTGTAAAGCTAGGGACCTAGGTATGAATGTGATACATGTTTCCTTTCAGTTCTTTCATTTTAGTTTTACTCTCATTATATGTATATATTTTAATATGGTTTGGTACTAATAGTTTTGACTTACTCAGTGGTTGTAGAGGACACATAGGAGTGGATTGCCTTCATTTGGCTATGCATAACAGAGGTGGCCCCATCCATACAAATCCATGGGAGCATCCTATATGCCTATAAGGCCAGCTTCAATGGGGCGACATGCCCATCTTTTCAAGCATGTAGCATAGCTGAGGATAGCCTATGAGAAGGTACACATGGATGTTGGCAACACAAGGGTAGACAATTGAGAGGGGGGTGAATCAATTGTCACCGAATTTAAAACTTATTCAACTTATTAACATTATTCTCAGATCTAATTAATAACCATGAAAGCATCAATCATCAATGCATCATAAACACACATAACACCAAGATTTTTTATGTGGAAACCCTGTTAAGGGAAAAACCACAGTGGAGGTTAGTCCACAAGATTATACCATGTTAAAAGTATAAAGAATGAAATATGGGGAATGCACTTGCATTCAGTCACACTGCCTAGATCTCATTGCTCAATTCCAATAGGGCTAACCACCCAAAGGAAGACATGTTGTCTTACAGAAAGAATTGGATTACATCTGCAGGGATTTGAACTGATAAAATAGCATCTACTAATGCCTGTTCACAGTTCTGGTTAAGCGCATGAACACTTCTTTACTCTTCTTCACTCTTCTTCACACTCTGCTCTACCTTCAAATGATTTAGATCAATATTCACACATATACACATAGAATCACACTTCAATTCGAATAAGCAATTGCTCTTATATATCCACAACAAGAAATTTCATCCCTTCATGTTGGCCTCAACAAAATAATAAAATGAATATAAAATATCGACCCAAAATACCAAAGATTATTAATGTGAATCAACCAAGGTCGGCCACAACTTAGTGAAGACCTAAATAAACATCTCCAACATGAAAAACACTTCAATTGATTACTCCTTGAAGATCCACAACATGCTACAACCACCATGTTGGCCAAGAACAAGAAAAACATGAACATGCAAGAGAAAATTGCCAACCACGAGCACAATAATCAATGCGGGTGTGCAACAAAGATAGAGCATTATCTAGAAGTATCCAAAAACATCACGAATCACTAGAGAAGCATCCAAAACAACTGAACTAACTGAAATCACATCATCTTCAATTAGGAACACAAACTGAAGTAGGATAAAAATGTCAAAGTTTAAATCTTCATAACTCGATCAAATCTTCACGCGGATCAATGAAACTTGACATGGATAACTAGATACACTAAAAAACAAACCCTTTAGTTTAAAGCCTCTGATCATCAATGTACAAAACTCACCGAAAAACTAAACTTCTCTTCACCACTGACAACCTGTAACTCATCTCATTACAATTTTATCAATATCCTCAACATATACAACTTATAATGAATTAATGCTAATATTCTTGACATCAATGAAAACCACATATTAGCAACACAACCACAATATCCAACAATCTCCCCCTTTGGCATTAATGGAAACACATGATGTGAAAAACACCATCAATGTAGCTAACTCTTGACACTTCCCCTTAGATTCTGACTCATTTTCTCCTCAATTCTTTCACATGATCTTCTTTCTGAGAAATTTTTTCACATGGTCTTCTCCCCCTTTGACATCAATGACAAATATTTCTTCTATACAAGCTCTGAACTGCATATCTAAACATTTGATCATCTAACTACTCCCCTTGAGTAGTAGCCACCACAAAATCAATCTGAAACAAGATATGACTATGAAATGAACAGATTGATGCAATACAATGCATCCTTAGTTTTGATTAGGATGGGTAATCACCCCTAACTTCCCTCTGAGATACTCAAAAGTATCCTTAGGCAACAGCTTGGTAAAGATGTCTACAATCTGCTCCTTAGTAGGCACATATTCCAGTTTAACTTCCTTTTCACTCACCTTTTCTCTCAAAAAGTGAAACTTAATAGATATATGCTTTATCTTTGAATGTAGCATTGAATTCTTATAAATGTTAATAGCACTTGAATTATTATAGAATATAGCAATAGGCTTATTATACACAACTCTAATATTCTTCAACATTTGCTTCATCCACAAGACTTGAGTACAATTGTTAGCAGCAACAATGTATTCAACCTCTACAGTAGATAAGGAAATGGCATTGTGCTTCTTACTTAACCATGAAATCAACTTCTTACCCAAGAAAAATGTTCTACCACTAGTACTTTTCCTATCATTTACATCTCCTTCCCAATCAGCATTAGTAAAGGCACTCAAATAATATCATCTTTAGGATACCATAGGCCAAAGTCAATTGTCCACTTCAAGTATCTAAAAATTCTCTTCACAACAGTCACATGAAATTCCTTCGGATTAGCTTGAAATCTTGCAATAATACATACAACATTCATGATATTAGGCCTAGTTTGATTCAAATAAAGCAATCCATAAATCATTGACATTTCAAATTCACTCTTCATCTCATTAGCAAACTTCATGCACAAACCATCATCTCCTCCAAAAATGATATCATCAACAAATACTTCAACAATCAAATCTTTATTACCATTCTTGAAATGCAGATTACTATCAATAGTACCTTTGTTAAATCCAAGCTTCAACAAATACTTGTCTAATCTAGCATACCAGGCTCTAGGGGCTTGCTTGAGTCCATACAATGCTTTCTTCAACCGACACACCATATCTTCCTTATTAGTCAATTGAAATCTATTAGGTTTCTCAACATACACCTCTTCTTCCAATTCACCATTTAGAAAAGCTGACTTGACATCCATTTGATAAACTTTGTAGTTCTTGTAAATAGCATAGGAAAGAAATAATCTTATAGCTTCAATTCTAGCAACAAGGGAAAAAGTATCTTCAAAATCAATTCCTTCCATCTGTGAATATCATTTGCATACCAGTCTTGCTTTGTTTCTAACCACTTCTCCTTGCTCATTCAATTTGTTTCTAAAGACCCATTTAGTTCCAATGGCATTATTATCCTTAGGTCTTGGAACAAGAATCCATGTATCATTCTTCTCAATTTGTTTCAATTCCTCTTTCATTGCTTCAACCCAATGCTCATATTTACATGCTTCATTCACACTAGTAGGCTTAGTCTTTGAAATCAAGCAGTATTCTTCTGCAATCTTTCTCCTAGTCTAGACACCTTTATTCTTATCTCCTATAATTTGATCTTCTAAATGATTCAATCTTACATACCTCGGAGTCTTCTTAGGTTGTTCTTCAACTTTAGGCTCTTGTATTCTCTCTTCTGAAACTTCACTGGTTTCTCCTTCCTCTTCATTTTCTTGATTCACTGAAATGATTTGTACTTGATTTATAGTCTAAACTTGCTTTCCCTTTTTTGTACTGACATTCTGATCATCAGAATCATATCCACATGTTTTGAATGGTGTACCTAAGTCTTCATCAACCTTGACATTTGCAATTTCAACCATTTTCCTCAATATTTTATTGTTACACTGGTAGGCCTTTCTATTAGTAGAATAAACCAAAAGGATACCTTCATCACTCCTAGCATCAAACTTCCCTATGTCTTCATCTCTCTTGATATAACATTTGCTTCCAAATATCTCGAAATATTTAACAATAGGATTTTGATCAATCCATAGCTCAAAAGGGGTCTTACCAGTATCACCTTTGACTTGTACTCAGTTGAGTGTGTACACAACAGTACTCATAGCTTCTCTCTAATAGATATGAGGGACATTTCCTTCCAACATCATGGTTATAGCAGTATCTTCAATTGTTTTGTTCTTCCTTTCCACAACTCCATTTTGTTGAGGGGTTCACGATGCAAATAATTGTCTCTTTATTCCATGTCCTTCACAAAAAGAATTAAATTCATCATAAGTGAATTCACCACCTCTATCTAATCTCAGACATGTCTCTATCTCAACCATAGCCTTAAAGGTCTTGAAATTTTCTAGTGCTTCATATTTCTCCCTTAAGAAAGTAACCCACACCATTCTTGAATAATCATCAATGAGTAACATGAAATACCTATAACCTTGTAAAATTTTGACCTTAGAGGGACCACATGGATCGGTATGCACAAGTTCCAACAATTCATTTGAACAATGTTGTTTTCTTCGAAATGAAATTCTAATTTGTTTCCCCAATTGACATTCCTTGCATATGGCATTAGTAGGTTTCACCAACTTAGGTAGATCTCTCACAGCCTTAGTAGAACTTATCTTGACAATATTATCAAAGTTAACATGACACATTCTCCTATGCCATAACCAACTTTCATCAACTTGAGAAATCAAACAACTTTTACTAGCAGAACTCAAGTGAAATATATTACCTTTTGTTTTTGTACCTGATCCAATTACATTTCTGGAACTCAGTATTATGCACTTTCCATCCTTGAACTAAAGATTGTATCCCTTATCAACCATCTGACCAACACTTAAAATATTATGCTTCAAGCCTTCCACATACAGGACATCATTAGTATTATGCTTACCATCAATAGAAATGCATCCTTTGCCATGGATCACACCAGTTGTATTATCACCAAATCTCACAACACCACCATCATACTTTTCCAAGCTCACAAAATTACTTTTATCTCATGTCATATGATGTGAACATCCACTGTCAATCACCCATTCATCCTCTTCAACTCAAGCAACTAGGGCTTTCTCCACATTTGTACAACTAGCAGATTCAATAGATACAAGATTGTTTTCCTTGATAGCAATAAATATCCATTCATCATCACTTCTATTTCCTTTATTAGAGTCATCATCTATCACACCTTCATCAGCAGCATAATAACACTTCTTTTGAAATATAGGCTTGTTATGTCTTGGTTTAGGAGTTCTTTCTGGACACCTTGATGCAAAATGACCTATCTTATTGCAAGAAAAACATTTAAGAGGCAATTTTCCTTCATACTTACCTTTTCCTCTTGATACTCTTTTGACAATAAGTGCTTCCAGCTCTTCCAGCTCTCTTTCTTCTTCTTCAAATTGTCTAATTTCATCCTCATACTTTAAAGTATTTCTAGATGAACTCTCACCTGGATCATATATGTGTCTATCTCTTCCAGAAATAGTAGCCTTAAATGCAAATTCAACCTTATGAAGGGAATCACCAAATTCACTCAACTCAAAAGAAGTAAGCTTACCAACCAACATGTCTCTAGTTACAATTGTTACAATTCAGACTCTTCAATAGCACTAGCTTTGACTTTGTAAGAATCAGGGAAGGATCTAAGCACTTTAGCAACAATCTCTGATTTGTCTATCTTTCCACCAACACATCTGATACCACACACAAGTTCATTCACTCTTTGCATAAAAATAGTAATTTTCTCATCATCACCCATTCTCAACTTTTCATATTTTCCTTTCAAACTCTACAACTTAGCAATCTTCACATTAGTATCACCTTCATACAAGGTTTCCAACTTTTTCTAGATCTCATAAGCAGTATTTAGATCCATAACATTTGTCATCTTAGAATCAGTCAAGGCACTCAACAATGCTTCCTTAGCCCCGATATTATACTTAGCATCTCTAATCTCAGCAGTAGTAGTAGGACCATTATGAGGAATCACATACCTATTACATGTAATGCTCCAGTAGGGTTCACCAATGCATCTCAAATGACACTCCATTTAAGTTTTCCATAGAGAATAATTTTTTCAATCAAATCTCAAACTATCCTTCTTGTAACTTGTCATCTTGAATCACCTCAAGTTGTTAAACTTCTTCCAAGGAACCTTCTTTGATACAAATTGTTGGCAACACAAGGGTAGACAACTAAGAGGGGGGGTGAATCAGTTGTCACAGAATTTAAAACTTATTCAAATTATTAACATTATTCTATGATTCGATTAATAACCATGAAAGCATAAATCATCAACACATCATAAACACACATAACACCAATATTTTTTACGTGGAAACCCTGTTAGGGGAAAAACCATGGCGGAGGTCAGTCCACAAGATTATACCCTGTTAAAAGTATAAAGAATGAAATATGGGGAATACACTTGCATTCAGGAACACTTCCTAGAGATTACTACTCAATTACAATAGGGATAACCTCCCAAAGGAAGACACACTGTCTTACAGAAAGAATCAAATTACATCTATAGGGATTTGAACTAATAAAATAGCATCTGCTAATCCCTTATCACAGTTCCAGTTAAGCGCATGAACACTTCTTTACTCTTCTTCACTCTTCTTCACACTCTTCTTTTCATTCAAATGATTTAGATCAATATTCACACATATACACACAAAATCACACCTCAATTCGAATAAGCAATCACTCTTATATATCGGCAACAAGAAATTTCATCCCTTCATGTTGGCCTCAACAAAATAATAAAATGATTATAAACTGTTCGCACAAAATACTAAAGATTATTAATGTGAATCAAAAAAAGTTGGCCACAACTTAGTGAAGACCCAAATCAACATCTCCAACATGAAAACACTTCAATTAATTACTCCTTGAAGATCCACAGCATGCTACAACCACCATGTCGGCCAAGAACAAGAAAAACATGAACATGCAAGAGAAAATCGCCAACCATGAGCATAATGATCAATGTGGACGTGATAGAGAATGATCTAGAAGCATCCAAAAACATAAAAAATCACTAGAGAAGCATCCGAAACAATTGAACTAACTGAAATCACATCATCTTCAATTAGGCACACAAACTAAAGCAGCAAAAAAACTATCAGAATGTAAATCTTCATAACTCAATCAAATCTTTACGCGGATCTCTGAAACTTGATGTGGATAAACTAGATACACTCAACAAAAAACCCTTTAGTCCATAACCTCTAATCATCAACATACGAAACTCACTGATAGACTGAACTTCACTTCACCACTGACAACCTACAACTCATCTCATTACAATTTTATCAATATCCTTGACATATACAGCTTCTAATGAATTAATGCTAATAGTGTTGACATCAATGACAACCGCATATCAGCAACACAACCATAATATCCAATAGTGGAGGCCATCCAAAGGATCGCTAACCTTGCCACTATGACCAAGTAGTAGGATCAATGATTAGTGAAGCTTCATGTTGCACTAGTCGAGTGAGATCAAGTCATGAGGTGGGAAAAGAGAGTTGTAGCAACATATGATTCCTTGTAGTTTCAATCCATGATCTCGATAGGTAGGTGGAGGTAGTGAGTCCAAATGCTAGTCCCCAAGTGTAGCAACTCCAAGAGGAGCTACAGTAGGCCCGTGAGTGGGATTCCAAGCTACAAGAGGAGGCGATCAAGCTGAGAGGATAGGTCTGAGGGCTACGAGCATGGAGCATGTCCGTGTTGTGATCTCATCAATCCCATTCATACATGTCTATCCAACATCCTCCTCCGCCACCATCGCCAGTGCTAGAGGTCCTAGGGAGCCACATCTCTAGGGGCTAGAGGCCTCATTTTGCATGCCAGTTTTTGTATATTGGATCATATTATTTTGTATAGCATTATTTTTATGTATAAATATATACAAATATATATTCGCCATTTTTTGATACAGTGGTGTGATACATATACATGACATTTAGATATCTATATATGATATTTTGTGTAGCATCATGGTGTCCTTATGTGTACTTTTGCTTTCATGTATGATCATGTGATGGATTATTTATATGGATGTATGTTCAAATTAGATGCTACCATGATCTAATAAACCCACATTAGATTTATGCTTAATAAAATACAATCATGATCTAATTTCCTAACTAAGAGACTTAATTAGATACAATGTGTGAATACACAACATAATAAAATGCATATGTATATATAATTCCTAATTAAATAAATTAATCACATACACATGTTCACATCATAACACAAAATGCAGAGGTAATGTGTTAATGAAGAAATTTCTTAGCATAACAAACTAAACTCCCTGAGGGATGAGGGTCATGTGTATTCCACATAGACACTATGCATAGTATCGACAAAGATGCATTGCATTGACAAGTTATTTTAGAGGTGTTCCATCCATAGAAAATAGTCCATATGCACCAGAACCATACATGAAGATGATTATGTAAGGACCTAACCAATTAGGGTTGAACTTCCCCTTTTGATCAGGTGGCACATTTAAATTTCTCTGATTCTCATAGAGAATGGGATCACTTACCTTTAAATTCCAAGAGAGAACACCTTGATTGCAATTTGTAATGTTTAGAAATGGATAGTTGATAAGCTTGGAGATGTTGGAGGGCTTGCAATCAATGCTCATTGAGCAACTCAAGTTGATACAAACAATCAACACAATAAGTGTCATCATCAATCAACCCTTTAAGGGAAACTCACAAATATGGAATTTCCAACTCTAAAGGCATGATAGCCTTGACACCATACACAAGGTTATATGATGTTGTCCCAGTAGCTCTATGAACACTCATGCTATAGGCCCACAAGGAATATGTTAATTGAGTATGCCAATATTTGTCATGTTTATTCATTATTTTTCAAAGAATCAACTCAAGATTTTTATTAGACACTTCAACTTAACCATTAGACTGAGGATAGTATGGTGTAGAAAATCTATGTTAAATATGAAATTTTTCCAAGAATTGCTTCACCTCTTTGTTCTTAAATGAAGTACCATTGTCGAAAATAAGGGTGGAAGGAAATCCAAAATGACCAATGATGTTATTCAAAAGAGAGCTACTGATTGCTTCAACATTCATGGATCGAAGTGGAACAACTTTGATCCATTTCATAAAGTAATTAGTAGCAATGATGATAAAAGTATGTCTATAAGAAGGAGGTGATATTTTTCCAATAATATCCAACCCACATTTTGCAAATGGCCAAGGAGAGGTCTAATTTTGAAGCTCTTGTGCAAGAGCTCAAATGAGATTGCTATGTTGTTGACATTTAGGACACTTCTTGACAAAGGAAAAGGAATCTTGCTCCATTTTCTACCAAAATTATCCCATGTGAATTAGTTTATGCACCAAGGATTTACCACCAAAATGTCCACCCCAAGAGCCTAAATGGGCTTCTTGAAGGGCAAGGGACATTTCAGCCTTAGTGAGACACCAAAGAATAAGATTGTTTTAAGAATTTCAATAAAGAACATTAGATAGTATAACATATTAGACTAAAAAATTTCATATATGAGTGCAAGAATTTTTAGTCACATAAAAAAAAATCCAATCTTAAGATAATTATAAATATGAGAATACCATTCCCTTGAGTCTACATGAGCACACACTAGAAAGTTGGGTTTAGGTTGATCTAAGAAAATAGGAGAGAAAAGAATGTAAACCACAAAGTGATATTCTTCTATACCATCATCTAAAGATACAAGGGAGGTTGCACTCACTATTACATCTATGTGTCGATTTTCTCTCCTAGAGGGGCACTGTTTATTGTGAAAGAAGAGAAATGATCAAGCAAGGATAAATCCAAATCCTGATACTAAGATAGCTTATTCTGCTTAGCCTGATACATTCCTATAATTTGATTTACAATAAGCTTGGAATCATCATGAATGCGAAGATGTTTAATGTCATTGCAGCCCACAAGTTGGCAATAAGGGCTTCGTACTTAGTGACGTTGTTAGTGCAATGAAATTACAATCAAAAGGATAGAGGAATTGGCTTGCCTTCGAGTGAGATTAAAACTACACCTTCCCCTGAGCTAGCTTGACATCTTGATCCATCAAAGTACATCTCCCATATAGCTTCATGGTCTACTACAAAGAGGTTTTCATCCAAAAATAAATCTAGATTAGGGAAAGAGTGAGATGAGGGAGCTTTTTCTAATTGATTGACAATAGATTGACCTTTAATTTCTTTCTGAGTTACGAACTTGGTGTCAATATCAGAGAGCAACATTACCCATTTCGCCAATCTTCCAAAAAGATTGGTTCTAGTGAACAAATGTTTAAGATCACTTTTCACAATAACATGGGTTTCTACATGAAGAAGATAGTGTCATAGCTTCTGCATGGAAAATATGAAACCAAGACACTGTTTCTCCATAGAAAAATAATGAGTTTCATAATCAACTAGAATACGGACAATGTAGAAGACCACTCTTTCTTTACCATCATCATCATCATCATGTTGAGCTAATAAAGTTGCTAGGGCATGAGGTGATGCAAATATATAAAGCAAAAAGGGTCTATCCTACATAGTTGACATTAAGATAGGAGGATTGGCCAAATAACTTGTGATTAACTCAAGATTTTTTGCACTCATCATCCCATTGAAAGTGGACATCTTTCTTCAATAAACGTGTGAAGGGAAGATTGTGATCAACCAACTAAGACATGAATCTATGAATTTCCTAAATCTTCCCTTGCAGACTACATAGTTGAGAGATGTTTTTAGGAGGAAGCATGTTAAAAATTGCATTAATTTTATTTGTGTCGACTTCAATTCCATGGCAAGAGATGATGAATCCTAAAATCTTGTTGGAATCCATGCCAAAGACACACTTAAGAGGATTTAGTCTCATCTTATAGAGTCAAATCCTTTCAAAGATGAGACAAAGATTTTCAAAGTGATCAAGTGAAGAGTTGTAGACTTACCCAAGATATCATCAATGTAATCTTCTAGGATATTATGAATAAAGTCATGAAAGATAAGAGTCATCACGTATTGGTAAGTTGCACCAGCATTCTTTAACCCAAATGGTATGACTACATAATAGAAGGTACCCCTAGGGGTAGTGAAGGTTGTCTTATATTAATATTTTAGGTTAATATCAATCTGGTTATAGCTTGAGAATCCATCCATGAAGGACAATAAGGCATGGCCTACAACCAAGTCTACAATCATATCAATAGTAGGCAACAAAAAATAATCCTTAAGAGAAGCCTTATCGAGATCACAAAAATAATAAAAATGCAAATACGACCATCAGGCTTGCTAATAGCAATGATATTTTATATCCAAGGTGAATAGTCAATGGGATGAATAAAGCTATCTTTTGAAAGCTTCTCTATCTTAGTCTTGACTAATAGGGAAAACTTCGGATTCATCTTTCAAATATTTTGTTTAATAAAATTAGCATTGGGACATAGAACGATATTGTGAACCACCACATATTCTTCAATACCAAGCATGTCCTCATATGACCAAGTGAAGATATCAGGATGAGCATGTAGTAAATCAAGATGTTGTTTAGATTCTTTTAAAGAAACGGATTTTCTAATATTAATCACTTTTTCAGAAGACTTAGGATCCATGAAAACATTGGCAGTATCCCCTTTAAGGAGAGTACTATGTTCTTTGAGATGAGATATAGGAACATCATCATCCACATTAGATAGAGGGGCCTTCTCATCAATGTTCATAATGGATTCTCCAAAGTATGCTTGTTTGTTCAAGATATATGGGAATCACTATTTATAGTGATAAGAAGGTAAATGAGAGTAGACACCTAATAATTCTTCCAATGCTTCCCCCAAAGAGAAGACATCTAGGGAAACTTCGTTAGAGTCTACTTTACATTTAATCAATTTAGGATGAACTAGTCTAAGAGGTTCAACGAAAATCATGTTAACACTCAACCATGGTTTCCTCTTAGACCTCAGTTTAGAATGATGGTATCAAAGTCCCATGTTATGCTCACGAAGATCAAAATCTATGGGGACTTGAATTCCTTGTTCTTACGCCCACAACCTTTATGTCCATAACCATATTTAGAAAGAAGGTTGAAACCGGATTCATAATGTGTTTGCAATTCCTCGGGAGGAGGATCAACGTAAAGAGCATCATTCCAACAGTGGGTATCATACTCCTCTATAGGATCATAATCATCCTTCTTAACAAAAATACTAACATCAGCCTCTTTAGAAAAAGCATGATTATTTTCCTCAATAGGGGTACAATCATCCTCCTTAGCAGGAGCATGTTTGTCTTCCTCAATGGGAGGACAATCAACTTTCTTAATAGAGGTGTATGAGATTGTAGGAATTTTTATGTGGATAGGATCCATTTTGTAATCCTCGATAAAAGATTCAGTAAAGTCCAAGGAACCCTGATCATCACCAAGAAATTTATTCAATTCAAAAGAAGTAGAAGACCTATAGACTTAGGATTCTCTGCTTTAGGATTATCTTCCTTAGGGATATCCATCTCATGAGAAACCTTTGAAACAAGCACTATCGATGAGGATGTCAACACATTAGAAGATAATGAAGGAATGCAATTTTTAAGAGTAGAAGCAACTGAGGTCCAACCAACAGCTGCCATTTCACAAAGGTGTATAGCATTAGGGCCAGCCTTGGTTGTAATTACTTCATTATTTGTAACAAATTGTATACAATAGTGCAAAGTAGAAGTTATTGCTCCCAAATCATGAATCTAAGGCAGGAGAATTTTATAAGGTAAAGGACCTAACATAACATAAACCAAGGTGGGTAGGGTAATGGGTCCCAACCTCAAAGGCAAGATTATCATGCCTAGGGCTTGTTGACCAACGTTATTGAATCCATGAATGTACAAAGAAGAAGCAAGAGAAGATGAATTGATCTTAATCTTAGGTAATAATTTGATGCTACATACATTGAGAATCAAACTAGTGTCAACGAGAGCACACCTAATATTGATATTATTAATGTTGATTATTATCAGCAAAGGATTTGCTTACTTTTGTACTTCTGGAGGTGGGAGTTCATGTCAATATAACGTAATATTCAGCGAGTCTGCATGAATATGAGTCATCAATGCATTAACATTTGTCGACCTAGTGGAAGAAGGTAAGAGAATCTTCTACAAGGCTTCTTGAAGCATACCTTGATAAACTGGGGTAGTCTAAAGAAAATCCCATAGTGAGATGTTGGAAGGAGTAATGCAAAGTTGCTCGACAAGATCATACTCACCAGGTGCTTTAGCTATAATTTTAGGTGCTTGAGGAATGATTGGTTGAGAAGGTGGTAAAGAAGTAGGTTGATTTAAATTTTGTTGATTCCTCCTAGTGTTGTAAGTATGAGCTACAACTTTATAGAAGGAAGTTGTAAATTGAAAGAATCTTGTGTAAAGGTCCAGCGAGTCAATAGTGACTAGAACCCCATAAATATAATGAATTTTTTAGGAGATAGGCTAACAAAATCGCATAAATGACAGGTCTCTTAGGCCTTTGAGGAGTTGTAGAGATGACAACTACATTCATGGACTCTTTGACTTGTGAAGAAGAAGATAGTTGTGATGAAGAATTTTGTTCAGCAGATCTACAAATAGGAGATGCCTCTAAGAAATCATTTAGAGCATCATACAACATATCAAAATCTTCCTTAGAAAAGACATTATCAAAAGCATTAAAGTTTTGAAGAAAAAAATATGACATTATTTGCTTCACGTTGAGTTCACCAAAATGTAATGGAGGGGATTCACTACTCTCGAGTATCTAGGACAAGGAAGAGTCTACAAGGAGTGAATAGCCCTTTATTACCTCAAAGTACAAGCTCGAGTGACAAGATACAAAATAAAATAAAAATTATTGTGATAACTTAATTAAATGAAGTACTAAGCTAGAATAACAAAACTGCAAATTAACAAAATACTGGAAAGAATTACAAAGTATTGATTACAGAAAACAAAAGATGAAAATTTACAAATTATTCCTCAAGAGGATAGAGTCATGACCAATGGATGACAGTGCATTGCAAGGATGTATGTGCCTCGCGTTGTGGTCCCCATCAAACCAAGAGCTAAAAACCCAAAACTTGCAAGTGCCCAACTCTTCAAGTTTGAAAACGTGCACACAATGAGGATGAGGAAAAATGTTTAGGCTATTTTGGGGCTTGCCTCAGTCAAACCCCTATTTTGGTGATTCCACCTGCATAGATAGCCAAATAGATAGAAAATAGATGAGACATAAAATATAATAGATGAGACGTGTGATAGAAACGAACCCCGATGTGGAGGAGAACCCCTATCATGAATATAATAGACAAGACAAGTATGCATTACAAATAGACAAGGCAAAGCAACAAGAGAGTGTTACCAAAAATCTATGGCTCCCTCTTGACTTGATAGACAATGTGTTATTTTCTTGCAAGAGAGCCTTAGTTGTTGACAAGACATAAATTTGGTAGAGCTTCGATGCGGAGAAGATATGTAGAAGAGAATAGAGCAAGAAGGTGAGAGCAAGTGAGAGAGAGAGAGAATGAATGAGAGAATGAGAGAAAAGAGGAGTTTTGTGAGGTTGCATGGGTGGAAATAGTTGTTATGATTCCATTTAAATGACATGTTCCATAGGAGAATTTCACGAGATTCCCTCATTTGAAACTTAGAAAGTTCAAGGACGCTTGTGCACCATACGAACATTTGCACATCACATAGGCATCCAACTCAAAACATTACAATAAATCGAGTGGTAGACTACTAACACTTCGTCATTGTCCCTTATGAAATTGAAATTATGAAATTCCAATTCATAAGGTTTTTTCATTAATGCGGTGAGGTGTCATAAATGCAACGAGCTAAATGCACAAGTGTGAAATTACCACGGGCTGCAATTTTGTGACACTACAAAACCAAAAATAATAAATTAGGATCTTCATTCACAACCTTTGTAAGATTCCATGAATGCAAAATATGCAACATTAATGAGAAACAACACTTTGGAACTTGTTGATCTTCCACCAAAGAAAAAATATAATAGATGTAAATAGTTTTTCAAAATAAAATTCAAAGAAGATGGTAGCATTAACAATTATGATGCCCAACTTGTGGCTAAGGGATATACATAGAAAGAAGGCATTGACTATGAAGAAATATTTTCAAACATTGTAAAGATGAAGACTGTCATGATGGTTTTATCAATGATAATATAATTCAAATGATAGCTTCATAAAATAGATGTGAAAAGTTCCCACCTCATATGAGGTCTCAAATAATTCTATATGACTCAACCTAAATGGTATATTGCACCTAGATAACAACAAAAATTGTGCAAATTTGTGAAATCTCTGTACAATCTAAAACAAACTCCCCAATCCTAGTATATCAAGATCAATGAGCATCTCCTAATCATGAATTCACTAGGAATTCATATGATCTCAATCTCTACTTCAAAAAGTATGGGGAATATTGTGATTTTGATATTATATGTCAATGATATTCATCATTGAGAGTTCTTCAAATTTGATGAAGCAATAGAAAATGAGCTCAAATGATAGATTGACATTACATATATTGGGCTACTACATTACCACCAAACTAAAACATAGCAAAAAATAATTAGATGTTTGTAGCTTAAATAAAATAAACTATCATTGCTTGATAAATTTAAGATGAAAGATTGCAAATCCATGTTGACACTAATGGAGACAAGATTGCAACTTTCTAGACATGATACATCACCTTAGTCGAATGTAACTTTCACCAACTAATTGAGAGTCTTGTTTACCTAAACTTCACCATGCCAAATATTGACTATGTTTTCAATTACCTTTCATATTTTATGCATGAACTAAAGGTTCACATCAAAAAGAAAAAAATTAAGGTATATCCATGGTAATTTTGAGTATATCCTATAATACAAACAAAATGAAAAAACTTTTTGAACAAATGCAAACTAGAAAATTTTTGAATGACAAGAAGCCTAATTTAGGATTTGTTTTCTTCTTGGAATTTCATTTAATATCACAAAAAAGTAAAAATCAAACCATTATTGTTTTCTCTTCCATAGAAGTAACATATCACACTACATATGGAACTATTTGTGAAATATTATGATTATGTTACATCTGAATGTGCCTGAGAAATAAGCTACATATCTATTTTGTGACAATTAGGGAGTGTTGAAACTTGTTCATAATCCAATTCTTCATTAGTGTACTAAACACATTGAGGTTCAATATGAATACATTTACAAGAATGCACAAAAGTAGAATTTTTAACTCTAATTAAGTACTCAAATCAAAAGAAATATGTTGACATATTTACTATATGACTTGCAACAATAAGTTCAAAGTTTTTTAACACTTCTTGCTTTGTAATCTTGCAAAAATATGCAACAAGAGGAGATTGTTAGAATAAATAAATATTTTATATTACATCATTGTAATAATTAGTAACAATAATAATCCCTATTATTGTTAATAAGCTTTATAAGAGGTTTTTGTGTGGTTGGTTAAAATCAATGTTATAAAAGAATTACGATAAAAAATCATTACTTATGTCTTGAATGGATAGGGATGGGGTAACTCTACAATGGTGGACTAGATATGTGGATTTTACTATTGTAATAAATGAGTGTTATGCTTCTCTTTGTGTGTTATTCCTCCACCTTTTGTTAGACATGCATATACAAGGTGGTGTTGTCTTGAAAAAATCTAGTGTGTTTGATGTCTCTTTCACTCCCTTCACATCTTGGGCTACACTTTTCCACGCTAAGTTATTGTTCTCACATACTTTAACACTGATTTTTATCTTGCAAAGCTACAATCTTCTCTACTCTAAGTAATTTTTTTGTGTTTTGGTTTGAATTTTTAAGGCTATAAATTAATTATTATGTTGAGAGGAATAATTGTAGTGGTACCAATAGGTCAATAGTAATTATGTGAATATGTTAAAAAAAAACCCTTAAATTTGGCACCTATTTACATATCAAATTATTAATATTTAATAATAAACAACTATTGTTGATGTCTTATAATAATAAAAGTAATTGATACGTCAGAAAAAATATAACTCTTTAAAGTAAATAATGTGTGAAGTAAAATATTTTTTAAGTAAATATTAAAATAAATAGTCATTGTGCCTTTTCTTATCTATCTATTTACCTATTTATATGTGCATCTATTTAGTAATTTAGATAGACATTAAAAGTGATGCTCATGTAAGAATAAAAAAACTTTTGAAGTAAATTATGAAGTTATTTTTTAAATTGAGCATAATTTTTGTGATTTATTACATTATTGTTGTAAAATAAAATAGTTTTCAATGAAATATAAAGTAAATAATGTCTAAAATAAAACAGTATATAATTAAAAGTTAAAATAACTAGCGTTAATATGTTTTTTTCTTATTTATTGCTTATTTATGTATGTGTATATGTATGTAGTAGTTTAGATAGATATTAAAAAAAAATATCTAAATAAATATCGAAAACATAAATACGTTCTTATATTAATCTAAACTAGAATTAAAGGAATTTTCACAATTATATAAATTTTAATACGGATAATTCATAACAACTTCAAATGATGAAATAATATGTAAATATGTATATCTGAAACTAGTATATATGTCTCAATTACATTTAACTCAAGAATGTCAAGATATATCAATATAAGCACCTCAAGATTGATATCTCTTGACATCTTTAGATAGATGTATTTAAAATATATATGCTAGTGTGTGTGTGTGTGTTTTTGTCTACATTAATATATATTTAAAAATTTGGTGTTTGTATTTAAAATACAAATGTCGGCTCCACATATTTTTTATTAAACATGATCACACCATTACACTCCATCTCTTTTTTTTGTTATAGGTTACACATTTTTGTGTAATAATTTTTTAATAATTAAAATAATTAATGGATAACTAATGAAATATTAAAAATGACAGGATAACAACGTATGTGGAACTTCCCTTCAAAACCTATTTTTCCCATATAATCAAAACAATGTATGTGGAACTAAAGATATTCGTCAAATTTTTATCTCTTCCTTGAAAATTATGGTCCTTTTCTTATTCCATACAACACATTAGAAAGTAAACTTACTCAAATATCCCTTATTATGTGTATCTACATGTATGTGTGTGTACAATATATGTGTGTAGTTGGAGGAGGTGGAGAGGATAGAGTGCAAGAACACGTAGAGGGGGTAGAGGGGTGGAATAAGTGAGGGCCTTTTACACACCTATATAATGATATGCAATAAGTTTGTATACACATATACATATATGTATGTGGATATATTTACACAAGCATACATATTGAAGGGAAATAAAACACACCCTACAAAAATATATATTTTTTACCATTAGAATGCTAATCATATGAATAAATTAATTGCATTATTCACATCCACCTAGATATAAGGATTTGAGTCATGGCATGTAATTGTCAACGTGTAATTGAAAGAGGAGAGACGTTGTGGCTTAGCTATCTCGTTATGTCACGTTGACTAATGTGCAACACTTAATGTTGATGGTGTACTAAAATAAAGATTAAAATGATGAATAAAGAATTGTAAAGGAATAGATTATGCTATTATGTGATCTCAAACAAAATTGAATCCATGATCTTGACCTATTCTTTTGATCTTGTCCTTCAAACCACAATCCCATCATTCACATATGTAAAACTTGTAATCTAATTTTCCTTACTAGAATTTTGAATGAGGATGTCATGTTGAGTAACACCTTTGGCGGTCTACTATGCAAGAGTTGGAAATTGATAATTCCTTGTACCTTTTGGTCAAATCCCTATTGTTGTTTGTATGATTGAAGTTATTGATGCATACCTAAAATGTAAATCAATGTAATATTTGTTATTGAATGTTGGTGTAAGCCTATGATTGACAATGCTTATGCTTTATTTCTCTAGATCAAACATATCTTTGAATATGATAGCACAAACCTCTATTTAAACACTTTGGTATGCAAGCTAATGGGCAATGGTCAATTTTTTTTAAATAATTCTAGCTCAAATAAGTAGAAAATGAATTAAATTTAGGTGGAGGTGATTGTATGAACGATCCAATCCAAGGAACAAAATTACATTGAAAATCCAATACAAGACTTGTAAATGGATGATAACTAGTACACATACATGGAAGATAAATTGAGGAGATGGAGAAGTGTTTCCTAGGTTCTATCAACTTTTTGAACCTGAATAGCTCAAATTGAGTACCAATTTGACACATCTTCAAACAAGCCTAAAGTAATCCTAAAAAATCAAGAAAATAAAGAAGGATGCACTTTTATCCTCTACATATGTATACCCCATAGTTACTAGACTCAAAATTTATTGGTTAATTTTAGACTCAAATTGAAAGGGAGGTCAAATTAAATTTCCACAATTAATCTAAGAGGATGGAAGTGCAATAAAGAAAATATACGATTTTAAACAAAAACAATAAGAATGTGCACACAATAAGTGACACAATGTATACCAAGAGAAAAAATCTTTCAAGAAAAAAATTAGCCTCCAAATCTCAAATCAATGTATTAGTTTTGGCAAAGGATCTCCAAAATTTTTAACTTCAAGAATTGGAGATGGTGTCACAACTGGGGTTTGTCGCCTGGTGTAGGCTGAGGCTTGCATGAGGTTATTCCTCTTCTTGCATGTGCTCGGTGGTCTGTTGGGTGTCGATCTTACTATTGGTAAAGGTGTGATCTGGGGTTGGGGCATTTGGAGAGGTGTGGGGTTGGGTGTGTTGGTTGTCGGCAGGGGCTGTGGTCAGTACTTTTTATTGGTGGTTGTGGGTAAATCTATGGTATTCTTTTTTTTTTCTCACCTCTATTCGTGGTGGTTGTAGTGTGGGCTTTGGATTGTGTGCAGGGTCTCGGTGTTGGGGTTAACGGGTGTTTTTCTCTCTCGATTATGGCTATAAGGGAGACATCAAGGGTCAAATTTCCTTTGGATTATTGTGCTACTTTTGGAGCCTCTTCTCCAAATCATTCTCCAAAGGTTTTTAATAATAGTTTGTTTTCAAATGACTCAAGTAATGGTGGATTTGTTCTAGTTGGTGGTTCTCATATTCCAAAGACAAATGGGTGCCTAAAACATTCCAAAGATAGGTCGATGTTGATTATTCAACTTGAATCAATTGCAGAGGACATCGAGTATTTCACAAAACATGCTTTGCTTTGCAAATTTTTGGGAATGAGGGTTTCACTCTAATTTTTGGAATCATGGGCTCATTGCACTTGGTCCCCAGAGGGTGAGATGGAAATAATGTTGTTAGCAAATAGTTACTTCATGGTGAAATTTAATTGCATGGCAGATCACAATAGAGTGTTTGAAGGTGGGCCTTATTTCCACAACCAGGTCAGTTTATTCATTAAACCTTGGCATGTAGGTTTTGATCCTTTAGAGGAGTTTCCGAATCAGGTGTCAATGTGGGTTCATCTCCGCAAATTTCCAATGGAATTTTGGTGCAATGACATTTTGCGTCGAGTTGCTTCATTACTGGGAAAACTGGTGGGTCCTTCTCAACAAACTCAGGATAGAAAGGTAATGGCTTTTGCTCATGTATTGTGTTGAAATGGATTTAAATAACCCTCTTCCAGATTCTTTAGACATTCGTGTGGGTTCATGCTCTTGGGTGCAGCAGCTTGACTATGAGATATTGCCATTTCGTTGTTGTCTCTATCATGAATATGGCCATTTACAAAGAAGATGTGCAAAGTTTAAACCTCTTAGGAATCAAGCAGCTCATCGTCCTTGCAATCCTTCCAAGGTTAACAAGGGAAAAGACCTCGTGCCTGGTGAGACTATGGGTGCAAAGGGTTTTATTCCTACTAAAGCACGTAATAGGAACCAAGGTCAAAAGAGGAACCTTAAGGAGCACCAAGTAGGAAATTCCTTTAGCATATTTGAGGTGCTAGATGATCTTGATCAATAGGAGGTTAATCCAGGAATGTTGTTTTTGGGTTAGGGTGTTTCAGAAGGGGTTCAGGAAGGAATTATTCCATATTACAACTAGACTTCTCAGGAGACTAGGGTTGTACAATTGGAAATGGATCTGAGTATGGTGGTTCATGGGAGGTCTGAGACTATTGTGGATATGAAGATGGGGGAGGGAGAGATCTCCACTCCTTTGGTGAAAGTTGGGGTGGACTCGGTAAAAGGCAATGAGGCTTCTCCTTTGTCGAGAATTCTTTTGAAAAACATAAAGAAAGGGGTGGCAGAGAAGTCTTCTAAATTTGGGAGAAAGAAATATTTGGAGAAAATAAAGTTGACAGGGGAGTTTTTAGTGGAGTCTGGGTCTATAAAGACCTTGGATTTCCATTTCTCTAACCCTCCAAAATGATTGTCCTCTCCTAGAATGTAAGGGGCTTAAACAGTGGCCCTCAACAAAAATTGTTTGTGATTTGTTGAGAACTCATTCTCCCGATGTTCTTTTTTTTACAGGAGACTAAGTTAACTATTGAACGTATGATTGGTTTGTTTCCTAAGTTGTGGGTGAGGGGAAATTTCCAGTGCATTGGGGTTCATGATAATGTAGGGGGGGTGGCTTGCCTATGGAATCTATTGAAGATTCATCCTCTTTGGTGGGTGTCCTCCAAGTCTTCCATCTTTGTGGTTGCTTCAAGTCTGGATTTGGGGGAAATTATTCTTCTCTCAAACATCTACACGCCTACTGATTTTCTTGGTAAGCAACTATTATGGTCTCATATTAGTTATGTTTAGATCCTTGCTCCTTTGTTCCCTTGGATTGTTGTAGGTGATTTCAATGCCATTATTGTGTTGGATAAGAAGAAGGATGGTATTGCAAGATTGGAGCCCTCTGCTTTCCTTTTTCATGATAGCATCTCTACATTGAATCTGGTTGATATTAAGCCTCAGAATGGGCAGTTTACTTGGAACAATAGGAGATTGGGGGAGAGTTGTATTGTTGAGATACTTGATCATTTCTTGGTGTCTTATTTATGGGTTGGTGGAGTGTTGTCTTATTACTTTGATATTTTGGACTAGAGGGGTTTGAATCACTAGCTTATTAAGTTTTCTGCTACTTCAGCTTGGGTTTCTTGGTCCCCTTTTTTCAAGTTCCAGCTTATGTGGTTAAGATATTCTTCTTTGCAGGCGCATATGGCTAAATGGTGGAGGGGTAGACCTACTTTTGGCACTACCATGTTTTCATTCTCTAAACTACTGCAATATGTAAAATATCAACTTAAAAAGTGGAATAGGTAGTGCTTTGGCAATATTTTTCATGCTAAGGTTGTTGCTCAAGCTGACTTATATGTCATCACTCGGGAGATAAGGGAGTTTGGCCTTTGAAATAATTTACTCAAGGAGGAGTGTAAGTTGTACGAGGAAATTTAATTGAAACAAAAGGATCGAGTTGAATGGTTACAGGAGGGAGAAAGAAACACCGCTTTCTTCTTCAACTTGGTGAAGGCTAGGAGACATGGAAATTCTATGCCTGATCTAGTGAATGAAATGGGTGAGCATTTATATTCTTTGCAAGATATGTCTAGAGAAGTTGTGCAATTCTTTGCGTCTTTATTTCGTGAGGACTCTCAAGATGGTTCGGCGGAAGAAAACCAAGTTTTTTCTTGTATTCCCTCTTTGGTCACTAGGGAGATGAATGAGCATATTTTGAGTAATATCTTGTTGGAGGAATTAGAGGCTATTGTTTTCCAAATGAAGAAAGGGAAAGCCCCGAGCCCTGATGGTTTTCTAATTGAGTTTTATCAAGAATTTTTGGATATCATTAAGTTGGACCTATTGGAGGTGGTTCATGAATCTCTGAGAAACAAGTAGATATTGTGGGCTTTAAAATCTACATTCCTTTCTCTCATTCCAAATGTGAGGGGGTGGATTGTTTGAGTTAATTTCAACCCATTTCTCTTTGTAATGTGGTGTATAAAATCATTTCCAAGTTGATTGTTGAAAGGCTGAAGTGATGGCTTAGAGGGCTTATCTTTGAGGAACAAAGTGGTTTTGTGGAGGATCGGAAAATTCTAGATGGGGTGGTCATTGCTATTGAGACCATTCATTCAATGGAATCCTCAAAAGAAAATACTATGTTCATCAAGCTATATATGGCGAAGGCTTATGATAGAGTGAGGTGGTCCTTTTTGCAAAAAATTCTTATTGCTTTTGGATTTTTTGAGGAATGGATCCAATGGGTGATGTGTTGGGTTACCTTCACTTCATTCTCAATTTTTATTAATGATGAGCCTTCCTCTCTTTTTAGTGCTTCTAGGGGTCTTCATCAAGGGGATCCTCTCTCTCCTTATTTATTTATTCTTCTTGCAAAAGGCCTAGGTAGACTGGTGAAACGTAATGTGGATCTGGGTTTTATCTAGGGATGGAGGTGGGGAAATGGTTTGCCTCCTCAATCTCACTTGCAATTTTTGGATGATACGACCTTGATTGTTCTGGCCAAGATCAGAGAAGCTTTGAATTTGTGCAAGACTTTGGATATCTACCTTGCTACATTTGGTCAAAGGATTAATGAATACAAATCCTCCATTTTCTTCTTTAATACTCTAAGGCTTATTCAACAAAGGATTGATCATATCTTAAGGTTCCAGATTGGTTCTCTCCCTTTAATTTATCTGGGTATTCCTATCTCTGTTGGTAGACTTCCCACAAAATCATGGCAGAATATTTTGGACAGGTTTTGGGTGAAGGTTAATCATTGGACTCATTAATGGTTGTCTTTTTTTGGTCATGTTCAACTACTAAAGTTCATGGTGTAGGCTCTTCCTATTTATAGGTGCATGTTACAGGTGGCTCCAACCAGGTTTGTGAAGGATTTGGAATCTCTAGCTAGAAAATTCCTATGGGTGAGTAGCTTGTCCTCATCCAAGTGGAGCCTACTTAAGTGGGATGTTGTGTGTAGCTCAAGGAAATTTGGGGGCCTTGGATTGCGGTAGGTGACTTGGTCAAGGTTGGCTTTGGCTGCAAAGCTTTACTGGAGATGGTGTGTGGAGTAGGATCATATATGGGTCAGGATTTTATCTCACAAGTATCTTCCAGGGGTTCGGAAGGAGGAGCTTCCTAGGTTTCCTCTAGTGGGGAAAGGCTCTGTGATTTTGGGAATTCTTAAGAAAGGGGCTATGTTGATCAAGGAGGGCATGTTCTGGATATGTAATAGGGGGTTGAGGTTCTCTTTTGGTCTAATTCTTTGGATGGTTTTTCCCCCATTTTGTGTTAGTACCCCAATTCGGTGACTTTGTCTCATCGCTTTTTGGAGGCTAGTTGGTCAAGGGTGAGTTATTTTAAGATTTTTGATCCATGTGGACATGTGGAGGTGGCTAGGTGGAAGGATCCCTGTGATTGGCTTGTTCTCAGGTTGGAGGAGGATTGTGTTGTGCTTCAAAATATTTTGGTTGGTAGACAATGTAGCTCCCTTAGGGATAAGGATATTCTAGCTTGGAGCTTGAATCCTAAGGGTGCTTTCATTGTGGCTAGTGGTTATCAGGAGTTGTTGTCTTGTAAGTTTGGGGAGGAGGAGGTCCCTTGGTGGAAGCATGTGTGAAACAAGTTTTCATGGAAAAAGTGTAACTATTTTGTGTGGACTATGGCTTGGAATGGATGTTTGACATGGGATAATCTTAGTAAGTAGGGATTCTAGGGTCCCTCTATGTGTGCTTTGTTTGATTGCAGTGAGGAGGATTCTTCCCATTTATTTTTTCATTGTTCTTATTTTATGCTACTCTGGCATTGGTGGTGGGGTGTTTGGAAACATCATTGTGTTCATGCGTCTTCCCTTATTGAGTTTTAGAGCAGTCTGGGAAGGCCCCCTTCCCAGGCCTCTTTTCTCTAGATTGTGTGGAGCATTGGTCCTACATTCATCCTTTGGAAAATTTGGTTGGAAAAGAATCGTAGGATTTTTTGTGGGGATAAGATGATGGTTCAACAGGTTTGGCACAAAATTGTTGGTATGATCCAAGAGACAGTGGAAGCCAAATGTAAAGTGACCTTTCTATTGGAAAGAAGTGTTGATGAGATTGTGAATAGATTGGATTGTAGGGGTTGAATTTGGTCTCTACACGTGTCAGAAGAGGAAGGAGGGAAAAAAAGAAGGTTCAAAGGGTTGGAAGATGGTCACCTCTTCCAATAGATTTTCTGAAGATTAATACTGAAGGTTCCTTTAGAGGTAACCCAAGGTCGGCTGGGATTGGTGGAATTGGTAGAGACTGTTCTAGTTTGGAAATTTTCCTTTTCTCCATCCATAAGGGGTGGCATTCTAACAACCTTATGGAAGGGCTAGCAATTCTCTGGGCTATTGAGCGTGCTTGTGCCTTGGGTTGGAATAAGATTATCTATGAATTTGATTCACAGCTTATATATCAAAATTGTGCCATCAAGTTGATGACAAAATTCATGCACGTTCCAGTGGACCTTATACATTGGTTACACAACAACCTTTAAAAGGAAAATCCCACCGAGGAGGGCAACGAGTAGGAGAAATGGAAGTTTGGGCTCTAGAAGGTTTTGGTGTTGCTTATATTTTACACGAGATGCTTACTTTAAAATCTGACCATATAGACGCTCGTGAAAAAATATTTGGTGCCATTCTCAATGGAGAACCAATGCCTAAAAAAAGCAATCTTACATAATATTTTCAATTGCTCAGCCGAGAACTACAATCTTTAGCTCTAGAATTGAATCATACTATTCTATCTAAGATAGACTTTCAGATAGATAAGAAGGAAGTTTGATCCAAATGAATCAAAATTTATTTTTTATGAGTGACCAGGATAAACATCAACAACTTCGAATTGGATTAGTTTCTCCCGAGCAGATTCTCGCTTGGTCTGAAAGAATATTACCTAATGGAAAAAGAGTCGGACAAGTTACTAAAGACCTCACTTTAGATTATAGAACTTATGAACCAGCAAGAAATGGATTATTTTGTGAAAGAATATTTGGGCCTAAGAAAAGGGGAGTTTGTGCTTGTGTAAAACCTTGAATAATGGAAAATGAGAAGGAAAAGAATTTTTGTACTCGATGTGGAATTGAACTTGTTGTTGATCCTCGAATTCGAAGATATCGAATAGGATACATTAAACTGGCATGCCCAGTTGTTCATATTTGGTATTTCAAACGACGCCCCAGTTATATCGTGGATCTATTAGAATGGATCCAAACATCCATCTATCTAGAACACAAATGCTTTGTTATAATACACATGACCTTTTTATGAAGGTCTAGTTAGAATGGTTGAGGCAACAAACATCCATCTCGTTTGTACTTCGGATACCGCTAGAACCATTAGAGACTGTTGAAGTGAATAATCCCTATAAAATACAGTGCGTTAAGAACAAAGAAATTGTTAGAGGTTATGTTTGTAGTGCTAAGTTAAAATACTTGGTATTTAGAAAAAAAAATTTGCAAGAAGGATGGCTAGAGATTCATCAGAAATACACTAGTTCCTGTTAATTCATTAATATAGGAAAATCCTTTTTTTTGTCAATTAAAGGGATTATTCCCCTTATTCTGTAAAAAAAGGAGCCGTATGAGGTGAAATTCTCATGTACGGTTTTGAAGCGGAGATCATTTCAATTGAATGAACGACCGTAACGAATGTCAGCTCAATCCGAAGGGGAATACGCGGAAGCTTTACAAAATTATTATGAAGCCATGCGACCGGAAATTGACCCCTATGACCGAAGTTATATACTGTATAATATAGGTCTTATCCACACGAGTAATGGGGAACATACTAAGGCTTTGGAATATTATTTCCAGGCATTAGAACGAAACCCGTCTTTACCACAAGCTCTTAATAATACGGCCTTGATCTGTCATTACGTGCGGCTATCTGTACTATAGAATGAATTCGTTTAAAACTACGGAAAAGAAAAAAAAAAAAGAGGCTTTCTACATATGCACCGTCCAAAACAACGGTTTTTTATCAGCTGTAGTCAAAAGAATATCCCTCATAGGAGCCCAAATATGAATGGGTAAATGCCTGGATAGTCCATGGATAAAAAAATCAATTCAATTGATAGAGAAAGCACCATAAAGATCAATTATTGAAAGTTCGGGCTGATACGATCAAATCTGCTTATGGGCAAAAATAAGGAATCAATTTATGTAATAGAGTTGATTTACTAGGCTATTCAGCAGCGGTGTAGCATCAGATCCTAAAGATGTGAAGTACTTTCCTACCAGGAAAGTATTATTCAAAATTTCTATATAGAACATAGATAGTTACCTCTTAAAAAGATTTTTATCTGGATAATCTGAAGTAGATCCCTTTATTTCTAATACTTCATCTTTTTTAGGGTGGGAGAAAAGAGAAAACCTGATCATTTATCGAAAGTGAAGTTTGAAACTCATGTCATTGACCCATTCTGTTCTTTCGGTTAACCTGAACGCATTTCGAACTATCTCCTATTTTGGAAGTTTGGGTAAAGGACTAAAGAATAGTTAATTGAGCCGTATGAGGTAGGAAACTCTCAAGTACGGTTCTAAGGGAAGAAAACTTTGACAAGTTGATCTATCCCGACCGAGGAGAACAGGCCATTCAACAGGGAGATCCTGAAATTGCGGAAGCTTGGTTTGATCAAGCTGCTGAGTATTGGAAACAAGCTATAGCGCTTGCTCCAAGCAATTATATCGAAGCACAAAATCGGTTAAAGATTACAGGACGTTTTGGAGAATGAAAATCTCTCGATTACTATACTGGGAAATCGTCAAGATTATGAAATTCAGAATAAATAAATTTTTCATACTATTCGAGTGAATTAGCTTCTCTTATTGCATTGTCATTATAGAAAAATATATTGAAAATATAACAAAGAATATTTTCTTTGGATCGTTAATGAAAAGGATCTTTTCATTATGGGTAAATCCCGTCCGGAGATACAATTTAATTAAAGATTCATTAATATTTATCAATTCAAAGTTCTTTTAAATCATAAAAGTGATCTGTAACATATGGGTCCAGAGATATGGATAAATAAATCTGGATATGAAGATAATGATTATATTGAGATATGTTTTTTACCACTGGGCGGAAAAGGCGTTTTACATCTCGTAACGGTCCATTGAGCACCTATCAGATATGTCATAATAAATTTGAACACCTGCCTCAAAGCGACTTCCGTATCATAGTCGCTCCAGTTCTGAACTGGGAAATAAAGAGAGGAACGAGTTGAGAATATATATTTATATATATATATTTTTTTTTTTCTTTTTTCAAAATTTCGGCGGGTTTTTTCTCATGTCTCGTCTGGAAAGAGGAGAACTCAATGATCATTCGTTCACCGGAACCAGAAGTAAAGATCGTAGTGGAGAGGGATCCTATTAAAACCTCTTTTGAAAAATGGGCTAAACCCGGTCATTTCTCAAAGACACTAGCTAAGGGACCTAATACTACCACCTGGATCTGGAACCTACATGCTGATGCTCACGATTTTGATAGCCATACCAATGATTTGGAAGAGATCTCCCGCAAAGTATTTAGTGCTCATTTTGGTCAATTAGCTATCATATTTATTTGGCTAAGTGGGATGTACTTTCACGGCGCTCGTTTCTCTAATTATGAAGCATGGCTAGGCGATCCTACTCACATTAAACCCAGTGCTCAGGTAGTTTGGCCAATAGTAGGTCAAGAAATTTTGAATGGAGATGTAGGTGGAGGTTTTCGAGGAATACAAATCACCTCTGGGTTCTTCCAGATTTGGCGAGCATCCGGAATAACCAGTGAATTACAACTTTACTGCACCGCAATTGGTGCATTGATCTTTGCAGCGTTAATGCTTTTTGCTGGTTGGTTCCATTATCACAAAGCTGCTCCAAAATTGGCTTGGTTCCAAGATGTAGAATCCATGTTAAACCACCATTTAGCAGGGTTACTAGGACTTGGGTCTCTATCTTGGGCAGGACACCAAATACACGTTTCTTTACCTATTAATGAACTCTTAGATGCTGGAGTGGACCCTAAAGAGATACCACTTCCTCATGAATTTATTTTAAATCGTGAGCTTTTAGCTCAACTTTATCCCAGTTTTGCTAAGGGATTGACCCCATTTTTCACCCTGAATTGGTCGGAATATTCAGAATTTTTGACTTTTCGTGGAGGACTCAACCCAGTAACGGGGGGTCTGTGGCTGACCGATACTGCACACCACCATTTGGCTATTGCAATTCTTTTTCTAATCGCTGGTCATATGTATAGGACCAATTGGAGTATTGGTCATAACCTCAAAGAAATTTTGGAAGCTCATAAAGGTCCATTTACAGGAGAAGGGCATAGAGGTCTTTACGAAATCTTAACTACTTCATGGCATGCTCAATTAGCTCTGAACCTAGCTATGTTAGGGTCTTTGACTATTGTCGTAGCTCACCATATGTATTCTATGCCTCCCTATCCATATCTAGCTACTGACTATGGTACCCAACTGTCTCTGTTCACGCACCATATGTGGATTGGTGGATTTCTCATAGTTGGCGCTGCTGCACATGCAGCTATTTTTATGGTAAGGGACTATGATCCGACTACTCAATACAACAATCTTTTAGACCGTGTTCTGAGACATCGTGATGCAATTGTATCACACCTCAACTGGGCATGTATTTTCTTAGGCTTCCATAGTTTTGGTCTATATATTCATAATGATACTATGAGTGCTTTAGGACGTCCTAAAGATATGTTTTCAGATACTGCTATACAATTACAACCTATCTTTGCTCAATGGATACAAAACACTCATGCTTTAGCACCCAGTTTGACAGCTCCTGATGCAACAGCAAGCACCAGCTTAACCTGGGGAGGTGGTGATTTGGTAGCAGTAGGTGCCAAAGTAGCTTTGTTACCTATTCCATTAGGAACTGCTGATTTTTTAGTACACCATATTCATGCATTTACTATCCATGTGACTGTATTAATATTACTTAAAGGTGTTTTATTTGCTCGCAGTTCTCGTTTAATACCCGATAAAGTCAATCTTGGTTTTCGTTTTCCTTGCGATGGGCCTGGTAGAGGAGGAACATGTCAAGTATCTGCCTGGGATCATGTCTTCCTAGGGTTATTCTGGATGTACAATGCAATTTCGGTAGTAATATTCCATTTTAGCTGGAAAATGCAGTCCGATGTTTGGGGTAGTATAAGTGATCAGGGAGTGGTAACTCATATTACAGGAGGAAACTTTGCACAGAGTTCCATTACAATTAACGGGTGGCTCCGTGACTTTCTATGGGCACAAGCTTCTCAAGTAATCCAATCTTACGGTTCTTCATTATCTGCATATGGTCTTTTATTCTTAGGTGCTCATTTCGTTTGGGCATTTAGTTTAATGTTCCTATTTAGTGGCCGTGGATATTGGCAAGAACTTATTGAATCTATTGTTTGGGCCCATAATAAATTGAAAGTTGCTCCTGCTATCCAGCCCAGAGCCTTGAGTATTGTCCAAGGACGTGCTGTAGGAGTAGCTCATTACCTTCTGGGTGGAATCGCCACAACATGGGCGTTCTTCCTAGCAAGAATTATTGCAGTAGGATAATGGCTAGGAGGATTTGAAAAGCATTATGGCATCAAGATTTCCAAAGTTCAGCCAAGGCTTGGCCCAGGACCCAACTACTCGTCGTATTTGGTTTGGTATTGCTACTGCACATGACTTTGAGAGTCATGATGATATTACCGAGGAACGCCTTTATCAAAAGATTTTTGCTTCTCACTTTGGTCAGTTAGCGATAATCTTTCTGTGGACCTCTGGGAATTTGTTCCACGTAGCTTGGCAAGGCAATTTCGAAGCATGGGTCCACGACCCCTTACATATAAGACCTATTGCTCATGCAATTTGGGATCCTCATTTTGGTCAACCGGCCGTAGAAGCCTTTACCCGAGGAGGTGCCCCCGGTCCGGTCAATATTGCTTATTCCGGTGTTTATCAGTGGTGGTATACAATTGGCTTACGCACTAATGAAGATCTTTATACTGGAGCTCTTTTCTTGCTATTTCTTTCTGCTCTCTTTTTAACAGCGGGTTGGTTGCATCTACAACCTCAATGGAAACCAAGTGTTTCATGGTTTAAAAATGCCGAATCTCGTCTCAATCATCATTTGTCGGGACTCTTCGGAGTCAGTTCTTTGGCTTGGACGGGGCATTTAGTTCATGTCGCTATTCCTGAATCAAGAGGACAGCACATAAGATGGGATAATTTCTTGAATGTATTACCATATCCCCAAGGTTTGGAACCACTTTTTACAGGTCAGTGGAGTCTTTATGCTCAAAATCCTGATTCCAGTAGTCATTTATTTGGTACCTCTCAAGGGTCGGGAACTGCTATTCTAACTCTTCTCGGAGGATTTCACCCACAAACTCAAAGTTTGTGGCTAACTGATATCGCTCATCATCATTTAGCTATTGCATTTGTTTTCTTCATTGCTGGTCATATGTACAGAACCAATTTTGGGATTGGACACAGTATAAAAGATATTTTAGAAGCACATATTCCTCCGGGAGGCTTATTAGGACGCGGGCATAAGGGTCTTTACAACACAATCAATAATTCTCTTCACTTTCAATTAGGTCTTGCTCTAGCTTCTTTGGGAGTTGTTACCTCCTTGGTAGCTCAACACATGTATTCTTTACCTGCCTATGCATTCATAGCACAAGATTTTACTACCCAAGCTGCATTGTATACTCATCATCAATACATTGCCGGATTCATTATGACAGGGGCATTTGCCCATGGAGCCATATTTCTCATTAGAGATTATAATCCGGAACAAAATAAGGATAATGTATTGGCGAGAATGTTGGAGCATAAGGAAGCCATAATATCTCATTTGAGTTGGGTTAGTTTATTCCTAGGTTTTCATACCTTGGGACTTTATGTTCATAACGATGTTATGCTCGCTTTTGGTACTCCAGAAAAACAAATCTTGATTGAGCCTATATTTGCTCAATGGATACAATCTGCTCATGGTAAGACCTTATATGGTTTTGATGTACTCTTATCTTCAGCAAATGATCCAGCATTCAATGCTGGGAAAAGCATATGGTTACCCGGTTGGTTGAATGCTATTAACGATAGTAAAAATTCACTGTTCTTAACAATTGGTCCCGGAGACTTTTTGGTCTGAAATCTCTTTAGGAATTTGCTTAGATACTTGAGAATTTGGTAGTTCGTCTGAATTCACTAAAAAGAATCTTTCATAAAGCAAAGCCTGTTCTGTAGGAAGAACACTAAGAAGCAATTCCCATTTCGGGCCCATGCTTTCGAAGAAAAGATGCAATAAAAAATCATTAAACATTTTTTTATCACAAGAAGCGATTTCCCTTTCTATCCTTGTGTTTAGAGACACTGGGGCCAATGTTTTCAAAACATATTCCAATGAATCTTTCGGATAGATAGATTCAAATCTTATTAATAGATCTTTCAGTGTAGCTTCATCCAAAAATCTTCTTGTTTCCTTTTCTTCTAATAAGAATAAACGAATTCTATCGAGCCACCATTTGAAAATAATTTTTATTTTCTCATTTCGATGAACGAGTTTACTCTTATTTTCCGGTCGAATGAATGAAATTCGATTCAGTTGGTTGGTAGAATCATGGTTGTTCGATTGCGATTTTTTATTCTTTTGCAATCGCTCGGTAGAGCCATCTGGTGGTAGCATCCATGGTGATTTAAATTGATTCATCGACCCACGGAATGGCCCGCTCAGTAAAGGATCATGTACTTCTGAAAGGGGCTTTCCACTTCCTGTTCTCGCGAATCTTATTCTTTTTTCTATTACGTCTACAAGAGGAGATCCATTGCTTAGAGCTCTGACTCGGTTTTCAAGCTCTTTAGCTAAATAAGACCTTTTATTTTGTTTTGTAACTAGCCATTCATCAAGGGCATCTTGATTTGGATGAAGACTTTGATCGCCCAAGTTTACCATTTTGGCAAAGAAAGACATACTGGGTGGAGTTGTGAAAGAAATTCTTTGATGCCCATCACTGAGACAAACATCGAAGAAATATTCAGCGACTTGATTCTTCACAGGGCCGCGAAGAATGAAATTTCCCACGCCAACATATCGTTGGGGGAGGTTGAATCGATTAGAATCAAAAAATAGTAATGGCCATGGTTTTATTATGATGTTGGGTAAAACTGATTCTGTTTCAGTATCTTTATCCAGGTCTTTTAAGGACAAAACTCTGATGAATTTCTTAGAAAGAGAAGCAATAGAAATCGGTTCATTAATAAAAGCTTTTTTCCTTTTCTTAGCTTCCATTCTATCCGCAACTTTCTTTTTTTTAGCGCTATATTCCTTAGTAGAGTCCTCTTCTATTTCTTCTAGAGGCCCCTGAATAAAGGATCTTTGGTCATTCCATTTAGTGAGAACCAATGATGGTCGTCTCGCATAACATGTAAGCATAAAGTAACCAAAGAAAATCACTTGGAAAGTGAAAGAGAACATATGCCTTTTCTTTCCTAATTTTAAAGGTGTATTTCCTTCGAAACGTGAACAGAAGATTTTTGTCATTTTTACAAATAGGATTTGGCTGCTTAACCATCTAGCTGCGGTACTTAGCAGAAATAAGAGGTTGCCACTATACCTAAACAACATCATGTTCACTAATCTCAGAAACACAGATTTACCGAAAAGGGCAGGATTCAGCAATTGGAGAGCTACTCCAAGAAAAAACTCTATTGCAGGATTGTTCATCCAAGGGAACAATACATTCAAGAAGAGTATTTTAATAAAAAGAAATAAGAAGACTGGTACAAACATTAGAGTCATCGCGTGAGGTTTGAATAACGCTGTATAAATAGGGGAAAGATAAATCGATGAAAAAACTATAAATTGCCCTACAAAAGAACCACTAAGAATAAATTTTCCTGTTGGAACAATTTTATTATTATTATTTCTATCAAATATTTGATCCTTCAGTAATATAGACCTGGACATATATTTGGCTTAGGACCAATTGGCAATGTCAGAGTCTATATTACTGAAGGATCAAATATTTGATAGAAATAATAAGAATGGATTATAATTATATAGATTGACCTATTGAGAAAGTGGGATAGAATACAGTGAGATATCAGTAGAGTTCCATTAAATTGCGTTTCCACGGGGTAGAACCTCCTCAGGGAATATAAGGTTTTCATGAGGCTGATCCTGAGCCGCCATCCAAGCACGAATACCTTCGTTCAAAAGAATATTTTTTGTATAAAAAGTCTCAAATTCAGGATCTTCTACTGCACGAATCTCCTGGGAAACAAAAATGTCAATATTTACCATTGTTAACTTAGTTACCATTCTAAAACTAAAATGATAACCCCTCTCTAGTACCTACTATAGACCAGCGTTTCTTAGACCAGCGTACCTACCGAAAGTTCGAAACAAGTTCAAAGTTCATAATAAAAAATTATCTATCCGGTTTTAGTTATTATAACATAACTATCGCATTCATGGCAAGTCAAGGATGAAAGTTTGAAACAAGTTAAAAGTTCATAATAAAAAATTATCTATCCGGTTTTAGTTATTATAACATAACTATCGCATTCATGGCAAGTCAAGGATGAAAGTTCGAAACAAGTTAAAAGTTCATAATAAAAAATTATCTATCCGGTTTTAGTTATTATAACATAACTATCGCATTCATGGCAAGTCAAGGATGAAAGTTCGAAACAAGTTCAAAGTTCATAATAAAAAATTATCTATCCGGTTTTAGTTATTATAACATAACTATCGCATTCATGGCAAGGATAATTCAAATTAATTGGGTTATCGCGTTTTAATTATAACATTATATACTTCTATTTCAAGAATGAAACTATATTTTTATATCATATCATAAGTAGTTTTTTCACAAAGATCATTTACTTCTGTTAATTCAGACAATTTTCATTTTATTGATTGCCGAATCCCTGACTTACATCTCAGGCTAGTTATTTCTACCATTAAATGAAATTCCTCATTTAATCATATTCAGTATTAACTCCTTTAGTTAAATAAAGAATAATTATTAAATTGGGATCATTTATAGCATGGCATTTATCTTAACATTTATAATATGCCATTGTCTCTCTTTAAAGAATGATTTTCTCAAATTTATTTATACAGTTTCTACTTTCTATAGTTGGTTAGGATGAATCCGAACCATTCAATTTCAAATATAATGCAAAGTGCCGACTATTCAACAACTTATAAGAAACGCGAGACAGCCAATAGAAAATAGAACCAAATCTCCTGCTCTTCGAGGATGTCCTCAGCGTAAAGGAGTATGTGCTAGGGTGTATGTGCGACTCGTTTGGATCAGAAGCTGAAACGGACCAGGAAATTGCTCTAACAAGAAGCAAGAAGAACTTTCCTTCTGTTAAAAAGTACAGATCTATCATCTACTCTTACCGGGGATGAAATTTATGGTTTCCATTGGTGCAAATCCAATCACCTTGATGTGGGATGAAAAGCAATTCCTCATTGGTAGCGAATGGTCATCAATCCATTGAGCGAGGAAATAATGCAAATTGAAAAAACATAAATATGTTTTTATTGCTGCGAGAACGGACAAAAGGTCAGCTACCTTGCCAACTCTCACAATTACATGTCGTTACTGTATCTATAAATCTTATCATGAGAGTATTTCTTACTTGATAATTCGGGGGGGGGGAGAGTAGAGCTGAAAATGGTAAACTATACAAGTTACCAAATACTCATCTTATATCTTAGGGCTCCGGCGTATAGAGAGGACCTTACCGTTAGAAAAAGAACCATAGAAACGAAGAAATCCATAATATATATATATATATATATATATATCTATTTTTTTTTTCTTACTTAAATGCAAGGTCCGATCCCTTGCCTACTTGGAAGGTACCTAACTGAAGAGAATTATGGTTGGGAAGGTTAGAGTAGCAAAAGCCATTGGAATCTCTATTTTATACATTAGAACAATCAGTTTTATTCTTAATAAACAAAACAAAAAAATGATTGATCAAAAAATAGATTAGTCATTTATGAAGAATCAACTTCAATGACCAGAGTTAAACGTGGATATATAGCTAAAAAACGTCGAAAAAAGATTCTCGCATTTGTATCAGGCTCTCGGGGAGCCCATTCAAAACTTTTTAGGACTGCTAACCAACAGAAGATGAGAGCCTTAGTTTCCGCTCACCGAGATAGAATTAAGCGGAAGAGAGATTTTCGTCGTTTGTGGATTACTAGGATTAATGCAGCATCCCGTGCTAATGGAGTCTCCTATAATCAATTTATACATTTTTTATACAAAAGGCAGTTGTTTACAAATCGTAGAACACTTGCGCAAATAGCTGTATTAAATAATAATTGCTTCTCTATGATCTTAGAAAATATTCTTGTATTATGAAATAGTAAACCCCAATCTCCCGGAGAAATTCTCCGGGAAACTAGAGACAATACGAAAATGAATTCGGGATGAACAAATCCACTTGGATAATTCTATTTTTATTCTAATTATTTTCATTTATAAAAAAGAAAGAAAAGAAATCTGCGCTATCTTTGTCAGATATCCCAGCTCCGATTCAATGTAGGAGCAAGTTTATTTCTTAGGCTTTAATTTCTTTTCATTTTAAAGAAAGAAAAGGTATCAAAGATAGAATACGAGCTTGTTTAATAGCTTTAGCTATTAAACGTTGTGGTTTCAACGCTAATCGATTCGTTCGGCGAGATAGTATTTTTCCTTGCTCGCTAACAAATTGACTAATTAAGCTAATATTTTTATAATCCATTTGCTCTCGAGGCTGAATTGGCGATAAACGTTTTCGAAAAGACTGCTGATTTGGAGAAAATCGCTTGGATGCATTCCGAATGACTTAGATGTATTTCAAAAAGATGGCTTAGATGTATTCGGAAAAGATGGCTTAGATGTATTCTGAAAAGATGGCTTAGATGTTTTATGAAAAGATGATTTAGATGTTTTATGTAAAGGTGATTTAGATAACCGCATGTCTTTGTGCCCACAACTAAAAAGAAACTATCTTCAATCTTTTGATATAACCAAGATACACAGCTAATTGGACAAAAAGTATGATAATTACCTGTCTCGCATTCGACAGTGAGAGGTTCATCAATGTTCACTGACATAAATGATTATAACTATGTTGATTAAATCGTCGTAAATCCAAGTAAATTTTCCTTATTATTTTGATCTTTCCCCTCATCAATAGGATTGAGATAAAGGTCAGAGAGTAAACTGAATAATTCCCGATCTGGAATCTCCTTTGGCACAATACCTTCTGGTTGGGACAATATTTGATCCGCTATGTCTAAATAATATTCACATACATAGTTAAGGGATGGTTCGGATCCAACCATTTCAAATAAGGTTTTCCCCTTGACTCTCGAAACTCGAATATCTTCAATAAGAGGTAACACTTCTATTACGGGCATTGGACAGGCTTCTACATATTTATTAATAAGATCTCTTTTAGATGTACGATTTCCAACCAAACCTGCTAATGGGAGTGGATGTGTACGAGCTTTTTCCCTGATAGAAGCAGTAATACGATTAGCTGCAAATAATGCATCAAATCCATTATCTGTGATAATGACACAGTAATCTGCATAGTTCAACGGAGCAGCAAAACCTCCACAAACCATGTCACCCAATACATCAAATAATATTATATCATATTCGTAAAATGCATTTAATTCTTTTAACAATTTCACAGTCTCTCCTACCACATATCCCCCGCATCCATCTCCTGCGGGTGGCCCCCCAGCTTCCACACAATCTACCCCTCCATAACCTTTATGAATGACATCTTCGGACCAAATATCCTCATAATGATAATCTTTGGGCTGCAAAGTATCTATAATTGTAGGTATCAAAAATCCTGTTAGAGTAAAAGTACTATCATGTTTGGGATCACATCCAATCTGTAACACTTTTTCACCACGTCTAGCTAGGGCAATTGAAATATTACAACTAGTGGTTGATTTACCGATTTCGCCTTTTCCATAAACTGGTATTTTCATCTTTTGATCTCCTTTTATTTCTTTTTTATCTTCTAAATTTGTTATTCGGAAGATCTCATTTTGAGTTTTACTTTGCCTTATTTATATGATTGTTTGATCCTTATAGAATTGGATCAAGTTTTCTCGAAATCTTTCTGAGTTATTCTAGTTCGCTATTCTTTTTTTTTTTTTAAGCTCAATGTATTTTTATGAAATGGTTATAGCTCGTTGATTTAATTTACATTAACCCTGGATTCTGCCCCTAATTGAAAAATAAATTGATTGGTCAAGCTCCATTATTAAACATATCTTTTTAAGGAGATAAATGTTGAGCTAAGAGCATCTTCGAGTCAAAATGGCGCATGTCATAATCCACAGAACTAATCATGTCGTTCAAGTCGCACGTTGCTTTCTACCACATCGTTTTAGACGAATTTTTATCATAAGATAGATCTCTTTATCTGATCCAAAATGGATATGTGTAATTATGAATAGTCATTAACTCAATTTCTACAATACATTTTTAGAATTATTGGTTCTAGTTAGCTAGGTATTCAACGCTTCTTTAGCTGCGTACATTACTTCGACAGTAATGGTTTCAATCCCCTTTTGTCGTGCAAATTTATCAGTATTTCTTTCTACCTTTTCTCTGGCAAAACGAGGAATTTTACTTAATTCTGGTTGACTTTCAGGATTCCAAACTAGGTCTATATCCGTAGACAATGATTTGGATATTATTTCTTTAGTATCATGACCACCAAAAATATCTAGAAGATGGTCCTCCATACCCAGAGCAAATGAGTTATAAATTAGATCAGCTATTTGATTAGTACCTTCGTAACCTAGAAAGGGTCAGTATCCCAAGGGAAAATTTTGTATATGAACTGGTGCAGAAATAACTCCACAAGGAATATCAAGACGTTTACCAATATGACGTTCCATTTGAGTACCAAATATTGCAGATGGTTCCATGTGAGCGATCATATCTCCTACCTCAGCATGATCATCTGTGATAAGTATTTCATCGCAGAAACCTTGGATTTGCTCTTTGAACCATTCCGCATCGTGTTTACAATAAGTACCTGCACAACTCACACGAATCCCCATCTCTCGAACAAGTATTTTAGTTATTGAAGCAGCATGAGTTGTATCACCAAAAACGACTGTTTCTTTGCCCGTTAAATTCTGACAATCAATAGATCTTGAAAACCAAGCAGCTTGGGAAACAAATCGAGTTTGTCCGTCGATATAAGGTTCATAATCCACTCTTTTACCCGATGAACTAAGAGCCAAGGTATTCACATTTTTTTGAATCTGGCGGATCCACTCCGCCATATCTACAGCTCCCATGGGGCTGTAGATATGTAAGACATCCCATATTCTTTATTTAAATACATCGCTGTCATTAAACCCACTTCACGATAAGGAATTAAATTGAACCAAGCTTTTGGTAAATTTTGAAGATCTTCTACAGATCCTCCTTCAGGAATTATTTGATTAATTTCGATGTCCAGATCTCGTAATAAACGTCTTAACTCACGACCATCGTGTTGATTATGAAAACCCAATGTAAAAATTCCAATTATATTGACAGAAGGCGCATCGGTTAGAAATTGATCCCATTTTTCTTGTCTATGACATCTATCTAAATAATATCGAACAACCTGTTCTAAAGTTCTATCCGCTGCCTGAATTTCATTTGCTTGATAATGATCAACATCTGCAAAAATGACGTCGGAATCAGAAATTATGGATGCTCTATTCACAAAGTTCTGCAAATCTTCTTGCAAAATACTAGAGGTACATGTAGGTGTCAATATGATAAGATCAGGATGTTCCTCCTTATCTTTCCGGAGAATATTATCCACAACTCTTTCTTGAGATCCACGTGCTAGTGCGTGACGATCTACTATGCTAGCAGTTGCAGCAGTAAAATCTCTTTCGCGTTCTAACATAGAACGCATTACATTAAAATAATCATCTCCTAGAGGAGCGTGCATAATGGCATGCACATTTTTGAAAGAACTAGCTACTCGTAGGGTTCCAATATGTGCAGGACCAGCATACATCCAATAGGCTAATTTCATAAATTAGACTTTATCTCTATCTTAATTTGATCTGTATTCCCATCCTACACCACAAAAATATCCCTTTCTCTATTTAGATCTTATTGAAATCATATTTCCGTTCTATAAGTATAGTCTACGAAAGGATGAGAAATCAAAAAGAATTTTTTTCTTCTTATTTTTTTTCCGACTTTTCGAAATAATACTGTTCCACCTGGGACGGAAGGATTCGAACCTTCGCAATAACAGGACCAAAACCTGCTGCCTTACCGCTTGGCCACGCCCCATTGGTGTTGTTTTATTTTAATCAATTAATAGAAATTGAAGCAATGTTTTATTGTAATCTGAATCGCATATTATAATTCGATTCGCTATAATTCTAGCGATTTCGAAGAGATCTTTTAATTTCACGCCAATAAGTATACGATTGCATACTGCATGCATATGAGCCTGCTTAGCTCAGAGGTTAGAGCGTCGCACTTGTAATGCGATGGTCATCAGTTCGATCCCGATAGCTGGCTCGTTTTTATTCGTTTCATTTCTTCCATTATCAACCATAGATTGTTAAAATCTATGAAATAGGGAAAAGACTCTTCCTTTTCTGATCGTCGGTCCGCCGGGTCTGTCGTGGCATGATCCGTTTCAACTAGAAACGAAATGAATGATTGAAACATTTCTTTTTTTCTCTCGACGATCTAAACAAAGTTGAAAATAATTTGTTTCTCTATTTCTAGAGAAAATCATTCCAATATTCGTACTGTTTATATTATTCCTCTTTCCAACATTATTTGTTCATTTCTTGAAATAAGGAGTTTTTTATGTCCCGTTATCGCGAACCTCGTTTAAAAATAATAAATCGTCTCAAAATTTTACCAGGACTAAGTAAGAAAACACCCAACAGAAGTGAACAGCCTAGTAAAAAAAAACATTCTAAACCTCCTAAACCTTCTAAATATCCTGTCCGTCTAAAAGAAAAACAAAGATTACGTTTTCCTTACGGACTTGCAGAGCGCCAATTACTTCAATATGTTCGTATTGCTAAAAGAGCCAAGGGATCAACGGGTCAGGTTCTATTGCAATTACTTGAAATGCGTTTGGATAATATCCTTTTTCGATTGGGTATGGCGCGTAGCATTCCTGAAGCCAGACAATTAGTCAACCATAGGCATATCCTGGTCAATGATCGTATAGTAGATATACCAAGTTATCGTTGCAAACCCCAAGATTTTATCTCTATAAAAGATAAACAAAGATTGAGAAATATAATTAATAAAAATATAGATAATTTCAAGAAGGATAAAATGAGGGTGCCCCCCCATTTAAAGCTTATAAAAAAAAAATCACAATATAGTGGATTAGTTCACAAAATAATAGATAATAGCCGGATCGGTTTGAAGATTAATGAATTATTGGTCGTAGAATACTATTCCCGTCGAGTTTACATGGAGAATGAAACTAAAGGATTTCTCCACATCTGTCCCTCTGTATGTTACATAACAATGTTATTGTCAATAACACATTGATTGATAATTTCTTTTTTTTTCAACTATTATTTTCCTTTGCCATACCGGTATTCATTCGGAATAGAAGGAGATTGTGGGAGGATAAAATCATCCTAGTGGGTTTAGATCCATGAGAAAACGATGCAAAAAAGAATAAGACGAATATACGGAAAGAGAGGGATTCGAACCCTCGGTACACAGAAGCCTACATAGCAGTTCCAATGCTACGCCTTGAACCGCTCAGCCATCTTTCCTACGCGATCTCTTCATTTGAATCGAAAAAATGAAAAGACTTACTTCCTTTTGCGTAAGTAAAGTATTTTGGAAATCTGGCATAAAGACAAAAGAGTATTTTACCATACTTCTTCTTTTCTTCTTATTTCAAGAGATTTTTCTTTTTATCAATCTGATCCGATGATTTTATTTTATCTTATTCGGGTTTATATTGCACGATCTAATTGTGAAATTGAGCCGGATCTACTGATCCATAATGATCATATATATATATATATTATGAATAATTCTTCGGTAAGAATTAATGGTACAAATTAATTAATAATGACTATATTTTTATATACTCAATATATTATATATGTTATAATGGGTATGCACGCACAATCATTTCGTTCTCATTATGCATGCAATGATCTTTTCACTTACTCGTTTGCTCGTTGGGATCACGAGCATACGAGTGGGAGACTTATTGAGTTCGCAGAATATAGAGAAACATTTTAGACAATTTTTTTGATTAGTTCATCAATAAATTGAATGAAGATTTATTTCAAATATTTCCAATTTCTCTTTATTCAGAAAAAATTGGAATGTTCACATATTTCATTTACGATCGTAAGGAAATCCATTTATTATGCTATTGTACATTGGAAAATCATTTTGTTCATGGAATCATTTCCGTAGGGGGAATGAAAAAAATTATCAAATTTATAATTGACTATGCCTAGATCTCAGAGAAATGACAATTTTATCGACAAGACTTTCACAATTGTAGCGGATATATTATTGCAAATAATCCCA
>VDFB02058242.1:520333919-520357656 GCA_007258455.2 Sequoia sempervirens
AATTGCCCATAACCCTGGAATGAGCAGAATTATTTGGATAGTAAGCCAAATAGAATCCAATCTTTATTTATGAAAATTGGAATCTTTTCTCTTTTTTTAGAAATCATTAAAAACCCTTATTTTCGTTTCTGGGGAACTAGCACATTTGAAATATTTTATTTCCGGGCACCCCTGTCTTATTCTTGCTAACAAAGATCTATCTTCCTACGATACCCTTTTTTAACTCTCAAGGATAAAAGAGGATTGCAGATCTATCATGTCGACAAAAATAACCATTATAGATTTGGTTAATTATGTAGATCCAGATAGATCTACATAATCCCTAGTAAATCTATTCTAGTCTATTCTCTTTTCCTTTTTTTGCTTTTCTTTGGGGCGGGGATCGCTCAAAGAATTGTTCAATTTATTGGATCGGGACTGACGGGGCTCGAACCCGCAACTTCCGTCTTGACAGGGCGGTACTCTAACCAATTGAACTACAATCCCACTAGGTAGAGTTTATTGACTAATTAGTCATAGTAATTCAACTGTGCCGGGTCGATAAAACATATTGTAAAACTTTTCTCTTTCAAATCTTCCGAAAGTCTCTGTTCGTTCCGATTCTTTCTATATAGGGTATAGGATATTCAAAAACCAATTACCTTTTTACCAATATCATTGATTGATATCTATATCAATCTATAGATCAATTTGGTATTGGGCCGAGCTGGATTTGAACCAGCGTAGGCATATTGCCAACGAATTTACAGTCCGTCCCCATTAGCCACTCGGGCATCGACCCAGAAAAAAAATGGGAAGTAATTATAATACCTAATTAGGTATTATAATTACTTTCCTAGCCTAGTACCCCTAGGGGAAATCGAATCCCCGTTGCCTCCTTGAAAGAGAGATGTCCTGGGCCACTAGACGATAGGGGCCTACTTATTATCATAATATTCAAATCCCTAGGAATTTGTCAATAAAAAGAATCTTTCTTCATATTCATTATTTCATATTCTTCTTGTGTTGTCAGGATCGACAATATAACTATATTGAATAGAGTTATATATTCTATTTTATATTTAGACCCCATAATATATTATATTATACATATCTATCGAATATGTAGTAGACTTATTCATTGGTCATTTCATGACCAAAAGAAAGCCCTTTTAACTCAGGGGTAGAGTAACACCATGGTAAGGCGTAAGTCATCGGTTCAAGCCCGATAAAGGGCTCTTGCAATGATTCCTACAAAGTCCAGTGTTCATTTTGAATAGTTGATTAAGGCAAAAAACCTGCAATAAACAATAAAAATACCTGTCATGATGAGTTTTTTGTTATAACGGAATAGAAGATGTAATATGATTGAGGACAACTAAGATAGAATTCTATTAAATAGAGCTTTTTTTCTTTATCTTGCTACTAATAAGATGAGGAATAGTATAAGATTAGGCATAATATACTTCACTTTCGTAATTTTCATTGAAGAATAATAATTTCAATTATTAATACCTAATTGAAATTTCAATTACTAGAATATTCTTACTTTTTTCTCTTAATTATTTTGTATTAAAATACAGTAAAAAAATGAGAAGTAAGTGAACCTAACCCATTAACTGATTAATATATCAGTTATTCTGATATTGAAAATTGAGGCAGATTTTGAAAGTGAACCTTTCAATTCAATCACTTTAAATGATTCAAATAATTGAATATTTGCTTGTTAATTGGATATTCTGTCGAATGATTTTTTTCTTTCCGAAAAAATGGATATATAAGTCTGAATTCTAGATGGAATTATTTTCCTTTTATCTTTAATATCTAATTCGATTATGATGTACCAAACATTCTTATATTAATGTACTAGACATTTTACTTTGGTCGCTCTACCGGTGGAAAATAGATAGGAATTCAGATATAAAAAAAAGATAAGAAAAGGTAAATGGAAAACAAAGGAACTGTTCATTTTTCATTATACTCAAATAGTATCGCTTTTTTTTACTTATGAATTGGAAAAATGGAAAGGAACGAATAGAGTTCTTTCCTCTAGCTCTATGAGCTATAGAAATATTTCCTTCTTGTTGTTCCTATTTATTCGTAGAAATAATGTAGTAGTAAAAAAGCATAGAGATTCATAAAATAGTTAGAAATATTACTATGAGTAAGGTTCAAGACGTAATAATATTCAATAGAATTGATTTTGTGAACAGTCTCTAGTGAAGAGCAGGGAGGAAGAAAAGCTAACTTGCTTTTCCGGCAATTGTTCTGTTTCTACTTATTACATTCAGAAGATAATTTTAGGATAAGAAAAAAATCGAATAGAAACAACTTCGGGTTATCATGCATTTACTTATATTGTATTAGTTGAGTTTAACAGAATAAAATCTGTGCCAATAAGGAATCTTCGGAACCCGATTTGTTGAAAGGGATGATGGATGAAAAATTGTCCATAAATATACAAATCAGCGTATACCCTTTGATTCTATCAGATAGGGTGCTCGGAAAAGGTTGGAATAGTTAAATAGGAGGATCACTATGACTATAGCCCTTGGAAAGTCTTCCAAAGAGGAACAAACTTTATTTGATATTATGGATGACTGGCTACGCAGAGACCGTTTTGTCTTTGTGGGTTGGTCCGGTCTATTGCTTTTTCCTTGTGCTTATTTTGCGCTAGGTGGATGGTTCACGGGTACAACTTTTGTGACTTCGTGGTATACTCACGGATTGGCTAGCTCCTATTTGGAAGGTTGTAATTTTTTAACTGCTGCAGTTTCTACGCCTGCTAATAGTTTAGCACATTCTTTGTTGCTATTATGGGGTCCTGAAGCACAAGGAGATTTTACTCGTTGGTGTCAATTAGGTGGTCTATGGACTTTCGTTGCTCTTCATGGTGCTTTTGGTCTAATAGGCTTCATGTTACGCCAATTTGAACTTGCTCGATCTGTACAATTACGACCTTATAATGCAATTGCGTTCTCTGCTCCGATTGCTGTTTTTGTTTCCGTATTCTTGATCTATCCATTAGGTCAGTCTGGTTGGTTTTTTGCGCCTAGTTTTGGCGTAGCAGCTATTTTCCGATTTATCCTCTTTTTTCAAGGTTTTCATAATTGGACCTTGAATCCATTTCATATGATGGGAGTTGCTGGAGTATTGGGTGCTGCTCTTCTATGTGCTATTCACGGTGCTACCGTGGAAAATACTTTATTTGAAGACGGTGATGGTGCAAATACATTCCGTGCTTTTAACCCAACTCAAGCCGAAGAGACTTATTCTATGGTCACTGCGAACCGTTTCTGGTCCCAAATTTTTGGGGTTGCTTTTTCCAATAAACGTTGGTTACATTTCTTCATGTTATTTGTGCCGGTGACCGGTTTATGGATGAGTGCCATTGGAGTAGTTGGCCTAGCTCTAAACTTACGTGCTTATGATTTTGTTTCCCAGGAGATTCGTGCAGCAGAAGATCCTGAATTTGAGACTTTTTATACAAAAAATATTCTTTTGAACGAAGGTATTCGTGCTTGGATGGCGGCTCAGGACCAGCCTCATGAAAACCTTATATTCCCTGAGGAGGTTCTACCCCGTGGAAACGCTCTTTAATGGAACTCTAACTTTAGCTGGTCGTGACCAAGAAACCACTAGTTTCGCTTGGTGGGCCGGTAATGCCCGACTCATTAATTTGTCAGGCAAATTACTTGGGGCTCATGTGGCTCATGCCGGATTAATTGTATTCTGGGCTGGAGCAATGAATCTGTTTGAAGTGGCTCATTTTGTACCGGAAAAACCTATGTATGAATAGGGATTGATTCTACTTCCCCATCTAGCTACTCTAGGATGGGGAGTCGGTCCTGGTGGGGAAATTGTGGACACTTTTCCCTATTTTGTATCCGGGGTACTTCACTTAATTTCTTCTGCAGTTTTAGGCTTCGGTGGTATTTATCACGCACTAATCGGACCCGAAACTTTAGAAGAATCTTTTCCATTTTTTGGTTATGTATGGAAAGATAGGAACAAAATGACTACAATTTTAGGTATTCACCTAATCTTGCTAGGTGTTGGTGCTTTTCTTCTAGTGTTTAAGGCTTTGTATATTGGTGGTATATACGATACCTGGGCTCCCGGCGGTGGAGATGTAAGAAAAATTACGAACCTTACGCTTAACCCAAGTACTATATTTGGTTATTTACTCAAATCCCCTTTTGGAGGGGAGGGATGGATTGTTAGCGTGGACAATCTGGAAGATCTAATTGGAGGACATGTTTGGTTAGGTTCCATTTGTATCTTCGGTGGTATCTGGCACATCTTAACAAAACCTTTTGCATGGGCTCGCCGCGCGTTTGTATGGTCTGGAGAAGCTTACTTATCCTATAGTTTAGCGGCTCTCTCTGTCTTTGGTTTCATTGCTTGTTGTTTTGTTTGGTTTAACAATACAGCTTATCCCAGTGAATTCTATGGACCTACCGGCCCAGAGGCCTCTCAAGCACAAGCATTTACTTTCTAGTTAGAGACCAACGTCTTGGAGCTAGTGTGGGGTCTGCCCAAGGGCCTACTGGTTTAGGTAAATATCTAATGCGTTCTCCTACTGGAGAAATTATTTTTGGAGGGGAAACGATGCGTTTTTGGGATCTTCGTGCTCCCTGGTTGGAACCTCTAAGGGGTCCTAATGGTTTGGACATGAGTAAGTTGAAAAAAGACATACAACCCTGGCAAGAACGACGTTCAGCAGAATATATGACTCATGCTCCTTTAGGTTCTTTAAATTCTGTGGGTGGTGTAGCTACCGAGATTAATGCGGTCAATTATGTCTCACCTCGAAGTTGGTTAGCCACCTCTCATTTTGTTCTAGGATTTTTCTTTTTCGTAGGTCATTTGTGGCATGCAGGAAGGGCTCGCGCAGCTGCAGCAGGATTTGAGAAAGGAATTGATCGTGATTTTGAACCTGTTCTTTCCATGACCCCTCTTAATTAAACCAGAGATAAAACTAGATAAATATCCAATTTATTTTTATTGGAAGGCAGGATAGTGATATCCTTTGTCATTATTCTTCCAACTGAATCCTTGTTGCTTGGCTATATTATATATAGCCGAGAGCCGAGCAGTTTTTTGGTACTGAACTAAGTTCTAGGATTTTTCTTTTTCGTAAGTTAGTTTTAGTTGTTCGACGAACAAAAGGAGAGAGAGGGATTCGAACCCTCGATAGTTTTTGAAATATACCGGTTTTCAAGACCAGAGCCATCAACCACTCGGCCATCTCTCCCGAACTAGCATAACTCATTTTATCTCGACGGATAATATCTGTCTATAGGGCTAATAGACATATATATATAATATTCATATATCATGGTGATAAAAAGATATAAATTCCCTGACTCTTTTATACTAAAAGAAGAATCTGATAATTTCGATGAATTTATGATCAAATAAAAATCCGTAGTGCATTTTATTCAAATTTGACCGGATAGGGATCGAATGGTATAGCCTTTGAATTTGTTGGAAACTTTTAAGATCACAACCATGACTATTGCGTTCCAATCGTCTGTGTTTGCATTAATTGCAATTTCAATTCTACTAGTGATTGGTGTACCTGTCGCACTTGCCTCTCCTAATGGTTGGTCAATTAACAAAAATGTACTATTTTCAGGCGTATCATTATGGATTGGATCAGTCTTTTTAGTAGGTATTCTAAATTCTTTCATATCTTAAGATATGTTTTAAGATCTTTTGGGCTGAAAATCTCCCTCCCCCCCCTCTTTCTAGGGGGCATTATAAATTCACAAGGGAATTTACGAGAAATTTTCAAAAACTAGGTAATGTGCTCAAGGGAGGGGTTCTTTTTTTATTAGTATGATTGATAATTGATCAATCAGATTCAAATTTTAAATTTACCTACATAAAATGGTAATATATGGGTATATATTATACCCATATAAAGAGTCAAATGCGGGTATGGTTAAATGGTAGAATTTCTCCTTGCCAAGGAGAAGATGCGGGTTCGATTCCCGCTACCCGCCCCATCTGTAGGATAGAATAGAACTATGCACTAGTTATTGGTTTAGTCGTATTTTTCTCGTATTTATACATACGGTCAAGATAAATGGGATGAGCCATCCTTTTTGGATATAAAAACTTATTGTGTCTTTGCGGAGACGGGATTTGAACCCGTGACTTCAAGGTTATGAGCCTTGCGAGCTACCAAACTGCTCTACTCCGCGCTATCCCTTCATATTACCTTTGTTATAATACCCCAAAAGGGGTACATCAAGCAATCCCTTGGGTATGCTATTCTCCCTCCCTATATAGGGAGGGACTTTTCTATCATAACAATAACTATAAAGAATCCTTTTTTTTACCCTACCAACTCGATTTTGTTACCCCAGCCAACAAACATGCGTGAGCCATTTCACGGATCATATATCCGGATAATTCAAAGTCTCTATAATTGGCTCTAGGTCTTCCAGTCTTCAAACAACGTCGACGAAGACGTGTAGGTGCACTATTACGCCGTGGAGATTGTAATTTTCTATAAATTTCCAATTTTTCATCCAGTGATGAGACTTCACTCATCTCTTTTTTCAAAGATTGGCGAAGCAAATTATATTTCCTTTCCAATCTTTGTTTTTTTTTTTCTCTCTTTGAATGAGACTTTTTCTTGCCATAATGATTCAGCCAGTTTATATAAAAATATAGATCAAATTTGAGATGGAGAAGTATTACGTGGATGACTCCTTCTTTTTATGCATAGAGATTAGATTGAAAATCTAAATAGCCTCTAAAATGAAAAAGAATTAACTGAATTTGCCTGATGTAGAGGCGATTAAGAAAGCTGCATAGGTGAATATATAGCCTATAGAAAAGTGAGCTAATCCAACTAATCGTGCTTGAACAATGGAAAGAGCTACCGGTTTATCCCTCCATCGAACTAAATTAGCCAAAGGTGTGCGTTCATGAGCCCATGCAAGAGTTTCAATCAGTTCTTGCCAATATCCATGCCAAGAAATAAGAAACATAAATCCAGTAGCCCAAACAAGATGCCCAAATAAGAACATCCACGCCCAGACAGATAAACTGTTCATACCAAAAGGATTGTATCCATTAATTAGTTGTGAAGATTTTAACCAAAGATAATCTCTTAACCATCCCATTAAGTAAGTGGAAGACTCATTAAATTGAGCTACATTTCCCTGCCATAAGGTGATATGCTTCCAATGCCAATAGAAAATAACCCATCCAATGGTATTCAACATCCAGAAAACTGCTAAATAAAAAGCATCCCAGGCTGAAATATCGCAAGTACCGCCCCGTCCCAGACCATCGCAAGGAAAACTATAACCAAAATCTTTCTTATTAGGCATTAGCTTAGAACCGCGTGCATCTAAAGCACCTTTGACTAAAATCAATGTAGTTGTATGCAAACCTAGAGCAATAGCATGATGAACCAAAAAGTCTCCGGGACCAATTGTTAAGAACAGTGAATTTTTACTATCGTTAATAGCATTCAACCAACCGGGTAACCATATGCTTTTCCCAGCATTGAATGCTGGATCATTTGCTGAAGATAAGAGTACATCAAAACCATATAAGGTCTTACCATGAGCAGATTGTATCCATTGAGCAAATATAGGCTCAATCAAGATTTGTTTTTCTGGAGTACCAAAAGCGAGCATAACATCGTTATGAACATAAAGTCCCAAGGTATGAAAACCTAGGAATAAACTAACCCAACTCAAATGAGATATTATGGCTTCCTTATGCTCCAACATTCTCGCCAATACATTATCCTTATTTTGTTCCGGATTATAATCTCTAATGAGAAATATGGCTCCATGGGCAAATGCCCCTGTCATAATGAATCCGACAATGTATTGATGATGAGTATACAATGCAGCTTGGGTAGTAAAATCTTGTGCTATGAATGCATAGGTAGGTAAAGAATACATGTGTTGAGCTACCAAGGAGGTAACAACTCCCAAAGAAGCTAGAGCAAGACCTAATTGAAAGTGAAGAGAATTATTGATTGTGTTGTAAAGACCCTTATGCCCGCGTCCTAATATGCCTCCCGGAGGAATATGTGCTTCTAAAATATCTTTTATACTGTGTCCAATCCCAAAATTGGTTCTGTACATATGACCAGCAATGAAGAAAACAAATGCAATAGCTAAATGATGATGAGCGATATCAGCTAGCCACAAACTTTGAGTTTGTGGGTGAAATCCTCCGAGAAGAGTTAGAATAGCAGTTCCCGACCCTTGAGAGGTACCAAATAAATGACTACTGGAATCAGGATTTTGAGCATAAAGACTCCACTGACCTGTAAAAAGTGGTTCCAAACCTTGGGGATATGGTAATACATTCAAGAAATTATCCCATCTTATGTGCTGTCCTCTTGATTCAGGAATAGCGACATGAACTAAATGCCCCGTCCAAGCCAAAGAACTGACTCCGAAGAGTCCCGACAAATGATGATTGAGACGAGATTCGGCATTTTTAAACCATGAAACACTTGGTTTCCATTGAGGTTGTAGATGCAACCAACCCGCTGTTAAAAAGAGAGCAGAAAGAAATAGCAAGAAAAGAGCTCCAGTATAAAGATCTTCATTAGTGCGTAAGCCAATTGTATACCACCACTGATAAACACCGGAATAAGCAATATTGACCGGACCGGGGGCACCTCCTCGGGTAAAGGCTTCTACGGCCGGTTGACCAAAATGAGGATCCCAAATTGCATGAGCAATAGGTCTTATATGTAAGGGGTCGTGGACCCATGCTTCGAAATTGCCTCGCCAAGCTACGTGGAACAAATTCCCAGAGGTCCACAGAAAGATTATCGCTAACTGACCAAAGTGAGAAGCAAAAATCTTTTGATAAAGGCGTTCCTCGGTAATATCATCATGACTCTCAAAGTCATGTGCAGTAGCAATACCAAACCAAATACGACGAGTAGTTGGGTCCTAGGCCAAGCCTTGGCTGAACTTTGGAAATCTTGATGCCATAATGCTTTTCAAATCCTCCTAGCCATTAAATCCTACTGCAATAATTCTTGCTAGGAAGAACGCCCATGTTGTGGCGATTCCACCCAGAAGGTAATGAGCTACTCCTACAGCACGTCCTTGGACAATACTCAAGGCTCTGGGCTGGATAGCAGGAGCAACTTTCAATTTATTATGGGCCCAAACAATAGATTCAATAAGTTCTTGCCAATATCCACAACCACTAAATAGGAACATTAAACTAAATGCCCAAACGAAATGAGCACCTAAGAATAAAAGACCATATGCAGATAATGAAGAACCGTAAGATTGGATTACTTGAGAAGCTTGTGCCCATAGAAAGTCACGGAGCCACCCGTTAATTGTAATGGAACTCTGTGCAAAGTTTCCTCCTGTAATATGAGTTACCACTCCCTGATCACTTATACGACCCCAAACATCGGACTGCATTTTCCAGCTAAAATGGAATATTACTACCGAAATTGCATTGTACATCCAGAATAACCCTAGGAAGACATGATCCCAGGCAGATACTTGACATGTTCCTCCTCTACCAGGCCCATCGCAAGGAAAACGAAAACCAAGATCGACTTTATCGGGTATTAAACGAGAACTGCGAGCAAATAAAACACCTTTAAGTAATATTAATACAGTCACATGGATAGTAAATGCATGAATATGGTGTACTAAAAAATCAGCAGTTCCTAATGGAATAGGTAACAAGGCTACTTTGGCACCTACTGCTACCAAATCACCACCTCCCCAGGTTAAGCTGGTGCTTGCTGTTGCATCAGGAGCTGTCAAACTGGGTGCTAAAGCATGAGTGTTTTGTATCCATTGAGCAAAGATAGGTTGTAATTGTATAGCAGTATCTAAAAACATATCTTTAGGATGTCCTAAAGCACTCATAGTATCATTATGAATATATAGACCAAAACTATGGAAGCCTAAGAAAATACATGCCCAGTTGAGGTGTGATACAATTGCATCATGATGTCTCAGAACACGGTCTAAAAGATTGTTGTATTGAGTAGTCGGATCATAGTCCCTTACCATAAAAATAGTTGCATGTGCAGCAGCGCCAACTATGAGAAATCCACCAATCCACATATGGTGCGTGAACAAAGATAGTTGGGTACCATAGTCAGTAGCTAGATATGGATAGGGAGGCATAGAATACATATGGTGAGCTACGACAATAGTCAAAGACCCTAGCTAGGTTCAAAGCTAATTGAGCATGCCATGAAGTAGTTAAGATTTCGTAAAGACCTCTATGCCCTTCTCCTGTAAATGGACCTTTACAAGCTTCCAAAATTTCTTTGAGGTTATGACCAATACTCCAATTGGTCCTATACATATGAACAGTGATTAGAAAAAGAATTGCAATAGCCAAATGGTGGTGTACAGTATCGGTCAGCCATAGACCCCCTGTTACTAGGTTGAGTCCTCCACGAAAAGTCAAAAATTCTGAATATTCTGACCAATTCAGGGTGAAAAATGGGTTCAATCCCTTAGCAAAACTGGGATAAAGTTGAGCTAAAAGCTCATGATTTAAAATAAATTCATGAGGAAGTGGTATCTCTTTAGGGTCCACTCCAGCATCTAAGAGTTCATTAATAGGTAAAGAAACATGTATTTGGTGTCCTGCCCAAGATAGAGACCCAAGTCCTAGTAACCCTGCTAAATGGTGGTTTAAAATGGATTCTACATCTTGGAACCAAGCCAATTTTGGAGCAGCTTTGTGATAATGGAACCAACCAGCAAAAAGCATTAACTCTGCAAAGATCAATGCACCAATTGTGGTGTAGTAAAGTTGTAATTCACTAGTTATTCTGGATGCTCACCAAATCTGGAAGAATCCAGAGGTGATTTGTATTCCTCAAAAACCTCCACCTACATCTCCATTCAAAATTTCTTGACCTACTATTGGCCAAACTACCTGAGCACTGGGTTTAATGTGAGTATGATCACCTAGCCATGCTTCATAATTAGAGAAACGAGTGCCATGAAAGTACATCCCACTTAGCCAAATAAATATGATAGCTAGTGTCTTTGAGAAATGATCGGGTTTAGCGCATTTTTCAAAAGAGGTTTTAATAGGATCCCTCTCCACTACGATCTTTACTTCTGGTTCTGGTGAACGAATGATCATTGAGTTCTCCTCTTTCCAGACGAGACATGAGAAAAAACCCGCCGAAATTTTGAAAAAAGAAATATATATATATAAATATATATTCTCAACTCGTTCCTCTCTTTATTTCCCAGTTCAGAACTGGAGCGACTATGATATGGAAGTCGCTTTGAATTAGGTGTTCAAATTTATTATGACATATATGATAGGTGCTCAATGGACCGTTATGAGATGTAAAACGCCTTTTCCACCCAGTGCTAAAAAACATATCTCAATATAATCATTATCTTCATATCCAGATTTATTTATCCATATCTCTGGACCCATATGTTACAGATCACTTTTATGATTTAAAAGAACTTTGAATTGATAAATATTAATGAATCTTTAATTAAATTGTATCTTCGGACGGGATTTACCCATAATGAAAAGATCCTTTTCATTAACGATCCAAAGAAAATATTCTTTGTTATATTTTAAATATATTTTTCTATAATGACAATGCAATAAGAGAAGCTAATTCACTCGAATAGTATGAAAATTTTATTTATTCTAAATTTCATAATCTTGATAATTTCCTAGTATAGTAATCGAGAGATTTTCATTGTCCAAAACGTCCTGTAATCTTTAACCGATTTTGTGCTTTGATATAATTGCTTGGAGCAAGTGCTATAGCTTGTTTCCAATACTCAGCAGCTTGATCAAACCAAGCTTTCGCAATTTAAGGATCTCCCTATTGAATGGCTTGTTCTCCTCGGTTGGGATAGATCAACTTGTCAAAGTTTTCTTCCCTTAGAACCATACTTGAGAGTTTCCTACCTCATACGGCTCAATTAACTATTCTTTAGTCCTTTACCCAAACTTCCAAAATAGGAGATAGTTCGAAATGCATTCAGGTTAACCGAAAGAACATAATGGGTCAATGACATGAGTTTCAAACTTCACTTTCGATAAATGATCAGGTTTTCTCTTTTCTCCCACCCTAAAAAAGATGAAGTATTAGAAATAAAGGGATCTACTTCAGATTATCCAGATAAAAATCTTTTAAGAGGTAACTATCTATGTTCTATATAGAAATTTTAAATAATACTTTCCTAGTAGGAAAGTACTTCACATCTTTAGGATTTGATGCTACACCACTGCTGAATAGCCTAGTAAATCAACTCTATTACATAAATTGATTCCTTATTTTTTCCCATAAGCAGATTTGATCGTATCAGCCCGAACTTTCAATAATTGATCTTTATGGTGCTTTCTCTATCAATTGAATTGATTTTTTTATCCATGGACTATCCAGGCATTTACCCATTCATATTTGGGCTCCTATGAGGGATATTCTTTTGACTATAGCTAATAAAAAACCAATGCTTTGGATGGTGCATATGTAGAAAGCCTCTTTTTTTTTCTTTTCCGTAGTTTTAAACGAATTCATTCTATAGTACAGATAGCTGCACGTAATGATAGATCAAGGCCGTATTATTAAGAGCTTGTGGTAAAGACGGGTTTCGTTCTAATGCCTGGAAATAATATTCCAAAGCCTTAGTATGTTCCCCATTACTCGTGTGGATAAGACCTATATTATACAGTATATAACTTCGGTCATAGGGGTCAATTTCCAGTCGCATGGCTTCATAATAATTTTGTAAAGCTTCTATGTATTCCCCTTCGGATTGAGCTGACATTTGTTACGGTCGTTCATTCAATTGAAATGATCTTCGCTTCAAAACCATACATGAGAATTTCACCTCATACGGCTCCTCCTTTTTTTAGAGAATAAGGGGAATAATCCCTTTAATTGACAAAAAAAAGGATTTTCCTATATTAATGAATTAACAGGAACTAGTGTATTTCCAATGAATCTCTAGCCATCCTTCTTGCAAAGATTTTTTTCTAAATACCAAGTATTTTAACTTAGCACTACAAACATAACCTCTAACAATTTCTTTGTTCTTAACGCACTGTATTTTACAGGGATTATTCACTTCAACAGTCTCCGATGGTTCTAGGGGTATCCGAAGTACAAACAAGATGGATGTTTGTTGCCTCAACCATTCTAACTAGACCTTCATAAAAAGGTCATGTGTATTATAACGAAGCATTTGTGTTGTCGATTTTAATGCGTAGTGCTTTTTCCCCTATGCGTACCTATCATATAGGTTTGGCCATTAACATCTATGTAATAGGTATAACCTTTCACTTGATACTAGAATCTCAGAAGATCAAAGCATCTAAGGCTGCATAAATCGGGGATACACGACATAAAGAATTGTTCTATTTCTAAAACTCACCTTCACTAAGCGTAAGTTTTCTTTAACTTGACTTAATAAATATCCCACCATTCCACGATAACGAGAAAAAGCATAAAGAAAAAAATATCAAATCACACCATCTCTGTAATAGGTAAATGCCTTTTTTTCCCCTGAAGCCATTGGGATTATTTGCAATAATATATCCGCTACAATTGTGAAAGTCTTGTCGATAAAATTGTCATTTCTCTGAGATCTAGGCATAGTCAATTATAAATTTGATAATTTTTTTCATTCCCCCTACGTAAATGATTCCATGAACAAAATGATTTTCCAATGTACAATAGCATAATAAATGGATTTCCTTACGATCGTAAATGAAATATGTGAACATTCCAATTTTCTCTGAATAAAGAGAAATTGGAAATATTTGAAATAAATCTTCATTCAATTTATTGATGAACTAATCAAAAAAATTGTCTAAAATATTTCTCTATATTCTGCGAACTCAATAAGTCTCGCACTCGTATGCTCGTGATCCCAACGAGCAAACGAGTAAGTGAAAAGATCATTGCATGCATAATGAGAACGAAGTGATTGTGCGTGCATACCCATTATAACACATATAATATATTGAGTATATAAAAATATAGTCATTATGAATTAATTTGTACCATTAATTCTTACCGAAGAATTATTCATAATATATATATATATATATGATCATTATGGATCAGTAGATCCGGCTCAATTTCACAATTGGATCGTGCAATATAAACCCGAATAAGATAAAATAAAATCATCGGATCAGATTGATAAAAAGAAAAATCTCTTGAAATAAGAAGAAAAGAAGAAGTATGGTAAAATACTCTTCTGTCTTTATGCCAGATTTCCAAAATACTTTACTTATGCAAAAGGAAGTAAGTCTTTTCATTTTTTTTTTTTTAATGAAGAGATCGCGTAGGAAAGATGGCTGAGCGGTTCAAGGCGTAGCATTGGAACTGCTATGTAGGCTTCTGTTTACCGAGGGTTCGAATCCCTCTCTTTCCGTATATTCGTCTTATTCTTTTTTGCATCGTTTTCTCATGGATCTAAACCCACTAGGATGATTTTATCCTCCCACAATCTCCTTCTATTCCGAATGAATATCGGCATGGCAAAGGAAAATAATAGTTGAAAAAAAAAGAAATTATCAATCAATGTGTTATTGACAATAACATTGTTATGTAACATACAGAGGGACAGATGTGGAGAAATCCTTTAGTTTCATTCTCCATTTAAACTCGACGGGAATAGTATTCTACAACCAATAATTCATTAATCTTCAAACCGATCCGGCTATTATCTATTATTTTGTGAACTAATCCACTATATTGTGATTTTTTTTTTATAAGCTTTAAATGGGGTGGCACCCTCATTTTATCCTTCTTGAAATTATCTATATTTTTATTAATTATATTTCTCAATCTTTGTTTATCTTTTATAGAGATAAAATCTTGGGGTTTGCAACGATAACTTGGTATATCTACTATACGATCATTGACCAGGATATGCCTATGGTTGACTAATTGTCTGGCTTCAGGAATGCTAAGCGCCATACCCAATCGAAAAAGGATATTATCCAAACGCATTTCAAGTAATTGCAATAGAACCTGACCCGTTGATCCCTTGGCTCTTTTAGCAATACGAACATATTGAAGTAATTGGCGCTCTGCAGGTCCGTAATGAAAACGTAATCTTTGTTTTTCTTTTAGACGGACAGGATATTTAGAAGGTTTAGGAGGTTTAGAATGTTTTTTTTTACTAGGCTGATCACTTCTGTTGGGTGTTTTCTTACTTAGTCCTGGTAAAATTTTGAGACGATTTATTATTTTTAAACGAGGTCCGCGATAACGGGACATAAAAACTCCTTATTTCAAGAAATGAACAAATAATGTTGGAAAGAGGAATAATATAAACAGTACGAATATTGGAATGATTTTCTCTAGAAATAGAGAAACAAATTATTTTCAATTTTGTTTAGATCGTCGAGAGAAAAAAAGAAATGTTTCAATGATTCATTTCGTTTCTAGTTGAAACGGATCATGCCACGACAGACCCGGCGGACCGACGATTAGAAAAGGAAGATTATTTTCCCTATTTCATAGATTTTAACAATCTATGGTTGATAATGGAAGAAATGAAATGAATAAAAATGAGCTAGCTATCGGGATCGAACCGATGACCATCGCATTACAAGTGCAGTGCTCTAACCTCTGAGCTAAGCAAGCTCATATGCATGTAGTATGTAATCATATACTTATTGGCGTGAAATTAAAAGATCTCTTCAAAATCGCTAGAATTATAGCGAATCGAATTATAATATGCAATTCAGATTACAATAAAACATTGCTTCAATTTCTATTAATTGATTAAAATAAAACAACACCAATGGGGCGTGGCCAAGTGGTAAGGCAGCAGGTTTTGGTCCTGTTATTGCGAAGGTTCGAATCCTTCCATCCCAGGTGGAATAGTATTATTTTGAAAAATCGAAAAAAAAAATGAGAAGAAAAAAATTCTTTTTGATTTCTCATCCTTTCGTAGACTATACTTATAGAACGGAAATATAATTTCAATAAGATCTAAATAGAGAAAGGGATATTTTTGTGGTGTAGGATGGGAATACAAATCAAATTAAGATAGAGATAAAGTCTAATTTATGAAATTAGCCTATTGGATGTATGCTGGTCCTGCTCATATTGGAACCCTACGAGTAGCTAGTTCTTTCAAAAATGTGCATGCCATTATGCACGCTCCTCTAGGAGATGATTATTTTAATGTAATGTGTTCTATGTTAGAATGCGAAAGAGATTTTACTGCTGCAACTGCTAGCATAGTAGATCGTCATGTACTAGCACGTGGATCTCAAGAAAGAGTTGTGGATAATATTCTCCAGAAAGATAAGGAGGAACGTCTTGATCTTATCATATTGACACCTACATGTACCTCTAGTATTTTGCAAGAAGATTTATAGAACTTTGTGAATAGAGCATCCATAATTTCTAATTCCAACGTCATTTTTGCAGATGTTGATCATTATCAAGTAAATGAAATTCAAGCAGCGGATAGAACTTTAGAACAGGTTGTTCGATATTATTTAGATAGATGTCATAGACAAGAAAAATGGGATCAATTTCTAACCGATGCGCCTTCTGTCAATATAATTGGAATTTTTACATTGGGTTTTCATAATCAACACGATTGTCGTGAGTTAAGACGTTTATTATGAGATCTGGACATCAAAATTAATCAAATAATTCCTGAAGGAGGATCTGTAGAAGATCTTCAAAATTTACCAAAAGCTTGGTTCAATTTAATTCCTTATCGTGAAGTGGGTTTAATGACAGTGATGTATTTAAATAAAGAATATGGGATGTCTTACATATCTACAGCCCCCATGGGAGCTATAGATATGGTGGAGTGGATCCGCCAGATTCAAAAAAATGTGAATACCTTGGCTCTTAGTTTATCGAGTAAAAGAGTAGATTATGAACCTTATATCGATGGACAAACTCGATTTGTTTCCCAAGCTGCTTGGTTTTCAAGATCTATTGATTGTCAGAATTTAACGGGCAAAGAAACAGTCATTTTTGGTGATACAACTCATGCTGCTTCAATAACTAAAATACTTGTTCGAGAGATGGGGATTCGTGTGAGTTGTGCAGGTACTTATTGTAAACACGATGCGGAATGGTTCAAAGAGCAAATCCAAGGTTTCTGCGATGAAATACTTATCACAGATGATCATGCTGAGGTAGGAGATATGATCGCTCACATGGAACCATCTGCAATATTTGGTACTCAAATGGAACGTCATATTGGTAAACGTCTTGATATTCCTTGTGGAGTTATTTCTGCACCAGTTCATATACAAAATTTTCCCTTGGGATACCGACCCTTTCTAGGTTACGAAGGTACTAATCAAATAGCTGATCTAATTTATAACTCATTTGCTCTGGGTATGGAGGACCATCTTCTAGATATTTTTGGTGGTCATGATACTAAAGAAATAATATCCAAATCATTGTCTACGGATATAGACCTAGTTTGGAATCCTGAAAGTCAACTAGAATTAAGTAAAATTCCTCGTTTTGCCAGAGAAAAGGTAGAAAGAAATACTGATAAATTTGCACGACAAAACGGGATTGAAACCATTACTGTCGAAGTAATGTACGCAGCTAAAGAAGCGTTGAATACCTAGCTAACTAGAACAAATAATTCTAAAAATGTATTGTAGAAATTGAGTTAATGACTATTGATAATTACATATCCATTTTGGATCAGATAAAGAGATCTATCTTATGATAAAAATTCGTCTAAAACGATGTGGTAGAAAGCAACGTGCGACTTGAACGACATGATTAGTTCTGTGGATTATGACATCCACCATTTTGACTCGAAGATGCTCTTAGCTCAACATTTATCTCCTTAAAAAGATATGTTTAATAATGGAGCTTGACCAATCAATTTATTTTTCAATTAGGGGCAGAATCCAGGGTTAATGTAAATTAAATCAACGAGCTATAACCATTTCATAAAAATACATTGAGCTTAAAAAAAAAAAAAGAATAGCGAACTAGAATAACTCAGAAAGATTTCGAGAAAACTTGATCCAATTCTATAAGGATCAAACAATCATATAAATAAGGCAAAGTAAAACTCAAAATGAGATCTTCCGAATAACAAATTTAGAAGATAAAAAAGAAATAAAAGGAGATCAAAAGATGAAAATACCAGTTTATGGAAAAGGCGAAATCGGTAAATCAACCACTAGTTGTAATATTTCAATTGCCCTAGCTAGACGTGGTGAAAAAGTGTTACAGATTGGATGTGATCCCAAACATGATAGTACTTTTACTCTAACAGGATTTTTGATACCTACAATTATAGATACTTTGCAGTCCAAAGATTATCATTATGAGGATATTTGGTCCGCAGATGTCATTCATAAAGGTTATGGAGGGGTAGATTGTGTGGAAGCTGGGGGGCCACCCGCAGGAGCTGGATGCGGGGGATATGTGGTAGGAGAGACTGTGAAATTGTTAAAAGAATTAAATGCATTTTACGAATATGATATAATATTATTTGATGTATTGGGTGACATGGTTTGTGGAGGTTTTGCTGCTCCGTTGAACTATGCAGATTACTGTGTCATTATCACAGATAATGGATTTGATGCATTATTTGCAGCTAATCGTATTACTGCTTCTATCAGGGAAAAAGCTCGTACACATCCACTCCCATTAGCAGGTTTGGTTGGAAATCGTACATCTAAAAGAGATCTTATTAATAAATATGTAGAAGCCTGTCCAATGCCCGTAATAGAAGTGTTACCTCTTATTGAAGATATTCGAGTTTCGAGAGTCAAGGGGAAAACCTTATTTGAAATGGTTGGATCCGAACCATCCCTTAACTATGTATGTGAATATTATTTAGACATAGCGGATCAAATATTGTCCCAACCAGAAGGTATTGTGCCAAAGGAGATTCCAGATCGGGAATTATTCAGTTTACTCTCTGACCTTTATCTCAATCCTATTGATGAGGGGAAAGATCAAAATAATAAGGAAAATTTACTTGGATTTACGACGATTTAATCAACATAGTTATAATCATTTATGTCAATGAACATTGATGAACCTCTCACTGTCGAATGCGAGACAGGTAATTATCATACTTTTTGTCCAATTAGCTGTGTATCTTGGTTATATCAAAAGATTGAAGATAGTTTCTTTTTAGTTGTGGGCACAAAGACATGCGGTTATCTAAATCACCTTTACATAAAACATCTAAATCATCTTTTCATAAAACATCTAAGCCATCTTTTCAGAATACATCTAAGCCATCTTTTCCGAATACATCTAAGCCATCTTTTTGAAATACATCTAAGTCATCGGAATGCATCCAAGCGATTTTCTCCAAATCAGCAGTCTTTTCGAAAACGTTTATCGCCAATTCAGCCTCGAGAGCAAATGGATTATAAAAATATTAGCTTAATTAGTCAATTTGTTAGCGAGCAAGGAAAAATACTATCTCGCTGAACAAATCGATTAGCATTGAAACCACAACGTTTAATAGCTAAAGCTATTAAACAAGCTCGTATTCTATCTTTGATACCTTTTCTTTCTTTAAAATGAAAAGAAATTAAAGCCTAAGAAATAAACTTGCTCCTACATTGAATCGGAGCTGGGATATCTGACAAAGATAGCGCAGATTTCTTTTCTTTCTTTTTTATAAATGAAAATAATTAGAATAAAAATAGAATTATCCAAGTGGATTTGTTCATCCCGAATTCATTTTCGTATTGTCTCTAGTTTCCCGGAGAATTTCTCCGGGAGATTGGGGTTTACTATTTCATAATACAAGAATATTTTCTAAGATCATAGAGAAGCAATTATTATTTAATACAGCTATTTGCGCACGTGTTCTACGATTTGTAAACAACTGCCTTTTGTATAAAAAATGTATAAATTGATTATAGGAGACTCCATTAGCACGGGATGCTGCATTAATCCCAGTAATCCACAAACGACGAAAATCTCTCTTCCGCTTAATTCTATCTCGGTGAGCGGAAACTAAGGCTCTCATCTTCTGTTGGTTAGCAGTCCTAAAAAGTTTTGAATGGGCTCCCCGAGAGCCTGATCCAAATGCGAGAATCTTTTTTCGACGTTTTTTAGCTATATATCCACGTTTAACTCTGGTCATTGAAGTTGATTCTTCATAAATGACTAATCTATTTTTTGATCAATCATTTTTTTGTTTTGTTTATTAAGAATAAAACTGATTGTTCTAATGTATAAAATAGAGATTCCAATGGCTTTTGCTACTCTAACCTTCCCAACCATAATTCTCTTCAGTTAGGTATCTTCCAAGTAGGCAAGGGATCGGACCTTGCATTTAAGTAAGAAAAAAAAAATAGAATATATATATATATATATATATATATTATGGATTTCTTCGCTTCTATGGTTCTTTTTCTAACGGTAAGGTCCTCTCTATACGCCGGAGCCCTAAGATATAAGATGAGTATTTGGTAACTTGTATAGTTTACCATTTTCAGCTCTACTCACCCCCCCCCCGAATTATCAAGTAAGAAATACTCTCATGATAAGATTTATAGATACAGTAACGACATGTAATTGTGAGAGTTGGCAAGGTAGCTGACCTTTTGTCCGTTCTCGCAGCAATAAAAACATATTTATGTTTTTTCAATTTGCATTATTTCCTCGCTCAATGGATTGATGACCATTCGCTACCAATGAGGAATTGCTTTTCATCCCACATCAAGGTGATTGGATTTGCACCAATGGAAACCATAAATTTCATCCCCGGTAAGAGTAGATGATAGATCTGTACTTTTTAACAGAAGGAAAGTTCTTCTTGCTTCTTGTTAGAGAAATTTCCTGGTCCGTTTCAGCTTCTGATCCAAACGAGTCGCACATACACCCTAGCACATACTCCTTTACGCTGAGGACATCCTCGAAGAGCAGGAGATTTGGTTCTATTTTCTATTGGCTGTCTCGCGTTTCTTATAAGTTGTTGAATAGTCGGCACTCTGCATTATATTTGAAATTGAATGGTTCGGATTCATCCTAACCAACTATAGAAAGTAGAAACTGTATAAATAAATTTGAGAAAATCATTCTTTAAAGAGAGACAATGGCATATTATAAATGTTAAGATAAATGCCATGCTATAAATGATCCCAATTTAATAATTATTCTTTATTTAACTAAAGGAGTTAATACTGAATATGATTAAATGAGGAATTTCATTTAATGGTAGAAATAACTAGCCTGAGATGTAAGTCAGGGATTCGACAATCAATAAAATGAAAATTGTCTGAATTAACAGAAGTAAATGATCTTTGTGAAAAAACTACTTATGATATGATATAAAAATATAGTTTCATTCTTGAAATAGAAGTATATAATGTTATAACTAAAACGCGATAATCCAATTAATTTGGATTATCCTTGCCATGAATGCGATAGTTATGTTATAATAACTAAAACCGGATAGATAATTTTTTATTATGAACTTTGAACTTGTTTCGAACTTTCATCCTTGACTTGCCATGAATGCGATAGTTATGTTATAATAACTAAAACCGGATAGATAATTTTTTATTATGAACTTTTAACTTGTTTCGAACTTTCATCCTTGACTTGCCATGAATGCGATAGTTATGTTATAATAACTAAAACCGGATAGATAATTTTTTATTATGAACTTTTAACTTGTTTCAAACTTTCATCCTTGACTTGCCATGAATGCGATAGTTATGTTATAATAACTAAAACCGGATAGATAATTTTTTATTATGAACTTTGAACTTGTTTCGAACTTTCGGTAGGTACGCTGGTCTAAGAAACGCTGGTCTATAGTAGGTACTAGAGAGGGGTTATCATTTTAGTTTTAGAATGGTAACTAAGTTAACAATGGTAAATATTGACATTTTTGTTTCCCAGGAGATTCGTGCAGTAGAAGATCCTGAATTTGAGACTTTTTATACAAAAAATATTCTTTTGAACGAAGGTGTTTGTGCTTGGATGGCGGCTCAGGATCAGCCTCATGAAAACCTTATATTCCCTGAGGAGGTTCTACCCCGTGGAAATGCTATTTAATGGAACTCTACTGATATTTCACTGTATTATATCCCACTTTCTCAATAGGTCAATCTATATAATTATAATCCATTCTACTTATATGAATATAATCCATTCTACTTATATGAATCATTCTCAAGTTTTTAACCAATTAAATTATAAAATACTGGGAGGTTTATGATGACTGCTTTAGCTACTTTTATATTGCCGTGGGTAGAGAGAACTTTACCAGTAATATTGTTTGGGTTATATTATGGTTTCTTAGCGACATTGCCAATTGGTCCAGCTCAAATGTATTATGTCAGGTCTATATTACTGAAGGATCAAATAGTTGATAGAAATAATAATAATAAAATTGTTCCAACAAGAAAAATTATTCTTAGTGGTTCTTTTGTAGGGCAATTTATAGTTTTTTCATCGATTTATCTTTCCCCTATTTATACAGCGTTATTCAAACCTCACGCGATGACTCTAATGTTTGTACCAGTCTTCTTATTTCTTTTTATTAAAATACTCTTCTTGAATGTATTGTTCCCTTGGATGAACAATCCTGCAATAGAGTTTTTTCTTGGAGTAGCTCTCCAATTGCTGAATCCTGCCCTTTTCGGTAAATCTGTGTTTCTGAGATTAGTGAACATGATGTTGTTTAGGTATAGTGGCAACCTCTTATTTCTGCTAAGTACCGCAGCTAGATGGTTAAGCAGCCAAATCCTATTTGTAAAAATGACAAAAATCTTCTGTTCACGTTTCGAAGGAAATACACCTTTAAAATTAGGAAAGAAAAGGCATATGTTCTCTTTCACTTTCCAAGTGATTTTCTTTGGTTACTTTATGCTTACATGTTATGCGAGACGACCATCATTGGTTCTCACTAAATGGAATGACCAAAGATCCTTTATTCAGGGGCCTCTAGAAGAAATAGAAGAGGACTCTACTAAGGAATATAGCGCTAAAAAAAAGAAAGTTGCGGATAGAATGGAAGCTAAGAAAAGGAAAAAAGCTTTTATTAATGAACCGATTTCTATTGCTTCTCTTTCTAAGAAATTCATCAGAGTTTTGTCCTTCAAAGACCTGGATAAAGATACTGAAACAGAATCAATTTTATCCAACATCATAATAAAACCATGGCCATTACTATTTTTTGATTCTAATCGATTCAACCTCCCCCAACGATATGTTGGCGTGGGAAATTTCATTCTTCGTGGCCCTGTGAAGAATCAAGTCGCTGAATATTTCTTTGATGTTTGTCTTAATGATGGGCATCAAAGAATTTCTTTCACAACTCCACCCAGTATGTCTTTCTTTGCCAAAATGGTAAACTTGGGCGATCAAAGTCTTCATCCAAATCAAGATGCCCTTGATGAATGGCTAGTTACAAAACAAAATAAAATGTCTTATTTAGCTAAAGAGCTTGAAGATCGAGTGAGAGCTCTAAGCAATGGATCTCCTCTTGTAGATGTAATAGAAAAAAGAATAAGATTCGCGAGAACAGGAAGTGGAAAGCCCCTTTCAGAAGTACATGATCCTTTACTGAACGGGCCATTCCATGGGTCGATGAATCAATTTAAATCACCATGGATGCTACCACCAGATGGCTCTACCGAGCGATTGCAAAAGAATAAAAAATCGCAATCGAACAACCATGATTCTACCAACCAACTTAATCGAATTTCATTCATTCGACCAGAAAATAAGAGTAAACTCATTCATCGAAATGAGAAAATAAAAATTATTTTCAAATGGTGG